>OY740789.1:6721182-6738534 GCA_963514005.1 Raja brachyura
TGTAAAGGATTGTCCCTAGTGTGCGTAGGATAGTGTTAGTGTGCGGGGATCACTGGTCGGCGCGGACTCGGTGGGCCGAAGGGCCTGTTTCTGTGCTGTATCTCTAAACTAAAATTTTACATTTACACCAAGCCAATTAACTTTATGAACCTGCACGTCTTTGGAGTGTGGAGGAAACTGGAACTGCCGGAGAAAACCCACGTAGGTCACGGGGAGAACGCACAAACTCCGTACAGACAGCACCCCTTAGTCAGGATCGAACCCGGGTCTCTGGCGCTGTGAAGTAGCAACTCTACCGCTGCGCCACCGTGAGGTAAACGACAAGGCAAAGGAGCTCATGCGTCCAAGGAGTAAAATGATGCCACTTGGCCCATCGAGTCTACTCCACCTTTCGATCATGGCTGATCCATCTTTCTTTCGCAACCCCATTCTCCTGCCTTCCGACTTCTGAGTTTGAGTTAAGTTTATTGTCACATGTTCTGAGGTACAGTGAAAAGCTTTTGCTGTTTGCTAACCAGTCGGCGGAAACACTCAATGTGATTACAATCGAGCCTTTGCCCCATAACCCCGACACCCTTACTAATCAAGAATCTAAAGGACCTGTCCCACTTGCCGATTTTTTCGGCAACTGCCGGCATCATTGACTGACGTCACTGACAAATTTGCAGCGTGATGACGTATTGACGCGCGGTGTTTTTTCAAGCCTCGCAGCATTTTTTTTGTCGCCGCTGGATTTTGAAATGTTGAAAATCTTTTGGTGACACTGATATGACCACGAGAGTCGCCGAGCAAAATCACCAATCTCTGCTTTTAAAAATATCCATTGATTTGCCCTCCACAGCCATCTGTGGCAATGAATTCCACAGATTCACCGGCCCCTGATGAAAGAAATTCCTCATCATCTACTTTCGAAAAGTACCTCCTTATATTCTGAGGCTGCGCCCTCTAGTCGTGGACTCTCGCACGCGTGGAAACATCCTCCCCTACCTCCTCCTTATGTAGACCAGCATCTACACCAGCATCTGTTCCTCGTTTTTCCACTTCATCTATATTATTGGGAGTCTCTGCCTCCACCAAACGTCTGTTCGTTGCGTTCCAGATTGTAGCCATTCTCCGCGTGAAAATATTCTTCCTCAGACCCCCTCTCGCGTCTGCAGTTCATTGTTCCGAAAACTACGTGGGTTTTCTCCGGGTGCTCCGGTTTCCTCCCACACTCCAAAGACGTGCAGGTCTGTAGGTTAATTGTCCGTGGTGATAAAATTGTAAATTATCCCTAGTGTGTGTGTGGACAGTGTTAGTGTACGGGGTGATCGCTGGTCGGCACGGACCTGGTGGGCCGAAGGGCCTGTTTCCACGCTGTATCTCTAAAGTCCAAATGTGTGCCGTGTGATGATGAGAAATCATAAGTGATAGTGGATTTAGGCCATTCGGCCCATCAAGTCTACTCCTTCTCACCAAACCAAACAAACCACAAGCCTTAACCTTCAGTCTGAAGGGTTCAACGTGAAATATTGCCCATCCACATTCTCCAGAGATGCTGCCTGACCCGCACCCGAAGACATCTTTGTGTCTTCTTCAGTTTTTCTGACCAATATTGTAGTCACTTAACAAATAACAAGGTTACATCCGGCTGCATAAAGTTACATGGGGCTTGGGGTTTGGATCTGAGGCGGATGCCGGAAGGGTCAAGCTTTGCATCACGAGTTGTTTCCTGATGCTGCAGGGATAGAGGTCATTGTAAAAAAAAATGCCCATTCATTTATTTCATGCAAAATAAACCAGTGCGTCAAATCCTGACGGGCTCATGCCCTGGTTGGCTGCTCCACCTCCTGGGGATGAGGCGTACTGCAACTAGTCAAGGTCCCTGTGAATGGACCACATGGCGAGTGATGATGCCCATAATCACAGTTTGTCCACTTTAACCAAATAAGGGCTGGATAGAGAGTGGGCGTGGAGAGGATGTTTCCACCAGTGGGGGAGTCTAGGACCAGAGGTCATAGCCACAGAATTAAAGGACGTTCCTTTAGGAAGGAGATGAGGAGGAATTTCGTTTAGTCAGAGGGTGGTGAATCTGTGGAATTCTTTGCCACAGAAGGCTGTAGAGGCCAAATCAATGGATATTTTTAAGCCAGAGATAGATAGATTCTTGAGTACGGGTGCTTGTCTGTACAGGGGTGTCAGGGTTGATGGGAAGAAGGCAGGAGAATGGAGTTTGGCGTGAAAGATAGATCAACCATGATTGAATGGCGGTGCAGACTTGATAGCAGCAGAATTAGGCCATTCGGTCTATCACTTGTGAACTTATAAGAGGGTTAATATGTACAGCAAAAATTGGAAAAATACCCAATACAACATAGACTGCACAATAAACAGCAAAGGGCACAAGGATGAGAGGGGATCTTATCGAAACATATAAGATCATTAAGTGTTTGGACACGCTAGAGGCAGGAAATATGTTCCCGATGTTGGGAAAGTCCAGAACAAGGGGCCACAGTTTAAGAATAAGGGATAAGCCATTTAGAACGGAGATGTGATAGACCCTAATAGACAATAGATGCACGAGTAGGCCATTCGGCCCTTCGAGCCAGCACCACCATTCAATGTGATCATCCACAATCAGTACCCCATTCCTGCCTTCTCCCCATATCCCCTGACTCCACTATCTTTCAGAGCCCTATCAAGCTCTCTCTTGAAAGTATCCAGAGAACCGGCCTCCACCGTGCTCTGAGGCGGAGAATTCCACAGACTCACCACTCACTGTGTGAAAAAGTGTTTCCTCATCTCCATTCTAAATGCCTTACCCCCTATTCTTAAACTGTGGCCCCTGTTTCTGGACTACCTCAACATTGGGAACATGTTTCCTGCCTCTAGCATGTCCAAAGCCTTAATAATCTTATATGTTTCAATAAGATCCCCTCTCATCTCTCTAAACTCAAGAGTGTACAAGCCCAGCCGCTCCATTCTCTCAGCATATGACAGTCCCACCATCCCGGGAATTAACCTTGTGATCCTACGCTGCACTCCCTCAATAGCAAGAATGTCCTTCCTCAAATTAGGAGACCAAAACGGCACACAATACTCCAGGTGTGGTCTCACTAAGGCCCTGTACAACTGCAGAAGGACCTCTTTGCTCCTATACTCAACTCTTCTTGTTATGAAGGCCAACATGCCATTCGCTTTCTTCACTGCCTGCTGTACCTGCATGCTTACTTTCATTGACTGATGTACAAGGACCCCCAGATCCCATTGTACTTCCCTTTTTCCCAACTTGACACCATATAGATAATAATCTGCCTTCCTGTTTTTGTTACAAAAGTGGATAACCTCACATTTATCCACATTAAACTGCATCTGCCATCCCTCCCCCCCACTCCCCCAATCTGTCCAAGTTACCCTGCATTCTCATAACATCCTCCTCATAGTTCACACTGCCACCCAGCTTTGTGTCATCTGCAAATTTGCTAATGTTACTTTGAATTCCTTCATCTAAATCATTGATGTACATTGTAAATAGTTGCGGTCCCAACACTGAGCCTTGCGGTACCCCACTAGTCACTGCCTGACATTCTGAAAGGGCCCAATTATTCCCTACTCTTTGTTTCCTGTCTGCCAACCACTTCTCTATCCATGTCAGCACTCTACCCCCAATACCATGTGCACCTAATTTTGCCCACTAATCTCCTATGTGGGACCTTATCGAATGCTTTCTGAAAGTCCAGGTACATCACATCCACTGGCTTTCCCTTGTCCATTTTACTAGCTACATCCTCAAAAAATTCCAGAAGATTAGTCAAGCATGATTTCCCCTTCGTAAATCCATGCTAACTCGGACCGATCCTGTCACTGCTATCCAAATGTGCGGCTATTTCATCTTTTATGATTGACTCCAGCATCTTCCCCACCACAGATGTCAGGCTAACTGGTCTATAATTCCCTTTCTTCTCTCTCCTGCCTTTCTTAAAAAGTGGGATAACATTAGCTACCCTCCAATGCACAGGAACTGATCCCGAGTCTATAGAACATTGGAAAATTATCACCAATGCATCCACGATTTCTAGAGCCACTTCCTTAAGTACCCTCGGATGCAGACCATCAGGCACTGGGGATTTATCAGCCTTCAGTCTACCCAACACCATTTCCTGCGTACAGTGGATTTCCTTCAGTTCCTCTGTCACCCCAGATCCTCTGGCCACTAGTACATCAGGAAGGTTGACCACATGGCGAGTGATGGTGACCATTATCCGTTTGTCTACTATAACCAAAGAAAGCCTGAATGGAGTGGATGTGGAGAGGATGGTTCCACTCGTGGGAAGGTCTAGGACCAGGGGTCGTAGCCACAGAATGAAAGGGCATTCCTTTAGGAAGGAGATGAGGAGGAATGTCTTTAGTCAGAAGGTGGTGAATCAGTGGGATTCTTTGCCACAGAAAACTGTAGAGGACAGGTCCATGGACATTTTTACGCCAGAGATGGATAGATTCTTGAGTGCGGGGTGCTTGTCTGCACAGAGGTATCAGGGTTGATGGGGAGACGTTATTGGGTTGGGGCCCTTCTTCAGACGTCACCCATTCATTCTCTCCAGAGACGCTGCCTGTCCCGCTGAGTTACTCCAGCTTTTTTTTTTTTTTTTTTTAAATTTTCTTTATTAGAAGCAATGTACATTACGATGATACAAGCCAAAAATAACATCATACATTTCCTGTACCGTTTCTTATTTTATACTTTAAGAAGAAGAAGAATAAGGAGCAGAATAGAGAGAGTTAGATAGGAGAGTAAGTGCGTGAGAGGGTGATCCGGAAGAGCCCGTAGAAGCGCGAGACACAAGAAAGACTAAAAAAGAAAAACAAAGGAAAAGAAAAAGACAGAAAATATGAGAAAGTAAAATAAGTTAAGATAAAAGGGGTGCACCTCCTTCGTATCTTTACACACCCCTCACCAGGTCCTGATACCATTTATTTTCAGAGTTATGTTGCACCCCATGCCTGTAATAAGTCGATAAATGGAGACCAAATCTTTTGGAAAGGGTCTGATTTGCCTGCTAGGAGGAATCTCACAGCTTACACATTTGTTGGTGTCTGTCCTCAGTTTAAACCAGCATCTGCAGTTCCTCCTTACACATGCTTGTCTGTACGTTCTCCCAGTGGGCTTTCTCCGAGATCTTCGGTTTCCCTCCCACACTCCAAAGACGTACAGGTTTTAAGGTTGATTGGCTTGGTATAAATATGAATTGTCCCTGGCGTGTGTGGGGCGGCGTTAACGTGCGGGGATCGCTGGTCGGTGCGGACTCGACGGGCCGAAGGTCCTGTTTCTGCGCTGTATCTCTAAATTAAATGATGTAGTTATGCAGGAGGGAAGATGGAATTACTACAGTAGTCCTATCCTGCACACTGTGAATCGTTCCAAGTGCGTGTGGCAGTACTAGAGTCTGGTTGAACGCTGGTCTGTGTGGACGCTGTATCTCAAAACTAAACTAAGCTGAAATGGCCAGAAGGCTTCCCGACGAGCTGAGAATCTGGACCTGGGAACGCTGCCGGAGGCTTATATCGAGGCACCTCCCGGATCGCCACGTAGAAGCCCGGGCCGGCATCACGGAGGCGTGAAGTCGGCGTCGACAGCGGTGAGGCCCCGACGGTGGTGAAGCCTCGCGGGTCGGCCAGCGGTCGATGAGAGCTGGGAGAACCACCGTGAGGGGGGAGGGGAAGAGCAATGGACAATGGGGGGGGGAGGGGGAGACAGAAGGAGTAGCCGCGTGCTTTGTAACTTTGTCAGTGCCGTATGTGGCCGCTATTTCTATACATTGTGTAGGCGAGCAAAACATCCCACTGTGCCAAGTCACAGGTGACAACAACGTATTCCTGGCCTAAACTCACCCACCCGCACATTCCTGGGATGTCAGGACTTTCATATGAATTCCTGGGATGTCAGGACTTTCATATGAGGAAAGACTGGATAGACTCGGCTTGTACTCGCTGGAATTTAGAAGATTGAGGGGGGATCTTATAGAAACTTACAAAATTCTTAAGGGTTTGGACAGGCTAGATGCTGGAAGATTGTTCCCGATGTTGGGGGAGTCCAGAACAAGGGGTCACAGTCTAAGGATAAGGGGGAATTCCTTTAGGACCGAGATGAGGAAAACATTCTTTACACAGAGAGTGGTGAGTCTCTGGAATTCTCTGCCACAGAAGGTAGTTGAGGCCAATTCATTGGCTATATTTAAGAGGGCGTTAGATGGGGCACTTGTGGCTAAAGGGATCAGGGGGTATGGAGAGAAGGCAGGTATGGGATACTGAGTTGGATGATCAGCCATGATCACATTGAATGGCGGTGCAGGCTCGAAGGGCCGAATGGCCTACTCCTGCACCTATTTTTCTATGTTTCTATGTTTCTGTGCTCCGTCCACCTAGTGGTCATTCCATGAAACAACAAACTGCTGAAGGGATGGGCGACGTTTCGGGTCGGGACCCTTCTTCAGACTGAAAGTAGTGGGGGGGGGGGGGGGGGGGGGTAAACATCAGCTGTCAGCTATCCTTTTTCTCCAGAGATGTTGCCTGACCCGCTGTGTTGCTCCAGCCCTTTGTCGCTATCTTTGGTCAAGATTTTGTTGGTTTTAAATTTAGAGATGCAGCGCTGAAACAGGCCCTTCAGCCCACCCGGTCCGCACCGACCAGCAATCGCCGCACATTAACACTATCCCACACACGCACGCACACTAGGACCAATTTTACATTTACACCAAGCCAATTAACCTACAAACCTGCACTTTTTTGGAGTGCGGGAGGAAACCGGATATCAACTGAAAACCCACGCAGGTCACGGGGAGAACGTACAAACTCCGTACCGACAAGCACCCGTAGTCAAGATCGAACCTGGGTCTCCGGCGCTGTAAGGCAGCAACTCTACCGCTGCGCGCCACCGTGCCGCCCAAGTCTGGTTCCCACCCCCCGTCCCCAATCTTTGCACAACCCCCAAGCCTTTACACTCGTCACTATAATTTAATTTTTCATGTATTTTGTGTGTTTTATGACTGTTGGCAGATCAATTTCCCTCCTGGGATAAATAAAGTTCTGTCGTATCGAAGCATGCACAATGGCCGTGATCTTAGCCATCCAGCAGTTGCTGAGGGGTCACACGTCCGAGAGCAAGAACTCAACACACACACACACACACACACACACGACTGACACACAAACCACAGACCACACACAGAAGACAGATAACACACACACGCACACACAACTGACACAGACAACAACACAACACACACAGCCATACCAATGACCACAGCCCTAGGAGAAGCTTCGTCCAATTCCCGCGGCCACCTACCTGAAGGCTTCGAGCACAGTTTGCTCGGATAAATGTGGAGCCACTTTTGCGAAGGCCCTCTTGAAATCCTCCACCGTCAAAAAACTACGACCTGAGAGAAAAAGCAGCAATAGTAAAATATCGACATTCGTCCATATATTTAGAGTCTTTATTGATTAATCGAAAGCCACAGCGTGGAAACAGGACCTTCAGCCCATAGAGTCCATGCCGACCCGTTCACACTCATTCCACTTTTACATCCACTAGGGGGCAATTTACAGAGCGCCAATTAACCTACAAACCCGCACGCCTTTGGGATGTGGGACGAAACCCACTCGGTCATAGGATGGACTTGCAAACTCCACATAGACAGCACCCAGTTAATATGTTAGTTTTTTTTTCTGAGAGATTAGGATCGAACCCGGTCTCTGGCGTTTTGGGGCAACAACAGATGTACCAGCCGCGCACTGTGTTAGCGGAGCAGTTCTGCGTGCTGTCTAGGTGTCTGTGACACAGTGAGGCACATCGGGGGAGTTGCTGCCTCACAGCGCCAGACACCCGGGTTCGATCATGTCCACAGGTCCTGGCTGTGTGGAGTTTGCACGTGTGACCCGCGTGGGTTTTCCCGGAGCGCTCTTGCTTCCCCCCACCTTCCCCAGACATGCAGGTTTGTAGGTTGAAGGGCTTCTGTAAATTGTGCCTCGTGTGTCGGATAGAACTAGTGTACGGGGGTGACCGTTGGTTGGCATGGACTCTGTGGGCCGAAGGGCCTGTTTCTACACTGTATCACGAATCTATACAAGCAGGATTTCCATTGGACCTGTATGTTGCCGTACTGGTGCATTCAACGATAAACTCAACTTGAAACTGGCACTTAGAGTCCCAACGCCTCCACAGATGCCGCCTGACCCACTGAGTTCCTCCAGCACTTTGTGTTTTACTCAAGTATCTCGGGTTTGTGGGTTAATTCGCCTCGGTAAAATTGCCCTGAGTGTGTAAGGAGAGGAATGTGTGAACGAGAGATCAATGGTCGGCGCGGACTCGATGGGCTGAAGGGCCCCATTTTCAAACTGCACCCTCTAAAACTAAATCATCAATTTTGCTGCAATTCATCCGATTGAATTCTCAACTTATGATCGGCGCGGTGGCGCAGCGGTAGAGTTGCTGCCTCACAGCGCCAGAGACCCGGGTTCGATCCCCACTATGGGTGCTGCACGTACGGAGTTCGTACGTTCTCCCCGTGACCTTGTGGGTTTTCACCGGATGCTCCAAAGACGTGCAGGTTTGTAGGTTGATGGGCGTCTGTAAATTGTCCCTAGTGCGCAGGTTCACCAGGTTAATTCCCGGGATGGCGGGACTGTCATATGCTGAGAGAATGGAGCGGCTGGGCTTGTACACTCTGGAGTTTAGAAGGATGAGAGGGGATCTTATTGAAACGTACAAGATTGTTAAGGGTTTGGACCAGCTAGAGGCAGGAAACATGTTTCCGATGTTGGGGGAGTCCAGAACCAGGGGCCACAGTTTAAGAATAAGGGGTAAGCCATTTAGAATGGAGACGAGGAAACACTAATTTCTTAGAGAGTGGCGAGTCTGTGGAATTCTCTGCCTCAGAGGGCGGTGGAGGCAGGTTCTCTGGATACTTTCAAGAGAGAGCTAGGTAGGGCTCTTAAAGATAGCGGAGTCAGGGGATATGGGGAGAAGGCAGGAACGGGGTACTGATTGGGGATGATCAGCCATGATCACATTGAATGGCGGTGCTGGCTCGAAGAGCCGAATGGCCTACTCCTGCACCTATTGTCTATTGACAGAGCTATTGTACGGTGTGATCGCTGGTCGGCACGAACTCGGTGGGCCGAAGGTCCTGTTTCCACGGGGTCAAGTCTAATTTGGTGGAACCAATGAGTGGTATTAGCAATGTATGGGAAGGAACTGCAGATGCTGGTTTACACCGAAGATAGGGACAAAATGCTGGAGTAACTCAGCGTGGACAGGCAGCATCTCTGTAGTAAAAGGAATAGGTGACGTTTCAGGCATTAGCTTAAACATCAACTGCTTGGCCAGGTGCAAAAACACCTACAGTGGACATCAAACGCTGAGAAGATCTGCCTTGCTTCTTCATATCGGTCCATGGCTGCCAGTTTGCTGCACATGAGGCTTGTGAACTGGTCCAGAGGCAAGCCTAGAAACAGAAGAACACACAGCCAGTGAGCCACATTCCTGCCAACTCAACAATGAGTGGTTTTACCTACGATGAGCGTTTGCCGGCACTGGGGCCTGTACTCGTTGGAGTTTAGAAGAACGAGGGGGGGGACCTCATTGAAAGATACAGAATGGTGAAAGGCTTGGATAGAGTGGATGTGGAGAGGATGTTTCCACTAGTGGGAGAGTCTAGGACCAGAGGTTACCGCCTCAGAATTAAAGGACGTTCCTTTATGAGATATTTCTTTAGTCAGAGGATGGCGAATCTGTGGAATTCTTTGCCAGAGAAGGGTGTGGAGGACAAGTCAGAGGATATTTTTAAAGGCATGGGTTTAAGGTGAGAGGAGAAAAACTTAATAGGAATCTGAGGGGTAAATTTTTCATTAAAAAAGGGCTTGGGTGTATAGAATGAGCTGCAAGAGGAGGTAGTTGAGGCAGGGACTATCACACTGTTTATGAAACAATTACACAGGTACATGGATAGATTCTTGATCAGTACGGGTATCAGGGGTTACAGGGAGAAGGCAGGAGAATGGGGTTGGGAGGGAGAGATAGATCAGCCATGATTGAATGGCGGAGTAGACTTGATGGGCCGAACGGCCTAATTCTACTCGTATTCCTAATGGCCTCTGCTAGTGGGAGAGTCGTAGCCTCAGAATTAAAGGCCATTCTTTTCGGAAGGAGATGGGAGAAATGTCTTTAGTCAGAGGGTGGTGGATCTGTGGAGGAAGTCAGTCTGGACAGAAGGGGGAGGACTTGTACCATTTGACCGCCACAGGGAAGAAGGATCTCCTGTGTCGTTCTGCCCTGCAAACAACAGAAAACCTCTCCATTGATGCTGCCCGACCTTCCGAGTTACTCCGGCGTTTAGAGTCTTTTAAATTTGTTCTTCTAATCAAACATAGAAACATAGAAATTAGGTGCAGGAGTAGGCCATTCAGCCCTTAGAGCCCATTCAAAATGATCATGGCTGATCATCCTACTCAGTATCCCGTACCTGCCTTCTCTCCATACCCTCTGATCCCCTTAGCCACAAGGGCCACATCTAACTCCCTCTTAAATATAGCCAATGAACTGGCCTCAACTACCCTCTGTGGCAGAGAGTTCCAGAGACCCACCACCCATCAAGATGAAGGGTTAAGCAGAACTGACCTGGCAAGTGGCTGCCCTCCGGCACTGAAGTCATCAGCATATCCGTCTCCATCTGTAACAGGTAGAACAGGCTCGCTGAAGTCAAGAGACAAGTGCTTCATTTTCATTTGTACCAAAACTGAACAATGAAGTTCTTACGGGCAGCAGCGCCACAGGTCTGTCTTACTTCACTCAATGAATGAATTAATTAATAGTTTATTTCGGTCATACATTAAAAAGAACCAAACTTTACAATCTGTGTGAATATGAACCAACGCTGTATCCATTTCACACAACATTCACGTAATCAATGACCAAAAAAGGAATAGGCTGAAGCCACAAAGCTTATTTTTGCCCACCCTCAATGGATAAGACAATTAACAAACAGAATAAAGTTCAATAGATTAAAAAAAAAACATATACATTTAGTACTAAACAAAAGAAAACCCCGAAAGAACAGGTTTAAAATCACAAAGTCACTATGTTATATAGATCACACAAAAGGAATCCACCAACTCGATAGTTTTCCAACCCCCCCCACCAAGGCCCGAGGTACTCCTGCACCCTAGCTTTGTAGCAATTCTATAAATGCAGACCACGTCTGATAGAAGCGTCTGATTTCCCTGCCAGGCGGAGTCTCATATCTTCCAGATGCAATGTTTCAAACATAGTTGAAATCCGCATATTTAATGTTGGTATTGGAGCATTTTTCCAGAATTTTAAGATTAGTTTATTTTTTGCGTGATATATATAACATGGTAACTGGCTTTTTTTTTCTTTTTCCTTTTTTTTTAGGGTCTATCTTTTAATCCCCTTTCTCTAATTCTTTGACCAAGGGTTTTTTTTTCTCCCCTTTGGCACGCTCTTTCACTATCACAACTCTTTTCACCTATTTCACCTATCTCTTTCTTTCCATTCTTTTTCTTTAAAAGCCATAAAAATATGGGGTACAATGACTGTAACAATATATATTGTACAAGTACATTGATGCATTTACCTCTAATAGATAACATTTTTTTTTAAATAAAAAAAATCGCAAAGTCTGAAGATGGGTTCCATCCCAAAAAGTCACCTATCCATGTTCTCCACAGATACGGAGTTACTCCAGCACTCTGTGAAATGTTACCCATCCGTGTTCTCCACAGATGCTGCCTGACCCGCTGGACCGTGAGCTTGTCGTTGCTCGTCTTCTCCTGATGTAGGTCGTCGTCGGTTGACACCAGGGTGGCGTAGGTGTCGCCGGTGCTGACTTCAGTGAATTCCATTGTCGTAGTCGCCTTAAAAAAAAAATCGCCTAGTGGGACAGGCCTTTAAGCAATTTGTGATTCAGTGGGACTTTTGTTGTAAAGAAGATAACACTGCCCTCTGCTGTCTCAAGTTGGCTGCTCCCCAGTATGAAAGCAGCTGACCACTGCCCTCTGCTGACGAACCATGGAACATAGGCCCTGTTTAGTTTAGTTTTGAGATGCGTAAACAGGCCCTTTTAGCCCACCAGATAGTCCGCGCCGACCAGCGATCCCCGCACACTGACAATTTCCTACGTACACTTGGGACAATTTGCAATTTTAGCGAAGCCAGTCAACCTACAAACTTGGGCGTCTTTGGAGTGTGGGAGGAAAACGGAGAAAACCCGCGCAGGTCACGGGGAGAACGTACAAACGCCGTACAGACAGCACCCGTAGTCAGGATCGAACCTGGGCCTCTGGCGCTTTGAGGCAGCGACTCTACCGCTGTGCCACCCGATTACACCACATAATTACATTTTATAAACTACTGACCAATAAAGATCAAAACATAATAACTGCTGGAGGAACTCAGAGGGTCAGGCGGCATCTGTGGAGGGAAATAACCCAAGTCTCTCCACAGATGTTGCCCGATCCTCTGAGTTCCTCCAGCAGTTTGTGTTTTGCTCAGGATTCCAGCATCCACTGGCTCTTATGTGACCAATAAGGATGACGTGTTGGTTTCCATATGACGTGTTTGAGGGCTATTTACCACAAGACAGTCGTAGAATGATACAGCATGGAAACGGGCCCTTTGGCCCAACCTGGCCATTCTACACTAGTCCCACCTACCTGCATTTGGCCCATATCCCTCTAAACCTGTTATAAGGAATAGGAGCACAATTAGGCCATTCAGCCCATTAAGTCTACTCCACCATTCAATCATGGCTGATCTATCTTTCCCTCCTAACCCCATTCTCCTGCCTTCTCCCCATAACCTCCGACACCCGTACTAATCAAGAACCTATCCATGTACCTGTGTAATTGTTTCATAAACAGTGTGATAGTCCCTGCCTCAACTACCTCCTCTTGCAGCTCGTTCTATACACCCACGCCCTTTTTTAATGAAAAATTTACCCCTTCAGATTACTATTAAATTTTTCTCCTCTCGCCTTAAACCCATGCCCTCTGGTTCTCGATTCTCCTACTCTGGGCAAACGAGACTGTGCGCGTCTATCCGATCTATTCCTCTCGTGATTTTGTACACCTTCAAAATGCGCTCAAAGGAATAGAGTCCCAGCCTGCTCAACCTCCGCCTATGGTTTAGAGTCACTCGAGTCCTGGCAACATCCTCGTAAATCTTCTCTGTACACTTCTGCACCAGTCTGTCGAGAAGGGCCTCGACCCGAAACATCACCCATTCCTTCTCTCCAGAGATGCTGCCTGTCCCGCTGAGTTACTCCAGCTTTTTGTGTCTATCTTCTCTGTACCCTTTCCAGCCTGACAATAACTTCCCAAAAACACAATGCCCAGAACTGAACACGGTCAGTTGTAAACACAATGCCCAGAAATGCGGTCTCACCAATGTCTTCTTCTTCTTGCGTATGGCGTGCACAGCCTAAAGTTGTAGGACAACTTGTTGTATGTGATTCTGCACGCCGGGTTAGCAACCTTCATGTGGTCCACCTTGTTTCGACGAATGCAATCTCCCACCCCACCAATGTCTTATACAATTGCAACATGACCTCCCAACTTCTATACTCAAATTTCAACACTTGACACTTTCTTTTTTTGATATATATATATTTTTATTAGAGTAGGTAAGCAGTACATTAGCAAACACATATTATGATAGTAATATTTTGTGTGCAACAATCATACATTATTAATATTATCAAATGAATCATTTTGTCTCTAATTTTTTTTTTCAAAGAGAGAGAAAAATAAAATACAAGTCAAAAAAGAAATCATAAAGAATGTAATAATTTACCATTAATACGTCATTGGAGATAAAATCAAGGAATATAGAATATAACTTTTCATCTAATCCCGAGTCCAAGTTTCAGTTAGGGTTCCCTGCCGAACCGATCTACCCTTTTAAGTAATCAATGAAAGAAGACCATATTCTAACGAAGACTTCTTGTTTGTCCATTCGGGCAAATCTGGTTCTTTCCAAGTGTAGGGCGTCCGACATTTCCGTAATCCACATTTTAATTGTGGGGGATATAGGGCCTTTCCAAATTTTTAATATTAATTTTTTCCCAATTATTATACTGTAATCTAGCAAATTTCTTTGATGTGTTGTAAGTGTTAGACTTTGTTCTGATATTCCAAGTATTATTAATTTTGAGTCCAGATCTAATTTAATATTAATAACTTCAGAAGTTATTCTAAAAATCTCAGTCCAGAAATTCTTAATTTTTATACAATTTGCAAAAGTATGTGTTAAATTAGCCTCTGGATGCCGACATTTATCACAATAGAGGAGATTTGTGGGTAGATTCTATTCAATTTAACTTTTGAGTAATGTAATCTATGTAATACTTTAAATTGTATTAAAGCATGTCTGGTATTTAACGAGCATTGGTGTATATGTTGTAAACTTTTGCCCCATATATCTTTCGTTATGGGTTGGTTTATTTCATTTTCCCATGTATGTCTATATGCTTCTGTTGTTGGTATCTCGCTATCTAAAAGGATATTATAAATATAAGTTGTTAGTTTTTCTGTATTAGGATGCTTATTCATACATTCTTGACACTCTTTCTCAGGTCTAGTCACTGGATCTGTATCCTGCAGAGGAATTACGGTGTTGCAGATTAGAGCAGTGCTTGTTAAACTGGTGAATGGTTCACTCACCCAAGGGCGAATGAAACTAGAGGGGCGAATGAAGGGTGAATGACTACATTTATTCAGATAGTTATATATTTTTTCGCTACTTAAAAAAGGCATTGGCATTAAAATGGTTAGTAAGCTCTTATTAGAAACATAGAAACATAGAAATTAGGTGCAGGAGTAGGCCATTAGGCCCTTCGAGCCTGCACCGCCATTCAATATGATCATGGCTGATCATCCAACTCAGTATCCCGTACCTGCCTTCTCTCCATACCCTCTGATCCCCTTAGCCACATCTAACTCCCTCTTAAATATAGCCAATGAACTGGCCTCAACTACCCTCTGTGCCAGAGAGTTCCAGAGACCCACCACTCTCTGTGTGAAAAAAGTCCTTCTCATCTCGGTCCTAAAGGATTTTCCCCTTATCCTTAAGCTGTGACCCCTTGTCCTGGACCTCCCCAACATCGGGAACAATCTTCCTGCATCTAGCCTGTCCAACCCCTTAAGAATTTTGTAAGTTTCTATAAGATCCCCTCTCAATCTCCTAAATTCTAGAGAGTATTGGTTTTATAGGCAGCTGAGCTGGAAATTTGATGTTTATTTTCTCTCTACCTATGGTTTTCTAATTTCAAAGTAGCAGGATATTTCCCAAGAAGAAGGGTCTCGACCCGAAACGTCGCCTATCTCCTTCGCTCCTTTTGTGTACCCAGGATATTTCCCAAATTTAGTGTAATATCACCTTTTAGGGAAGACCATGTTTTTTTAAGCTCGTTTTCCAAGAAAGAAAAAAACTGCAGTAACGAAAGCCCCATCCTACCCTTTCAGGCTTTCATTACTGCAGTTGTTTTTTCTTTGTCCAATGTTTGGACGTTGGGATGGGTTTTTTTTATCATTCTAATACAATGATTTTCCAACTCCAGTGGTAATTAAACGTTATTAGTTTTTTCGCTCCATTTGCTTTACTTATTTTTAGGATGTTCAAAGAGTTGAATAAATTAAACACTGAAGAAATTAGTTAATTTATGTTTTTTTGCTCTTGTGACAAAATGAATTATCTATAAAATTATACACAAGGGAGAATAAGATGAAAATTACCAAAAAACATAAGAAAATTTAGTCGAGGGTGAATGAAATTTTGTGATAAAGACTCGAGGGTGAATGACACTGAAATAGTTTAAGAAGCACTGGATTAGTCACAGAAACAGGCCCTTCGGCCCAGCATGTCCATGCTGACCAGGATGCCCCATCTACACTAGTCCCACATTTGGTCAACATCTCTCTAAACTGTTCCTATCCATTTAACCTATCAAAGTATATTTTAAATGTTGTTATAGTACCTGCCTCAACTACTTTAACTCCCCTCCCATTCCCACACTCACCCTTTCTGTCCTGGGCCTCCTCCACTGACAGAGTGAGGCCCTGCGCAAATTGGAGGAGCAGCACCTCATATTTCACTTGGGCAGTTTACACCTTCACATGTTTTTCACACCAGAGAGTGGTGAGTCTGTGGAATTCTCTGCCTCAGAGGGTGGTGGAGGACGGTTCTCTGGATACTTTCAAGAGCTAAATAGATAGGGCTCGTAAAGAAGCTGCACTCCCTCAATAGCAAGAATGTCCCTCCTCAAATTAGGGGACCAAAACTACACACAATACTGCAGCATTTTGTGTCTATCCTTTTTTTTAAAATATAAACGCCAGCTTTCACCGGAGATTGCCTGTAAAGTGCAGCGCGGTTACCTTCGACGGCTTGTATCCAAACATCGACACCACGGCGACTTTCAGGTCCTCCCTGCTCAGGTATCCAGTCGACCCGAATCACACTGCCGGAAAACCTGGAACGGGAAAGCAAAAACGATTGCCAACTCAAGGAAAATATCTCTCTGTCTCTGTCTCTGTCTCTCTCTTCCCCCCCCCCCCCCTTGCACTCATTGCAATGTTTAGGGTAACTTTTGAAGGCTTGCTTGGATCAAGGATGAACCCAGTGTCACATCTTCATAATTTATAGGAGGGGGGGGGGGGAAGAGGAAGAAGGGGGGGGGAAGAGGAAGAAGGGGGGAAGAGGAAGAAGGGGGAAGAGGAAGAAGGGGGAAGAGGAAGAAGGGGGGAAGAGGAAGAAGGGGGGGAAGAGGAAGAAGGGGGGGGAAGAGGAAGAAGGGGGGGAAGAGGAAGAAGGGGGGAAGAGGAAGAAGGGGGGGAAGAGGAAGAAGGGGGGGAAGAGGAAGAAGGGGGGGAAGAGGAAGAAGGGGGGGAAGAGGAAGAAGGGGGGGAAGAGGAAGAAGGGGGGGAAGAGGAAGAAGGGGGGGAAGAGGAAGAAGGGGGGGAAGAGGAAGAAGGGGGGGGAAGAGGAAGAAGGGGGGGAAGAGGAAGAAGGGGGGGAAGAGGAAGAAGGGGGGGAAGAGGAAGAAGGGGGGGAAGAGGAAGAAGGGGGGAAGAGGAAGAAGGGGGGAAGAGGAAGAAGGGGGGGAAGAGGAAGAAGGGGGGAAGAGGAAGAAGGGGGAAGAGGAAGAAGGGGGGAAGAGAAAGAAGGGGGGAAGAGAAAGAAGGGGGGAAGAGGAAGAAGGGGGGAAGAAGGAAGAGGGGGGAAGAAGGAAGAGGGGGGAAGAAGGAAGAGGGGGAAGAAGGAAGAGGGGGGAAGAAGGAAGAGGGGAAGAAGGAAGAGGGGGG
>OY740789.1:6738734-7088169 GCA_963514005.1 Raja brachyura
GCTCTACCGTAGGGCAAGATGTACAGAAGCCTGAAGTCACGCACCACTAGGTTCAGGAACAGCTACTTTCCCCAACCATTACTTTTTTGAACTCACCAACACATCCCTAAACCTACCTCAGTACAGAACATCACAGACAGCCTCTTACACTTCTAACTGTGTTTTTTGCACATCCTTTTTTCTTTTACTCTCTTGAAGAATTTATGTATAATTTCATTGTTCAGTTTCAGAGCAAATAACAATTGTCTCTTGACTCTCGTGCTTGTGTGTGCTGCTTGAGTCTGTGCCGGTGATGCTGCTGTAAGCAATATTTTAATTGTACCTGTACCTCCTCGTACTAAACTCAACCATAAGCAAGCCCATTTAGTTAAGGGGCACAGTAACGTGAAGCATGATAAAAAAGTAATTTGCTATTTTATGAGTGTATTTCACCTTTAGCCTTGGAACTGCAGAATTAGGTTGCATTTGTGACCTCACTCCCAGCTTCATGGAACATTTATGATCAGGTTAATTTAGAGCACTGATTGCAATGGACAGCAAAGGTTTTGAAGCCCGAAGGGTTTTTGTATAAACCTTTTATACTTTTATATAATAATGGTTTCTGGTTATGTGCGTTTATTCAGTATGATGTATGTTTTCCAGAATGTCTTTGTTTGATAGATATGTTTCTGTCAATTGTAATTTTCCTGAGGGGCCCTCTATTTGAATGTCTCTCATGCGCAGTGATGAGCAACCTATGGATTTGACTTATTCTCAGTATGAGAACTTCATTCCAAATAATAGCACAAGTCTTGTCATTTCGCAATCCCTGAGCACTCAATATGAGTCCATGCCAAACCATCCAGCTTCCACAAGTAAACTACCGCTTCAATGAATGAAGATAATGCCCATCTCTGGCAGCTCAAAGCTGCATATAGTTGAGGAAACTAAGGTAATAGCCATTATTTTAAGTTTCAGAAAAAAATCTGCTATTTCGACACGTGTAAACATGGCCGGCCTTAAACCGATTGGACCGATTGCTCCCAATTGGGCCCCGCGCCTAAGGGGGGCCTCCGCTCTAGGATCTTTGGAGTAATCTGCTCTCAGCTCGGGTAGATCTACCCCGGGTGGAGGGGGGAGAGAGTGGTGGAGAGAGTAGAGGGGTGGAGGGGGGAAGAAAGGGGTAGATGGGGAGAGGGGTGTAAGGCGGAATGGGGAAGGGGGAGAAGGGGAGGTCCCTCACGGTCCCAGGGTAGCGCTCCTGCCCCTCCAGTCGCCGTGCTTCACGCACACAGCCCGGCTCCACCCCTCTCTCATCACGGGGAGATGTGGTGAACAATACAGGGAGGGCCGGGTCGGGCTGAGGGTTGGAGCAACGTTTACAAACCTCGGCCTCAGCTCACACGCGTTCACCCAGACCCCGGCATCCGCTCCTGCCACGACCCTCTTCCTCCCTTCTCCTCTTCCCTCCCCTCCCTCCCTTCCCTTCTTCCCTCCCTCCCTTCTCTCCTTCTCTCCTTCCCTCCCTCCTTCCTCTCTCTCTCCTCTCCTTCCCTCCCTCCCTTCTTTCTCTCCTTTCCCTCCCTCCCTTCTTTCTCTCCTTTCCCTCCCTTCCTTCTCTCCTTCCTCCCTTCTCTCCCTCCCTCCATTCTCTCCTTCCCTCTCACACACATATAACGCACAGACAATTAACACACACACATCACGCACAGACAACTGACATACACACACACAACTAAGTTAGGATGGGGTCGAAGCCCAAAGAGTAGGATGTGGCTGAAGCCCAAAATTTAATGCCTGGACTGGTTTTTCGCCAATAGTTATTGGTTTTCCAAGATCTAGTTAATTAAATTACTTTTTTTTCATTTCACAGTCACTAAAACAAGTGGTATTGTAACTATGTACTTTTCAGAGTTGATCTACACATTTTTTTTGTTACTTGTAGGCTTACATGTATGCAATTTTATATTAAAATGTAGCTTAGACCTGTTTGGTCCATTAACTCGCAGGCACTTTTTAAGTGCACATTTTGATTACTTTCCATTCTACCAAAGAGATATAAAGTCTATAATAAACTCTATTTGTATTTCGATGATTCTACAGACCTTGGCTGGGAACCTGGGGCTCACCACAATTGTTCCCAATTGGGACCCGCACCTCCTAAGGCCGGCCCTGCGTGTAAAATTGTAAAAAAGTGTAACATTTCAAGGGTCTTGCGTGCAGTACCATTTTGTGGATAGCCCTGGAAGTGATGTTGAAATTAACCTCTATATCTTTAAAATATTTTTCATGATCTCTTGTAACGTTGGTGCTCCCCCTAGTTTGATCGGTTTCGACTGCTAACAGTACACTTTTCATCTGACTAGTTCCTGCTATCAAATTTCAAGACCCTTGAATTTCCTAAGAATAGCAAAATATTACGGGAATGATGCCCTGAAAGTGTAAATATGTTGATCTACACCAAAGTTTCATTGCACTGACTATTTTTTTCTGATTGCTCAGAATTGTTACAGTGCCCTCCATAATGTTTGGGACAAAGACCCTTAATTTATTTATTTGCCTCTGTACTCCATAATTTGAGATTTGTGATCGAAAAAAATCACATGTGGTTAAAGTGCACATTGTCAGATTTCAATAAAGGTCATTTTTATACATTTTGGTTTCACCATGGAGAAATTACAGCAGTGTTTATACATAGTCCCCCCCATTTCAGGGCACCATAATGTTTGGGACACAGCAATGTCATGTAAATGAAAGTAGTTATGTTTAGTATTTTGTTGCATATCCTTTGCATGCAATGACTGCTTGAAGTCTGCGATTCATGGACATCACCAGTTGCTGGGTGTCTTCTCTGGCGATGCTCTGCCAGGCCTGTATTGCAGCCATCTTTAGCTTATGCTTGTTTTGGGGGCTAGTCCCCTTCAGTTTTCTCTTCAGCATATGAAAGGCATGCTCAATTGGGTTCAGATCAGGTGTCTGACTTGGCCACTCAAGAATTGACCATTTTTTAGATTTGAAAACCTCCATTGTTTTAGCAGAATGTTTGGGATCATTGTCTTGCTGTAGAATGAACCACCGGCCAATGAGTTTTGAGGCATTTGTTTGAACTTGAGCAGATAGGATTTGTCTGTACACTTCGGAATTCATTATTCTACTGCCATCAGCAATCATCAATGAAGATAAGTGAGCCAGTACCTTCAGCAGCCATACATGCCCAGGCCATAACACCCCAACCACCGAAGTGATATAGATGAGGTGGTTTGCTTTGGATCTTGGGCAGTTCCTTCTCTCCTCCATACTTTGCTGTTGTCATCACTCTGATATAAGTTAATCTTCATTTCATCTGTCCACAAGACCTTTTTCCAGAACTGTGGTTGCTCTTTTAAGTACTTCTTGGCAAACTGTAACCTGGCCATGCTATTTTTGCAGCTAACCAATGGTTTGCATCTTGCAGTGTAGCCTTTGTACTTCTGTTCATGAAGTCTTGTGCGGACAGTGGTCATTGACAAATCCACACCTGACTCCTGAAGAGTGTTTCTGATCTGTTGGACAGGTGTTTGTGGATTTTTCTTTATTATAGAGAGATTTCCTCTATCATCAGTTGTGGAGGTCTTCCTTGGCCTGCCAGTCCCTTTGCGATTAATAAGCTCACCAGTGCTCTCTTTATTCTTACTGATGTTCCAAACAGTTGATCGTGGTAGCCTAAGGGTTGGCTGATGTCTCTAACAGTTTTATTCTTGTTTCTCAGTCTCATAATGGCTTCTTTGACTTTCATTTGCACAACTTTGGTCCCCATGTTGACAAACAGCAATAAAAGTTTAGAAAGATGATGGAAAGACTGGAGGAAAGACGAGGTGCTGAGAGCTCTCTTATACCTGCATTAAGGAGGCATTAAACATACCTGAGCAGTTACAAACACCTGTGAAGCCATGTGTCCCAAACATTATGGTGCCCTGAAATGGGGGGACTATGTATAAACACTGCTGTGATTTCTACATGAGGAAACCAAAGTGTATAAAAATGGCCTTTAATAAAATCTGACAATGTGCACTTTAACCACTTGTCTATTACAAATCTCAAATTGTGGAGTACAGAGGCAAATAAATAAATGATGAGTCTTTGCCCCAAATATTATGGAGGGCGCTGTACTTCAGGTAAGTGTGCAGGAATGAACTGCAGTTGCTGGTTTCAACCAAAGATAGCCGCAGAAAGTTTGAGTAACAGCGGGTCAGGCAGCATCTCTGGAGAACAGGAATAGGTGATGTTTCGAACCGAGAACTTTCTTCAGATTGACAGTCAGACGAAAGGGAAACGAGAGGTACAGACGGTGAAAGACTTCAGATAAGTCTCAGTCTACCTTTATGTACAGCATTGCTGTTTTGTTGGGTTGATCTTAAATAAATAAGATAGGGCATTTGTTTAGTTGCAGTGTTTTGGTGTCTATAACATTGAATGGAGACAACTTGGAGCAATATTGTTTTGAACTAGTACACTAAGAGCTGGGGTATTTGTTCTATTCTTTGCGTTCAGCATCTTTAAAGGATATGACAAAGAGATGCTTGCTTTTGTGTATGGCATCCACAGCCAGCTTAACATCAGTTAGATCTTGACAACCTATTGAGCCTTTTCAGGATTCATGATAGGTCGTACGTAAACATAACCAATCTACCAGCTGGCTATCAATTTGGTTTTACTACAGGCTTCACAGGACTCAGCGAGGAGACAATAGATTCGGATTTTATAGTAGCCTTCCATTTTGGCCGTTCAATTACAAGAAATTTCTCTCTTCACAGATGCTGCCAGACTTTCTGGATAGTTCCAGCATTTTCTGCTTTTATTTTAGCCACTGCTTTTGATTTTTCAAATACCTCTATGAGAAGTTACGGAGCATTACTTCCTTGGATTTTGGTTAAATATGCAACCAAATAAGTTGGCTTGCTTGTTTTCAAGAATGACTTTGACAACCGATTTATGAGCTACCAACATAAGAATAAGTAGTTTTTAAAGTGGTGGGGGTATGTTCTCTTGTTGATTATAACTATTTAATTTGAATCCAAGTGTTGAGCAAGGTCTCCAGGTTGCTGCCTTCCTGTTGCTGTAGTCTAAGTGTTTTGCTTACTCTTTTGTCTCCTGGGTTCGATGCGTGCTGTTTGTATATTTCTGTTGTTATAGTTACAGTTGATGTTGTGGAAGAGCCTTGGACTCATGGACAGTTTATTAAAGGTTTCGCTCTGGATTTTCCTCTAATATTAGTTGGTCTTTTGGACGTTGGTTTAACACTTCTTGTAAAGAATTTGAGAAGCAAACAGAAGACACATTATTGTAAAAATTAATGTCCTGATTTGGTGCAATGAAATTCCAAAAGGCTTGTAAGTTATTTGGGTTTTTACCTTGTTTTCTTTAAGCTGTTTTTCCTGATTTGGGTCTAAAAAGAGTTAGTTAAACAATGTATCCTTATTCTTTTCAGCACATCAAGTCCACCCCTTTGGCCAGGGAGTGCGTTCTTCAAGAAGAATGGAGCCCTTCAAGGTAAGGAGTCCTCCAAGATTTCAGACACCGTAATTTGGTGATTTTTATATCTGGCAATGTTTATGGAATTAATTTATGGTCATATGCATCTCTGCAGTGTATGGAACTTGGATCATAAAATGATTGAATGCTGTATTAGTTTTGTGCTCTAATCCACTAAGATTGAGCAAGTAAAGTGAAATTAAGTGTGGAACAAATTCAAGGCAGAGAGAAATACTTATTGGAAAAATGCAAGATAGTGACCTGTTAAATCCCAATTTGCAGTCTCTGGTTTACACGACTAAGAAGGATTAGACCATAGCTCGGAGGCTTGTGTCTTGCCAAGAGGGAGCCAGCTCAATTCAAACAATCGGGATCTTTTAAGTTTTGCATTCTGAAATTCTCATCGCAGGCTGGCTAAGGTTGAAGCTTTCTCACAGTGTATAACTTGCTCAAGATTCAGCAAAATAGTTTGTGGACTGAACGTCTACGATTTCCAAACAAAAACTCATTCAAACTTATTAAGATCGATAATCCCTGCGTGCTCCTGGACAGAGAAATATGTCTCTGAACGAGCATCAGAAAATAACACCTTTGTGATGAATGTTACCCAAATCACAAAACCGTACAGAGTATAAAAAAACACTTGTTTGATCTTCTTTTCATTTTGCCTTGCAAAATCAATCAATTCACACTTGTGGGTTAAATCTGCCATATATCTGCTTATTTTGCTGTTAGTTTCCCTCTTCTTGGTCACGTAGAATCTCTCTTAAGATTCATTACATTTCTATGGTCTGATTTTTTTTTGTCCACCATCATCTTTGGGCAAATGGCAGAATGTGAAACATCCTCCTTATATTCCATGCATTAGTTTAGTTTAGAGATGCAACATTGACATATGTCCTGGCCCCTTGGCAAAAAAGGTTGCCGACCCCTGCTCTAGAACATCCATATCCATCTGTACCTCAGACTCTGCTCTCTTCTGCCATTTAGATAATATGCTTTTTTTAAATTTTCATGCCTAAATGTAAAACTTCACATTATTCTCCTTTAGACAGATAATTGTCCATTAATTATTCACATAGGCTTGGATAGAGTGGATGTGAAGAGGATGTTTCCACTAGTGGGAGAATCTAGGACTAGAGGTCATAACCTCAGAATTAAAGGACGTTATTTTGGGAAGGAAATGAGGAGGAATTTCTTTAGTCAGAGGGTGGTGAATCTGTGGAATTATTTGCCACAGACGGCTGTGGAGGCAAAGTCAGTGGTTATATGTAAGGCAGAGATAGATAGATTCATGATTAGTATGGGTGTCAGAGGTCATTGGGAGAAGGCAGGAGCATGGGGTTAGGAGGGAGAGATAGATCAGCTATGATTGAATGGCGGAGTAGACGATGGGCCGAATGGCCTAATTCTTCACTTATGATCTTATGATTATGTCCTCTTCAAGACTTGCATTTCTATCTGTCATCATGTAAGCAGCAAATTTGATGACCAATTCTTGGGCGCCTTCTCCCCGATAATTTAAATAAATTTGGAACGATTGAATCCCAGCACCAATCTCTTCGGCATACCAGTTTTTACACCATACCAAATAGAACAGAAGATCCAAATATGCCTCTTCTGTTTCCTGATGGTTTATCTTGTTCCATTAATCTTCAAGCATTTTAATTCAAACCTGCTTAAACCAACTCAGGTGACAGAAACTTACAAAATTCTTAAGGGGTTGGACAGGCTAGATGCAGGAAGATTGTTCCTGATGTTGGGGAGGTCCAGGACAAGGGGTCACAGCTTTAGGATAAGGGGGAAATCCTTTAGGACCGAGATGAGAAGGACTTTTTTCACACACAGAGTGGTGAGTCTCTGGAACTCTCTGCCACAGAGGGTAGTTGAGGCCAGTTCATTGGCCATATTTAAGAGGGAGTTAGATGTGGCCCTTGTGGCTAAGGGGATCAGAGGGTATGGAGAGAAGGCAGGTACGGGATACTGATTGTGGATGATCAGCCATGATCATATTGAATGGCGGTGCAGGCTCGAAGGGCCGAATGGCCTACTCCTGCACCTAATTTCTATGTTTCTATGTTAAGAATCAACAACATTAATGTGGGTCTGAAGATCAAGCCACAAAGGCAGATTTCCTTCCTTTGCAATTCATTGACAACCTGACACGTTATGTTCACCATTATTCCACTTAGCGCATATATCTTATTTATTTATTCATCAATCTATCTGCTGGTCTATCTAATTATTTAACATGTTAGATTCCCAGCTCGCATGGTGGACGTTGAGATTACGTTTTTGAATTTCCTCCCATGGATACGAGACCAAAATCATACATCAAACTCTGACAAGTCATTAAACCCAACACCAGTTCTAATATTGATTTCCTGGTAATGTCACTTTTTTCCCTCCAATCTGAATCTAGTAAAGGCGACCCGGTTCCACACTATTTCAGTTTGTCTTGTTATCTTATTGGGTTAGTCGACAAACCTCTTGCACTTCTCAAATTTCTGCTCCTTCCAGATGAATAAAAAGCCTAAGATGTGCTATCTGAACATCAGTTGACATGATTATTGATTATTGGTGATTATAGTTTATTGAAAATAATTTTGGCGACCATGATCAGTTGGTCATCAAGGTGGATTGCTGATAATTGGGAGTTAAGAAGTATTTGTGGTGTCATTTAGAATATGTATTGGTTTATTAGTATCATGTGTACTGAGGTACAGTGTTTTGCAGTCTTTCCAGGGCAGTCATACGATACATGAATACAATCAACAATGTATTGCAAAAGAGAAAGGACTATAATGTTACACCTACAGGGAAAATGCGCATTAAAAAAAGTGCAAGGGCCGCAATCGGGTAGATTGGGTGGTCGGGAATACATCCTCATTTTTTGAGTAGTCCGTTCAAATTGTTTGAAAATGGAGGGGAAGAATTTGGTGGTATCTGCTTTCAAGCTTTTATATCTTCTGCCCGATACGGGAGAAGAGGGTTTGACCAGGATGTGCGTGGTCCTTCATCATGTTGGCTGCTTTCCCGAGGCAGTGACTAGATGGAGTCAATGTGGGGAAGGAGGGGTGGGGAAGGCTGGTGCATCTGTAGAAATTGGCGAGTGATTTGTCAAATTTCCTTCTGAGGATGTGGAGATGTTGATGCGCTTTCTTGATCATATCATCAATGTGGTTGGATCATGGCAAATGGTTTGTGATATTTACACCATGGAACTTGAAACTCCAGACTCTCTCCACTGCGGAACCATTGATGTGGGCACGGATGTGTACTGCACTCTGTCTCTTGAAATCAATGAGTAGCTCCTATATTTTGGTGACATTGAGGAACTTTTGTCATGACATCATGTTACTGAGCTCTCCATCTCATTCCGGTACTTCATTTCGTTATTGTTTGAGACCTGGCTCATTCTGATGGAGTCTCCTGCAAACTTGTAAATCGAGTTGGAGCAAAGGTTGGCCACTCAGAGTGTGCAGGGAGTATATATACCAAGCAGCTGAGGTTGCAGTCTAGCAGAGCTGCAGTGTTGAGAATTATCATATTACAAAATAGCTACTGCCAACTGGATTCTTTAACATTATTTGTTGTGAATTGATGGCTGAATGTTGCAAATAATCTTCAGAAATGTCCACCTTGTAGTTGTAACCAGAATGTCTTCTAATATGTAACATTGTAAAACCAATGTTTTACAATGAATTATATGTATTTTTACTCTGAAGCAGCACCCTAATTCTTCTTCTTGTGATTCTCGGCAGCGTATTTATGATACGAAACGATACGATAGAACTTTATTTATCCCAGGAGGGAAATTGATCTGCCAACAGTCATAAAACACAAAATACAGGAAACATGAAATTAAAGTGACGAGTGGAAAGGATTGGGGATGTGCAAAGATATTTCTGAATTGTGGATTATAATCTCATTTTACAGCCGTTGGAATTAACCACAATCATGATGTCATTGGGAATTTGAAAATTAGTTTCAAAATAAGTGTTGCAGAGTGCAAATATTCAGGTGTATTGTGGAGAAAAGAACTAAATAAAATGTCCACGACTTCCTCATTTAGTTGCAACTCATCTGACTGTGGGGCAAAGCCATGTATTCCAGGATGATCCATCTTGGATGGCCAAGCTGATTGTACCTGGTACAGTAGCCATGGATTCTGCCCTTTATTCAGGTCTTTGCTGGTTATGTGAGATCGGAAATAAGGACAACATGCTGCTCACTGCGTGCAAATAGGCTGCTTTGTCTCAGTATGGAAGTAAATATGAATAATGATCACTGAGGTAGAACTACATCCGAGCAAGCTGTAGATACCAATGGAGTAAATGAAATTGAGGATGATTGAAGATTGAAAGCGTGTTTGCATTTATTTGCCCTCGACATTTATTAGGGCATTTAAAAACAATATTTGAGTTTCACATTTAATTGTACATTGAAGACATCAACCAGGTCAACATAGCCACAAAACTAGACACAAAATGCTTCAATCACTCAGTGGGACTGAGTATCTCTGGAGAGACGTTCTTCAGACTGAGAGTCAGGGGAGAGGGAAACTAGAGGTATGGAAGGGGAATAGACAATAGGCGCAGGAGTAGGCCATTCGGCCCTTCAAGCCAGCACCGCCATTCAATGTGATCATGACTGATCATTCCCCAATCAGTAAGTGGAAAACGACAGATCAAAGCAGACAAATGAGAGAGAGGGGAAGCTTGTCAGATGAAATATATTGGAAAGTGTCTAGAATGTGCAAAATGAGGTCCTTAATAGTTTTCCTTGTTTTAACTGTGCATGCATGTATATGTGCTGCAAAATGTTTAGTCTATTTATCATAACTTTTTAAATTGCAAACACTTTCATCTACATGATGGAGTTTGAAATTTTACTCTGGCAATTAGAATTTTAGGCATTTTTGGTTCACTAATGGCATGCACCGTCCCCAACATTAGAGCAGTGGATTGCACCCTGAGCTGCAGCCATCAGATTCACAGCTTGACGGATCACTTAACTGCAATTGGTATTTATTGATGCCTTGATTTTTACCTGCCAGCAAGGGAGGACCTTATATGGATAAAAATTATCTCCTGCTAGTCACAATTAGTTTGAATATTAGTTTGAACTATTTAGTTCATTTTAATATACTTTGCTTCTCGTTCTATTGTTGTTTGGAAAGATTGTAAGTCATGACTCTCAATTAAAATGAAGCGATCACTTTGTTCTGAGCAAAATTTCTGATGGTGAGAGTCCGAAACAATGATTTATAATTTATGCAGCCAAATCCAATTTCCAGGCATAAATCATAGCTTTTCATAGAACTAGTATAAAGACATTTTATGAAATCCATGCTGTGAGTGAAACTGCCTATGGAAATGCTTCTTTCATATGGAAACACGAGAAACAGTAGATGCTGGAATCTTGAACAAAACACAACGTGCAAAACACAAAGAACACAAATTCAGCCGATCAAGCAGCATCTGGAGGGGAATGGATATGCAATGCTTTGGGTCGGGATCATTTGTGTGAAGAAGGGTTCCAACCCGTAACGTGGACTGAGCACACAACCCTTAGAAGTACCAGTGTTGAAGGTCAGCGGAAATGTTGCGTACAGTACAGTCTTTGTGTTCTTGAAGCCTCGTTTTATTTGGAATATCAAATGCCAAGTTTTACGATATTAGAGCATTTAAATATTTTTTTACAATTTATTTAAATCTGCTCTGCCTCAGCACGGAGCGTACCATGGAGAAAGCTATTCTTATATGTAATCCTACTGTAAGTTAAAAACATGGTAAAGTTTACTGTAGTTTATTTGGTTGCCGTGGTGACAGATGGGTGCGATCTGAGTTGGCGAGCCAACAAGCAGCACGTGAGAATGTTCGGTACAGTTCAGTTTTGTGTACTTCGATGTAAATGATAAGCAACAAAATGTTTATCATACTTTAAATAACAGCCATTGTTCCTCGTATTGTGGAAATTGCAAACGTGGAGGTTAAATGATTAACATCCTTTTTTATATAAAACAAACCTTAGCTGTGGGATTCTGAGGGGCATTACCTTAAGTTGCTCCTGTATGTACCTTTCTTAATTCAACAGCTGATACAAATCATGGCATAAAGCAAGCAAGCTTGCTGTGCAAACATAGGCCAGGGAGAAAGTAAGGTGAGGTAGTAATAATACCTGGTGAAGCCAGTAATAATAGGCCCTAACGACTAACACCACAAAAAGTAGCTATTAATAGAATCTTCTAGATGGAGCAAGGCTCTGTTTGGAGTTTTCCACAAGATTATTTCAAGACCCTTTCCAGGCTTTAGCTGCATATATTAATGGCTTGAAGCAAAAATAACATTAGTAAAATAGTTAAAATAAAACAAAGCTACATACTCTGGAAATCTAACATGAAAGCAGAAAATGCTGGAATTATTTGGCGGGTCAGGCTACACCGGTTCTGATGAAGGGTCTTTGTACATAAAATGTTAGCTTTGGATGTTAACTCTGTCAGATGCAGCCTGACCTGCTTAATATTACCAGCATTTTCTATTTTTAATACTTTAAAATTGTTGGGTTTGCAAGATGCATTGTTAGTTCTAGAGCAGATTTGTGGGTCCCGACCCCACAACATCACCTATCCATGTTCTCCAAAGATGCTGCCTGACCTGCTGAGTTACACCAGCACTTTGTATCTTTCTTAATGTAGAGAATTGTTTGCTTAATTGCTAGATCTTTGGGTCAGTGGAGGATTCGGTTCTGTGTATAAATGCACAATGTCGGAGGATCTGTCCTGGCCCCTCAACACCTCAAAGCTAATCAAAAAGGCACAGCAGCGCCTTTACTTTCTGAGGAGGCTCAAAAAAGCCCACCTGTCCCCCCAGATCCTGACGAACTTCTACCGCTGCACCATCGAAAGCATCCTGACCACCTGCTTTACGGTATGGTACAGCAGTTGCACCGTGCCAGACAGGAAGGCACTACAACGGGTGGTGAAAACCGCCCAGTACATCATCGGTGCCCCGCTCCCTGCCTTGGATGCCCTCCACCGAAAACGGTGCCTGAAGCGGGCCGGGAAGATCATCAAGGACCCCTCACACCCTAATCATGGACTGTTTGCCCTCCTCCCATCAGGGAGGCGGTACAGGAGCCTCAGGTCCCGCACCAGTAGGACGAAGAACAGCTTCTTCAACTACACCATCAGACTGCTGAACTCGGAGCCCAGCTGATAGATTTGTCTGTACCCTGTATTTATTTATTTTCCATATTGCTACCACTGCACTCTGTATTTATTTTTCTATATCGCTATCACTAAGAACGACGCTAAACTGCATTTCGTTGTACCTATACTTGTATTTGTGCAATGACATTAAACTTGAATTGAATTGAATTGAATTGAATAATTTGGAACCAAACATATTGACAGAAATGGTGTTTGAAAGACACATTAGGAAAAACTTAGGAGTTGAATATACTATCAGCGCAATATTCTAAAAATGTAAATAAAATACGTAGCATTGGCATGGGAATAAAATGGATAATAGTTTGCGATGGAGACACAAGACTGCCTATGCTGGTATCTTGAAGAAAAAAACAGTGCTGAAGGAACTCAGCAGGTCAGGTGGCATCTGTAGAGGGGATGGACAGATGATGTTTCAGGTCAGGACCACCTGCTGATGATGGAGTGGGGGAGGAGAGATAAAGCTGCAAAAGATAGGTGGAGGTGGGGTAAACCCAGGCAAATAATGCACGTGGGGGGGGGGGGGGGGGGAGGTCATTGACAGATAGGTGAAGATAGTGACAATAGCTAAAGAAGGGTCTCGACCCGAAACGTCGCCTATCTCCTTCGCTCCTTAGATGCTGCTGCACCCGCTGAGTTTCTCCAGCTTTTTGTGTAAAGCTAAAGATGTATTGGATGCAAGGGTCTCAGATAAGGAAAGTAGGTGAAATAACAGAAGTGTTGCTGTAAAAGATATTGATCTGAACCTACCTGCACCACTGCATTGCTTTGACTATCTGATCGCAAAAATTGTGTATTGCACTTCAGAAAGTCATAAAACATGATAATTCCACATTAGGAATTAAAAATGTGAGAAATGCAATTAATGAAATTTGTGTTACATATCTTACTGTCATTTCTCATTAAAGGTATTGGCAGGATTAACGGATAGGTTGTTCGTTTCTGTCAAAGGGCTCAAATACCAAGTGCACACCCAAGCAATAAGATATTCAATAGGGTTTTCAGGGTTTTTTTGACGGTGACACTCTTGTCTCGGTTAGAGGATCACTTAATTTAGATGAAAACCAGCATAGAGCCTATTGTTGAATTGTCTACCATTTTTTTCCATTGGAATACTAGAATAAGCTGCAGGTGAATATTGAAATATAAATGTCGTTCACTCTTAAGAAGCAGTGCTGGTCTGAAACATCACCTTTCCATCCCCTCCACAGATGCTGCCTGACCCACTGAGTTCCTCCAGCCTTTATGTTTTACATGTGAATGGTTTAGGTTGATTCTCTTTCACATTTCTCATGTGCTCATTACCTCCTCAAGTTAGGGCTACACAAAGGCCATCAGGACTGTAAACTCTGTTCTTGCCAGGGAGTAATTACTGTTGTGTCCTTTTTTTAAATGTAAATACTGGTTCTATTCTGTTGTTTTGCACTCCCTCAATAGCAATAATGTCCTTCCTCAAATTCGGAGACCAAAATTGCACACAGTACTCTAGTTGTGTTCGGCACCATAGCATAGCCATGCAACAGGAGTTGACTAGTTGATCAGCTTGCTGATTCAACACTTGTGGCTATCCAGTTTACAAATGCCTGTTGTTCTAACTATTAGTTCTTTGGTCCTTGGTCAAAATAAACTCTATTTCATGCAAAACAGCAAAGTGCAAAATAAAATACCGAAGGGTTGCATTTGAAAGAACTGAGGATTTTCATTTTTATTACTGCACTCTTCCAACAGTTGAATCTCTTTCTATATTGTGGGTGGTATGGTGGCGCAGCGGTAGTGCTACTGCCGTACAGCACCAGAGACCTGGGTTAGATCCTGACTACGGGTGCTGTCTGTACGGAGCTTGTACGTTCTCCCCGTGACATGCGTAGGTTTTCTGCGAGATCTTTGGTTTCCTCCCACACTCCAATGACGTACAGGTTTGTAGGTCACTTGGCTTGGTATAAATGTAACGTTGTCCCTTGTGTGTAGGGTGGTGTTAATGTGTGGGGATCGTTGGTCAGTGCAGGCTCGGTGGGCCAAAGGGCCTGTTTCCATACTGTACCTCTAAACTAAACTACATTTATTTCAGTAATGCCATCCCTGTTGATGGAAAACATATACACATCTCGTCCGAAAAGAGTAAGCATTAAGTTTCTCTGTGTGCTGACGAGAAGGGAATTGCTTGTGTTAATGTTTTTGTTGCTGACGCTGTAGAAATATTACTTGTTTTAGAAAGTGCTATCAATCACAATGAGGTTGGAAGCTCACAGGAATCTGTTGCACCTGTTGAAAGTCTAACATAACAGAGTCTCGCAAGCACATCCATTAGAGGCTCCACTTTATGGAATAGTGATGTCATCCAGAGACACAATTGGTGATACCTGTGAATAACATGGCAACATCAACAATAAGTAAGTTACTAGGTAATTATTCTCAGGCGTATTGTTTGGAATATTTCCTGGCCAAACCATCTATCAAGATAATTAAAGACTGCATGTAATACTAAGTATAGGAGGTGTACTGCATCCCAGTGAAACAAGGTGCAGTGCTTTATGTTCACTGTTTAAGTGAGCACCATTGCTGGACTGGTCAGCTGAAAATAGACACAAAATGCTGGAGTCAGACAGCATCTCTGGAGAAAAGGAATAGGTGATGTTTCAGGTCGAGACTCTTCTTTAGACTTCTCCCCCGGGGCCACCGATGGTGCTGCTGCCGAGCGGTATCTTTACTCCCGCCCCCTGCGAGCATCTACCGGAGACTCCGCCGCTCCTCGCCTCTCCACCGCTCACCGGCGGGCCTGGGCCGTTGCCTCGCCCGAGTTCCACGCTCAGCATCAGGCCCACGCTGCAGACTCCAATACCACAGGGTCTGACTCTCCTGGGTCCTACTGCTTACCCCCCTCCTACAGGGAGTCTGAAGAAGGGTCTCTATTCCTTTTCTTCACAGATGCTGTCTGACCCGCTGAGTTACTCCAGCTGTTTGTGTCTATCTCCCACTTAAACCAGCATCTGCATTTCTCACCAAACCTTACCCTGTATTGAATATTGCATTTCCATACCCACACAGCCATTTCTTTTCAGAACCTGCCTCCTGTCCATGAAGAGTGAAGGTCTTTTCTTGCTCACAAATATTTTTACAAGTGCTTTATTCCAGTTCATTTAGTCAACGATTACACTTTGCTGCAACACTCTGCAGCACCCAGAATCTGTACACAAACCTTCCCCTCGTCACCCTCTATTTTATCAGGTCTTCTCCATTGAGCACGCTCGATGTAACTTCGCTCGGGGATGTTTGTCCACTACAAAGGCATTCACCTCACATACTGTCCCCGTCAACTGTGGAGGGTATAACACCTTCATCTTCTCCCTCACTACCATACAGGGACTTAAAAGCGGCCTCCTCTACATTGGAGAAACCAATCCTAGACCAGGCAACCATTTTGGGGGAAACACCTACAAGCTTTATGTGTAGGAATGAAATACAGATGCTGGTTTAAACCGAAGATAGACATAAAAAGCTGGATATCTCAGCGGGTCAGACAGCATCTCTGGAGAAAAGGAGTGGGTGACGTTTCGGGTCGAGACCCTTCTTCAGATTAGCTTTACACAGTTAATTGCAGTTGGAGCCAATTGACTGATTCTTTCACTTCCGACCTTGTCTGCAGTCACCAGTGCTGATACTTTTCCATGTTATCATTCTCAGGAGATCCTCTCAGTTGAATTATCCGACTATTACAATGCATGACCTATTTATACGCCGGAACAAGATTAACTAAAAAATGTCCAATGCCGAACTAACTTCTGACATGTTTTCTAATGGGACACACCATGATTACGGTAAACCCAAAATATGAACATCTGATCGTGGCTTTAAAGCTGCAAAATCCATTTTGTACTTGATTTTGTAGCATCAAAATAGTTGTGATGGTTCATCCTTGCAAAGATATGATGAAAAGTGAAGTTAATCCATTTAATGCCACTCATTTTCATTGAGCCATAGCAGTTTGGTTCCAGAGCTGACTCTTCTATCTATTTCAAGCAAGATTACTTCCATTTTTTATCTGACCAAAGCATGCACCAATATTAGTTATACATTTTATTTCTTTCACCCTTGGAACTGATATTACTAGGAGCATTAGTACTGCCCGCAAGGTTCTAATTTAGCAAACCCAATGTAAGCCAGCAAATGATTACTGAAGTATAAACAGTAACAGTTTGGATGAATTCTTGAGGGAAACAATTAGGCTTTTGCGTATTGAAATATGAGACGGTGTTCAATCATAAGATTAAAGAAAGTTTTACTTAATAGGAACAGGAGTAAGTGTGAAAACTCTTCAAAAATGTCAAGAGTCAAGAGCGTTTAGTTGTCATATGTCCCAGATAGAACAATGTAATTCTTACTTGCTGCAGCACAGCAGAATATGTAATCATAATAAATAATATAATAAAAACTCAGAAAAAAAACCTAATCTAAAAAAACCTAAAAAAACCCAATAATAATAATAATATATTGTGGTTCATAGCTTAGGAGGTTGTAGTGTATAACAGCCTGATGACTATTGGGAAGAAGCTGTTCCCTAACCTGGACGTTACAGTTCTCAGGCTCCTGTACCTTCTTTCCGATGGCAGTGGTGAGATGAGTGTGTGGCCAGGGTGGTGTGGGTCTTTGATGATGTTGGCTGCCCTTTTGAGGCAGTGACTGTGATAGATCCCTTCGATGGTGAGGAGGTCAGAGCTGGTGATGGACTGGGCAGTGTTTACAACTTTTTGCAGTCTTTTCCGCTCCTGGGCGCTCAAGTTGCCAAACCAGGCCACAATGCAACCAGTCAATATGCTCTCTACTGTGCACCTGTAGAAGTTCAAAAGAATCCTCTTTGACATACCGAATCTCCGTAGTATTCTCAGGAAGTAGAGGCGCTGATGTGCTCTCTTTATGATTGCATCAGTGTTCTGGGACCAGTGAAGATCGTTGGAAATATGCACGCCCAGGAATTTAAAGTTTTTGACTCTCTGCACCATCGTCCCATTGATGTAAACAGGATTGTGGGTCCTCAACCTTCCTCTTCCAAAGTCCTCAATCAGTTCTTTGGTTTTGCTGATATTGAGAGCCAGGTTGCTGTGCTGGCACCATTTGGTCAGTCAGAAATTTTTCATTTTGCTATTCAAGGACCATGGCTGTCTTTGAGCTAATTATTTTTACTGATTCCCAGAACCCTTGATTCTCTCAAGTCCCTTCATCTCATTATGGTTCCAAATGGCCAGCTCCTTACATCTCACTTTTTTTTGACTTTCTATTGAAACTTACCAAGGCATGAAAGGCTTAGATAGAGTGGATGTGGAGAGGATGTTTCCACTAGTGGGAGAGTCTAGGAACAAGGATCATATTTAAAAATGATCAGAATTAAAGAATTAAATTAAACCATTCAGAATTAAAAAAACCATTCCTTTAGGAAGATGAGGAGGAATTTTGTTAGTCGGACGTTGGTGAATCTGTGGAATTCATTGCCACAGAAGGCTGTAGAGGTCAAGTAATTTGATATTTTTAAGGCATAGATAGATAGATTCTTGAACAGTGCAGGTGTCAGGGGTTATGGAGACAAGGTAGGAGAATGGGGTTAAGAGGGAGATAGATCAGCCATGATTGAAGAATGCCTGAGTAGACTTGATGGGCTGAACGGCCCAATTCTGCTCCTATCACTTATGAACTTGTAAGAATTTTAAATCTCATTGTACTCTCCTCCAATAACCAAATGCCCATCCAACTGAATTTAGTCTTTAACAACTTACTTTTAATGTTTCAAAAATAATACCAGTGCCCAACTAATTGAGCAGTTTTGTTAATTTTCAATCTCAAGTATATTTTTGTTTGACCTTTAATTAGCTGTAATGTAGTATGCTGGCTGGGTCTGGATTAGTTTCTCTGATGATTCTGAAAGACTGGTAATTGTGCAACTGTATTGGAATGGATTTATGGTGCATTACCTGCTTGAAGCCTCATTATGCAACCAAAATCTGTTTGCTTGGGATTCTGTGGAGGTCATTTTAATATTCCATTAAAAGCTGGATTTATGTTAGGTGTGATGTTAAAATTGTAAAATTCCCAAACTTCAAACACTTTGGCTCCACCTTTCTCTGATTTGTATTCTAACAGCTGTGACTCTTTTAATCTTAACACTGGACAGCTGCTTTTCCCCCAGGCCTCTGGAACAAGTGAAAGGAAGGCAAGTGCAATTGTCTGGAATAGTTCACTTAATTTGCCTATTCTAGGCTATCTTAGCCACGCTGTTCTGTCCTCGGCAACCTCCTGTACCAACCCCTGTATATCTACCACAAGCACTTACTCTCAGTTGCGGCCCCTTATCCAACATTGCACACCAGCCTGGACGCCAAGCTTGTCAATCAGCATAGCATCAAGTCACTGCAAAGCTTTTCCAAAACAATACCCGCAACAGGACCCTCCTCACAAACTTTGTTTTTACTTTCATGAGAAATAAATGGTCACATTTTTGTTAGATTTCCTAAATACTCATTGTTGATGCATATTATCCATTTACTAACCATGCACCAGGATACCCATCTCTCCTTGTACCTCAAGCTCAATTGCTCACCACTTAGTTAATAAAGGTTATTTTTAGTTATGTTTCCTACACATTCCTGAATGAAACTATCTCAGTATTCTTTATAAAAGAGATTTTATATGTACATTAAGAGAAAGAGGGTAACTAGAGAGCGAATAGTGCCCCTCAGAAACCAAAGTGGTCATCTCTGTGTGGGGCCGCTGGAGATGGGCAAGATACTCAATGAGTATTTCTCATCTGTTTATATCGTGGTGAAAGACACGAATACTGGAGAACGTGCGACAAATAAAGATGTCTTGAGAACAGTCGGTATTACGGTCGAGGAGGTGCTGGACACTCGAAGGCGTATGAAGGTAGATGAATCTCCTGGGCCTGATCTAAAATATCCGAGGACACAGTGGGAAGCTAGAGAATAAGTTGCAGGTGTCCTGGCTGAGTAATGTGAATCATCATTAGACAGAGATGAGGTGCTGAAAGATGGGAGGGTGACTAATGTTGTGGCTTTATTTCAGAAGGGTTGCAGGGAAAAGCCCTAGAACCATAAACCAGTTTAGTTTCAGGATACAGCGCGGAAACAGGCCCTTCGGCCACCGAATCCACGCCGACCAGCGATCCCTGCGTATTTGCACTATAAACCTGTATGTCTTTGGAGTGTGAGAGGAAACTGGAGATCCCGGAGAAAACTCGCGCAGGTCACAGGGAGAACGTACAAACTCCCTATAGACAAGCTCCCTTAGTCAGGATCGAAACCGGGTCTCTAGCGCTGTGGGGCAGCAAATCTACCACTGCGCCACTGTGCAACCCCGAGTGAGCTTAACATCTGTGTTTGGCAAATTACTGGAGAGGATTCTGAGGTGAGTTGTTTACAAATGTCAATGGCCTGCACTTGGAAGCGGTCTAAAGACTGAAATGAGTAAATACACCCAATAGATTATTGCACATGTGGAACAACCTCGTAGGTTTGCTTCAAACAAAGCAACTGGAATTATGGATTCTCTAATCCATTCCTAGAGCTCCAGTGGATACTTGAAAACACTTAAAGATGAATGAATGTAATGAATGGATTATTGTGTTCCTGAGTGGTTAAAATATACATTGTACAGAGTGGAAGCTGCTTCTGTGGTTTTGTGAAGTGGGCACAGTACTAGAGGTAGATTTATCAGAAATACAATGCCATCTTTTATGGAAATTATCTCAAATGTGCAAAGAGCATCATTTTGAGCATTGCAATGTGAATAGCTGCTTGTCTGTGTCCTCGGGGTATTCCAAAATGTTTTTGAACTGTTGTCACAGTTGTTGTGCAAGAAAATGCAGCAGCCACTTGGTGGTTTTGTGGATTCCATGAACATCATATGAAATGAATGACTAATTAATTTGTTTCTGCTTATTGCAATACTTGAGGGAAGACTATTTCTCAAAGCACCAGTCCCAGCAAGAGTATGTAGTTTCAAGGAGGATGAGTGAAAAGCTTTTATTTTTGCAGTAAAATGTTCAGCAATTGACATGAGGCATGAATCTAATGTAATGAAAAATGTAGTGCTGGGTTATTCTGGGACCTCTGATACAGTCTATACATGGGAGCAGTCAAACTCTGCATTGAGCTTTTAAAGAAGGAATTGCAGATGCTGGAAAATCGAGGGTACACAAAATGCTGGAGAAACTCAGCGGGTGCAGCAGCATCTATGGAGCGAAGGAGATAGGCAACGTTTCGGGCCGAATCCCTTCTTCAGACATTGCGATGTTGCATTGAGATGTTGCTTCATGGTGAATAGAGTAAAACCTGTTCAAGTGGACGACACAGTCGGGTTCAATCCAGACCTGCTGTGCTGTCTGTTTGGAGTTTGCACGCTCCCCCTATGTCCTCCGGTTTCCTCCCACATCCCAAAGACGTGCAGGTTTGTAGGCTTACAAGCATCCCTGCATCATTGGACTCTCATCAATTTGCATACAGGGCAAATAGATCCACAGAGGATGCCATCTCTTCACACTGTCCTGACATACCTGGAAAGACAGGGCACCTACGTGAGCATGCACTTTATTGACTATAGCTCTGCCTTCAATACGGTCATCCCCACCAAGCTCATCACCAAACTCCACCAGCTAGGCCTCAGCTCACTGATATGCGATTGGATCCTGAATTTTCTGACGGAGCGACCGCAGGCAGTGAGACTGGGGACACACCTGTCCTCCACTATCACCCTGAGCACCGGCACACCACAGGGCTGTGTACTGAGCCCCATGCTCTACTCCCTCTTCACCCACGACTGTGTCCCTGCATTTGACAACAACACCATTGTCAAGTTTGCAGACACAACGGTGATCGGGCTGATCACCAACGGTGATGAAACAAACTATAGAGCGGAGGTTCAGAACCAGACGGACAGGTGCTCACAGAACAACTTGTCGCTAAACACCTCCAAGACCAAGGAGCTGATTATCGACTTCAGGAGGTCACAGAATGGGGAATACGCCCCAATCTCCATCTACAGGGACAGTGTGGAGAGAGTGTCCAGCTTCAAGACTCTGGGCACTCACATCTCAGAGGACCTCACATGGTCCACCAACACCGCTGCGCTGGTCAAAAAGGCACAGCAACGACTGTTCTTCCTAAGAACATTGAAATGGACTGGTCTGCCCCAACAGCTGCTGACGACCTTCTACCGCTGCACCACAGAGAGCATACTAACGTATGGCATCTCTGTGTGGTATCTCAGCTGCACGGAGGCGGAGAGGAGAGCTCTTCAGCGCGTTGTCCACAGAGCACAACAGATTATTGGGACACCGCTACCAGCCTTGGAGGGCATCTACCCTCCAGTGCCTCAGGTGCCTCAGGAAGGCCGTCAGCATACATAAAGACTCCTCTCACCCTTGTAATGGACTGTTCGAACTACTCCCTTCCGGCAGACGTTACAAGGCCTTCTACGCCCGCACTACTAGACTCAGGAACAGCTTCATTCCCAGAGCTATAGCGGCTCTGAACCGGCCCTGCTGAGTACCACCCCACCCCCATGGACTGTCTCCCCCGGCCTCGCACTTTAGTCTGTGTTGATGTTACTGGTCAAATGTTCGTTTTTGCAATCCTTGTTCTCGGGGGTTGCTAACCGAAATCTCGAAGTTGCAAACCAAATCTCGTTGCACTTATGTGTAATGACAATTAAACAAAATATATATATATTATTGTTATTATTGGCTTCTATAAATGACCCCTAGTGTGCATGGAGTAAATGTGGAAGAACATGGAACATGGAACTAGTGAGAATAGGCGATCAATAGTTAGTGTCGACTTGGTGGGCTCAAGGGCTGTACCTCTAAGCTAAACTAAACTTTGCACCAATTAATAACACAGCATGTGGATTATTCACAAATGATAGACTAGTTGAAAATTGCCTAAAGAGAAGAAAACGTTTAATTCTGAGCTGTGACCACCACAAATCAAATTTTCTATGCAATTTTTTTTTTTTTCCCTAATGAATGATTGAGGACATTGATACCTACTTTCAGCTCCACTACTGACAGCATCTCTGATATCATCAGTAGTGTCACATTTTTAAATGGGAATGAGAAGTACTTTAAGATGTTCTGCAGCGATATGGGATGATTCAGTTCAGAGTCCTTATTGAAAGTACTTAGGCCATCAATGACACTCTCGAGAATTAATCAGATGTACATAATAAACGTGTGACATTCACTTCCTGAATTGCATCAAGATTTTTACAATGTTTACCACTAAACAATTTAAACCTATCCAGTTATGTGATAATGCTAAATGCACTTTCAGATTAATCTGTACACAATAAATTATGTCAGCAATCTCTCCTCTACCCACCAAGACCCGACCAAACCACCACCGCCCATCTCTCCAAGTGGCCTACTTGTTAATGGGCTTATAATTAAAGCCAGACAGGCTTGGATTCTTCAAAACCATTGAGCTGCTGGTTAGAATCTCTCCTTTATACTGACACTTGAGTGTCTGCATTTGCTGCCACTGCCAGTCAAACTTCCAAGAAAATCACGCCATTGTCCGTTGCTCTTCATATCCACCAAGAGGAATGTGACAATCTGTACTTGGGAATCAATAGATGCTCAGAACATTATTAACAGTAGAGTCATACAGCCTTTCAGCTCAACTTGCCCACACTGACCAACTTGTCCCATTGTTACTAGTCCCACCTGCCTGCATTTGGCCCATATCCCTCTCAACCTTTCCTATCCACGTACATGTCTAAATGTTTCTTAAACGTTGCGATAATAATTGGATTTACATTTTCTGTCTGGATCACAAATATATTAGCACCAATGTCTTGCTAGCTTTCTTCCCCGAACAACCGAGAGCTTGAAGGTTGACATGTTAACTCATCTGTAAATGATGACTTGTAAAAGCTTTCTTTGCACTGGTTGGGAGCAGTTGTGGAGAACATCAAGAAGTTCCCCACCCTTGCAGCATTCAGAAAGCAATAACGTGTCGGAGGGAAACGTATACAAATTATCCACGCTAGCATATTCCAACACACAGGACTCTCACTATGTGCTGACAGATGCATGGAAGCTTGGTGCAACTATTGTAATGGTTTTATTGGGACAAACTGTGACTTTGGGCCTTCCATAACTCCACGTTATAGGCTGGAATCTGTGCAGAAATTGCTCAGGCTGTGCTGTTTCGCAGCTAACCTGACAAATGGCTTTCCAGAACATAGAACAGTACAGCGCAAGAGCACAATGTCTGTGCCGAACATGATACCAAAAGCATCACCTATCTAACTGCACATAACCTGTATCTTTCCATTCCCCGCATATCGATGTGCCTAACCAAAAGTCTTTTAAATTCCTCTAACGTATCTGCTTCACCCACCACCCCCGGCGGCGCGTTCCTGGCACTCGCCACCCCTTGTGTGTAAAAAAAAACTGCCCATGCATCTCCTTTAAACTTGGGTAGGAAGGAACTGCAGATGCTGGTTTAAACCAAAGACAGACACAAAAAGCTGGAGTAACTCAGCGGGACAGGCAGCATCTCTGGAGAGAAGGAATGGCTGATGTTTCAGGTCGAGACCCTTCTTCAGTCTGAGCATAACTTTATCAGTCTGAAGATGCGTCTTGATCTGAAACGTCACCCATTCTTTCTTTCCAGAGATGCTGCCTGTCATGTTGAGTTAATCCACCTTTTTGTGTCTATCTCCTTTAAACTTTATCCCTCTAACTTTAAAGCTATGCCCTCTAGTATTTCATTTTACGAATCTGGGGAAAAAAAGATTCTGACTATCTACCTCCATGCTTCTCATAATTATCTCTGCTTCTATCAGATCTCCCCACAACGTCGGCATTCCAAAGAAAATAATCTAACATCTCCGGCCCAAACTCTTCCTGTAGCTAATACCCTTCATCCAGGCATTGTTCTGATAAACCACCTCTGCTCCTTTTCCTAAGCCTCCACATCCTTCCTGTAATGGGGCAACCAGAACTGCACACAATACTCGTAAATGCGACCTAACCAAAGTCCTGTAAAGCTGCATCATGACTTCCTGACTCTTGTACTCAATGTCCTGACCTATGAAAGCAATCATACCAATGCCTTCTTCACCACTCTATCTACTTGTGTTGCCACTTTCAGAGACCCCAATATCCCTCTACACATTGTTGTTGTTAAGAGGCCATGACTTTAATTATATATTTCCCCCCTTATATTTTATTCTTGCTATTTTTTCTCCTTCCCTCTGTCTCAAGGTTGCCTTTTTATGTCATAATGTACCTCTATTGTATGTCACCGAGTTGACTGCTATTCATGCACAAATATTTATATAAAATATCATCAGACTGTTTAACAGGAGAAAGGGCCCAAACCTGAACATTTTCTCCCAAAGTTTGTTCACATTTGTCCTATCAGCAAGCTATGTGGTCAATAGTTCTTGGAGGTAAGGCTTTATAGACGGTGCTTGCAGATCTTCTCTGAACATTAAGAACCTCGGTCATGGGTTAGAACTGAAAATTTCCTGCATTAAGAGGCTGTTCCACTGTGGTGACCTAATCTGCCAGTTTACAAGAGTTTGGCCTCGACTCAAACTCGCAGCATGGTCGACACGTGGCCTTAGGAGGTCCTATGAGGTCATTGGAACTCTCCTTCATGCTCGAGGGAAGTTCCCACATACTCGCGGCCTCAGTTTGGTCGAGGAAAATGTTTCAGCATGTTGAGAATTTTTCTGGGATGGTTCCATGGTTGGCATGGTTCATTTGAACTCATAGTGCAGTGGAGTGGGGTCACTATGTAGTTATAGGCAGTCGAGGGCAGCCGCAGGCAATCTCCTTCGCTGACCGGGCATTTTAATTGGCTCATTGGAGTTTTCAGGACCAAGGAAAACCGACCAGTAATTTAAATGCCCACTAAACTTTATTCAAAGTTGTCTGGCTTCTTAAAAGTGTCTCCCCCCCTTCTCTCCCCTTCTCTCTCCCCCCTTCCCCACCCCACCCCTTCTCCACACTCTCTAAAGGACTTACTGTACACTGTGTAGCCGTCTTTTACCTTCTTGTTCATCGCGGGTGTGAATTTCAGACAGCGGTCCCCCATTTTCCCTGGCCCCCGCCTTTGCGATGTGTTTGTTTAGATTAGATTCTTTATTTGTCATTGTGTGTGTGTGTGCGGTCGGTCGGTCGAGCACGCGGTTTCATCGCTGACGGTCGATCCAGCTCGAGGCTTTCCATGCGAGTGCCCTCGAGCTTGAAGGTCGAAGACAGTCTCTGAAAGGTCGCGTCAGTGGGACAGGCCCTTGATATGGTACACTGGATAAACATATTATACATCAGGAAGCCATGGCGTGTGCTCCCATGATGGTGGCATCCATTCTTCAATGAATTTAGATGCAATTGCAGAATTGAGATATGTTAAAATATTTGAAAAAATGCAATGCCACCCTGTTTACATAAAGTCAGTAGTTGTGCTTTCCATCTTTTCACACTGTTATTAACTCCATCTACACTTCACGCTGCCTTGGCAAGGCCGCCAGCATAATCAAGGGCTAATCTCACCCCAGTCACACCCTCTTCTCCCCTCACCCATCAGGCAAGATGTACAGAAGTATGAAATACCTCCATATTGCGGGACAGCTTCTTCAGACTGTTTTCGGGCAACTGAATGCTCCAAAGTATTACTTATGCTTTGAGGAGAAAATGGAGAGGCTGGGTTTGTGTATCTTGGAAAGCAGAGAGCTAGGTGGTGTCTGGCAGTGAGAAACCTTTTCCTTAGTGGAGGTGTCTATTGAAGACTTGGGTTAAAAGTAAGAGATTTGGAAGGGGCATGTGGAAGAATTTTTTTGACTCAAAAAATATGTTAAAAATCATGAGAGAAATCATGAGCGAAATGAGAGAAACGGATAGTCTCTTGCCCAGAGTAGGGGAATTGAAAGCCAGAGGATATAGGTTTAAGGTGAAGGAGGAAGAATAAAGATTTAATCGGAACCTGAGGGGTAACATTTTTATACAAAGGGTGGTGGGGAAAATGGAACAAACTGCCGGAGGAGGTAATTGAGGCAGGTACTATATTAACGTTTAAGGAACATTTAGACAGGCACATGGAGAGGATAGGTTTAGAGGAATATGGGCCTAACGCAGGCAGTGGAATTTGTTTAGTTGGGACGTGTTGGTCAGCTTGGGCAAAGTGGGCCGAAGGGCCTATTTCCATGCTGCATGACTAAAGAAAGATTGAAATATGGAAAGTAACCTGAGTAGGCGGTGGAGGCAGGTAATCTAAAAACATTTAAGTATTTAGATGAGCACTTGAAATACTCGAGGCACAGACTGCGTTTCTCCAAGTTTTACCATTTTCCTCCTGAGAATTTAAATTATATATATACTATCTGTAAGCTCTTTACTTAAACATGGAAGGATCCATTTTTATTTCTCAAAGGAATTTATATATATTTGAAAATAGAGGATTTAAAAGAAATACTAGCCATTAGTTAACTACCATTAATACCTTTTTCATCTCATCACATTTCCTAATTAGCCAATTTAATGGTTGAAGTTAAAGACCATAAAACCATATAACCATATAACAATTACAGCACGGAAACAGGCCATCTCGGCCCTTCAAGTCCGTGCCGAACAACTTTTTTCCCTTAGTCCCACCTGCCTGCATTCATACCATAACCCTCCATACCCTTCTCATCCATATGCCTATCCAATTTATTTTTAAATGATACCAACGAACCTGCCGCCACCACTTCCACTGGAAGCTCATTCCACACCGCTACCACTCTCTGAGTAAAGAAGTTCCCCCTCATGTTACCCCTAAACCTCTGTCCCTTAATTCCAAAGTCATGTCCTCGTGTTTGAATCTTCCCTATTCTCAAAGGGAAAAGCTTGTCCACATTAACTCTGTCTATCCCTCTCATCATTTTAAAGACCTCTATCAAGTCCCCCCTTAACCTTCTGCGCTCCAGAGAATAAAGACCTAACTTATTTAACCTATCTCTGTAACTTAGCTGTTGAAACCCAGGCAACATTCTAGTAAATCTCCTCTGTACCCTCTCTATTTTGTTGACATCCTTCCTATAATTCGGTGACCAAAATTGTACACCATACTCCAGATTTGGTCTCACCAACGCCTTGTACAATTTTAACATTACATCCCAGCTTCTATACTCAATGCTCTGATTTATAAAGGCTAGCATACAAAAGCTTTCTTTACAACCCTATCTATATGAGATTCCACCGTCAAGGAACTATGCACGGTTATTCCCAGATCCCTCTGTTCAACTGTATTCTTCAATTCCCTACCGTTTACCATGTACGTCCTATTTTGATTTGTCCTGCCAAGGTGTAGCACCTCACATTTATCAGCATTAAACTCCATCTGCCATCTTTCAGCCCATTTTTCCAACTGGCCTAAATCACTCTGTAGACTTTGGAAATCCTCTTCATTATCCACAACACCCCCTATCTTGGTATCATCTGCATACTTACTAATCCAATTTACCACCCCTTCATCCAGATCATTGATGTACATGACAAACAACAAAGGACCCAACACAGATCCCTGAGGCACCCCACTAGTCACCTGCCTCCAACCCGACAAACAGCCATCCACCATTACTCTCTGGCTTCTCCCATTCAGCCACTGTTGAATCCATCTTGCTATTCCTGCATTTATACCCAACAGTTGAACCTTCTTAACCAACCTTCCATGAGGAACCTTGTCAAAGGCCTTACTGAAGTCCATATAGACAACATCCACTGCTTTACCCTCGTCAATTTCCCTAGTAACCTCTTCAAAAAATTCAAGAAGATTAGTCAAACATGACCTTCCAGGCATAAATCCATGTTGACTGTTCCTAATTAGACCCTCTTTATCCAGATACTTATATATATTATCTCTAAGTATCTTTTCCATTAATTTGCCCACCACTGAAGTCAAACTAACCGGTCTATAATTGCTAGGTTTACTTTTAGAGCCCTTTTTAAACAATGGAACAACATGCGCAGTACGCCAATCCTCGGGGACTATTCCCGTTTCTAATGACATTTGAAATATTTCTGTCATAGCCCCGGCTATTTCTACACTAACTTCCCTCAATGTCCTAGGGAATATCCTGTCAGGACCTGGAGACTTATCCACTTTTATATTTTTCAAAAGTGCCAGTACTTCTTTTACTTTGAAACTCATAGTATCCATAGCTACTCTACTAGTTTCCCTTACCTCACATAATTCAATATCCTTCTCCTTGGTGAATACCGAAGAAAAGAAATTGTTCAATATCTCCCCCATCTCTTTTGGCTCTGCAGATAGCTGTCCACTCGGTCTCTCCAATGGACCAATTTTATCTCTTGTTATCCTTTTGCTATTAATATAGCTGTAGAAACCCTTTGGATTTACTTTCACCTTATTTGCCAAAGCAACCTCATATCTTCTTTTAGCTTTTCTAATTTCTTTCTTAAGATTCTTTTTACATTCCTTATACTCCTCAAGCACCTCATTTACTTCATGCTGCTTATAATTATTGCAGATCTCCCTCTTTTTCCGAACAAGATGTCCAATTTCCCTTGAAAACCAGGGCTCTTTCCAATTTTTACTGGTTCCTTTCAACCGAACAGGAACATAACGATTTTGTACTCTTAAAATTTCCCCTTTAAATGTCCTCCATTTCTCCTCTACATCTTTCCCATAAAACAAAATGTCCCAGTTCACTCCTTTTAAATCATCTCGCATCTCGTTAAAGTTAGCCTTTCTCCAATCAAAAATCTCAACCCTAGGCCCAGTTCTGTCCTTCTCCATAATTATATTGAAACTAATGGTATTGTGATCACTGGACCCGAAGTGCTCCCCTACGCATACCTCCGCCACCTGTCCCGTCTCATTTCCTAACAGGAGGTCCAGCACTGCCCCTCCTCTAGTAGGCACCTCTATGTATTGCTGCAAAAAACTATCCTGCACACATTTTACAAACTCCAAACCATCCAGCCCATTTACAGAATGTGTTTCCCAGTCTATGTGTGGAAAGTTGAAATCTCCCACAATCACTACCTTGTGCTTACTACTAATATCTGCTATCTCTTTACATATTTGCTCTTCCAATTCTCGTTCCCAATTTGGCGGTCTATAATATACCCCTATAAGTGTTGCTACACCTTTCCCACTTCTAAGTTCCACCCAAATAGCCTCCCTAGATGAGCCCTCCAATCTATCCTGCCAAAGCACTGCTGTAATATCTTCCCTGACTAGCAATGCAACACCTCCACCTCTTGCCCCTCCAATTCTATCACACCTGAAGCAACGAAATCCTGGAATATTTAGTTTCCAATCACAGCCCTCCTGCAACCATGTTTCACTGATCGCCACAACATCATACTTCCAGGTGTCTATCCAGACTCTAAGCTCATCCACCTTTCTGACAATGCTCCTAGCATTAAAATATGCACATTTAAGAAACCCCCCATCTCTTATTCTCTGTTTATTTCCTTTTTTTTCTTTCTCTTCTTGTGTCCGAGTGCTTCCCTTTTCTGCTTCCTGCCTCCCATTCTGTCTACTAGCTTTTGCTATTTGCATCCCTCGCCCCAACCATTCTAGTTTAAAGTCTCCCCAGTGGCCTTTGCAAATTTCCCCGCCAGGATATTGGTCCCCCTCGGGTTCAAGTGCAACCCATCCTTTCTGTACAGGTCCCACCTACCCCAAACGAAGTCCCAATGATCCAGAAACTTGAATCCCTGCCCTCTGCACCAGTCTTTCAGCCAAGCATTTATCCTCCACCTTGCTCCATTTCTACTCTCACTGTCACGTGGCAAGGCAGTAATCCTGAGATTGTTACCTTTTTGGTCCTTTTCCTCAACTCTCCTCCCAAGTCCTTAAATCCTCCCTTCAGGACCTCTTCCCTTTTTTTACCTATGTCATTTGCCAGTTTTTGACTGAATCACATCACCCAAAACCTTGGTGTAAAAATTGTCAAATTATGATCACTCTTCCCAAGCGGATTCCTTACAATGAAATAGCTAATAATTCCGGTCTCATCCAACAAGTGAGTTGTTCACAATTTGTGTTCACCATATTTTGAATTCTGTCTTGAACAGCTTGTGCAAATTGTATTTGTCTATTTTGTATTTAACTTAAAAAAATTAATGCCCATGACAATTGTTGTACTACCTTGGCTTACTTCCTTAATACACCCTGTTGAATATAAGGGCCGTTACACTCGCTGTCTACTCTAAAACACTGGTAGCATATTTTGTTGCTCGTAGTGATTACAGTTACTTAAATGTATTTATTTCATGTGTATGCATTTGTTGTACTTGCTATTTTTTTCTGAGCCTAATTGCAGCATCTCCACTGCGTCGATCTTTATTATCACGGTCATCCCTCCCGCTTTTCCAGTTTGACCTCTTCGGCTTCCAATTTTGACTGCCATGCAACCACTACTCTGTAGTCTGAAGAAGGTTCACGACCCAAAATGTCACCTATTCCTTTTCTCCAGAGATGATGCCTGACCCGCTGAGTTACTCCAGCTTTCTGTGTCTATCTTCAGTGTAAACCAGCATCTGCAGTTCCTTCCCACACACTCTGTGATGGGCATTTGGTTCAAGTATTCTTAAAGATTTCTGCCAAAGATGTTTGATAAACCTTATCTTTGTCCAATTAGTTAATCTATCTCATCACACATCTCATCCTTTTAGATAAAGGGCCTTTAATTTTATTTAACCTTTTACTATTTTTCCCCAGATTAAATTTTATTCACACGAGCACTGTTACAATTAATCTCTGTCCATTCCTCTCACACCTGCTGGACATTATTCAAATTGCTAGTGTTTTGTCACCTTGAAGATGATTTATAAACTTCCCCTTATATGAAGTCCTGATTTATTTTTGTTAGTTTCATGCCCAATCAAAACCATGTTGCTTAATCTGCCAGACAAATTAATAATGTCCCCTTGCTCTTACTCTGGTGCAGTTGCAAATGAGTTGAAACCACTGTCAGATCACAAGATGGTGAATGGAGGAAAACATTCCAAAATTATTTCTGAAAGCATTTTGTATAGGGTTCCTGGCCTGCGGAACTGCTGTGCTTCATCACTCTGCTTGTTGACGCACATCCCCATCTCTACTTGCATCTCCTTTGCAAAAACAGCCATCAGGCTATTAAACACTACAACCTCCAAATAAGCTCTGAACTACATAGACTTGGGGGCATTGGTTTTGTCTTAATGCTCTATTATTGTTTGTTGTTTTATGTGTATGCATGTGTGTGTGTGTACATATATTTTATATATAGATATATATATGTATGACTGACTTGGCAAATGAAATTCCTCGTATGTTGCAAAACATACTTGGCTAATAAAGTATTATCGTGATATATATATATATATATACATAATATGCGTGTATGTGTGTGTGTATATATATATATATATATATATATATATATATATATATATATAGGTATATGCTGGAATCGTGAGCAAAACACACAGTGCTGGAGTAACTTGGTGTGTAATATTTTCAGACAGTGTGAAGAATATACTACCATTCGTCTCTCATCTGTGGCACCCCATGCCAATTTGCATGGTATTCAAGGGGCGGAAATCGCTATCAAAACATGGGTGGGACACAATTCTTTGGTGGTGCGCACACACATACACGAGGCTTTGGAGGCTTCAGCCGTGGGTCCTGTGGACGGTAACATCGGAGATGACCTGGTTGGTGACCGACTCCGAACTCTAGCAACAGCAGCTTCGTCCGCCCCGAATCATGGGACTTGAATCGTCCCATTCAAGGGACCTTTCATCGCCCGGCGCAGCTTAAAAGCGGCCGGCGGGGGCTTCAACATCGGGAGCCTTGATCGGTCCGATGCAGCAGTATGATTTTAAGCCGCGCCGGGTGATGAAAGGCCCCGCGAATGGGCCGATTCAGCCTTTAGAAAGCGTCTGATACCAACTTGAATCTTTCAAAAGCTACAATGTGATGTATAACACTTAAACAAATAAAACTGAAGCAAATAAAGGAAAACAGAAGGACCAACCTGGGGGGGGGGGGGGGGGGGGAAGAGAGAGAGAGAGAGAGATAGGAAAAATACTAAACAACGTGAGGAGGGACTTACCTGCAAGCCATCCAGGAAACCCGTTTGACCGGAGCCCTTAATCATCTGACCCATTTAAATCCGATACCGTTTAAATCTTTCCAATTCAGCAACACATCCAATTAGTTCAAATGGTAATTGTACCCGCATCAGACAGCTTTAAGAAATTCTCCGTGAATACCTTCAGTAATACTTGGAGGTCAAAGCACTATTGGCGACACATCGTGTTAATACGATGTTAATAGAGACATTTAACAAGCGCTTAACAGTGACATCCCCACTGTCTCGTGGAAAGCGGAGATTTTAATAGATTTTTTTTCAGCGAATTTCAAAATCCGGATTACAAAACATGTGGGGGGATTGTCCCCCACCTCTCAAGACATGGAGGGGACACCCCCCCCCCCCCCCCCCCCCCCCCCCGCCGGGATTTCCACCCATGTATCAATTGAAGTTTAATGTGTTGTGGTAGATGGCCTTTGGCAATGCTGTCATCTAAATGAAAGTACAACAATATCTCCTGTAGAGACAAACCTATTAACTTCCTATTGAGGTAGCTTTCTTTTGGGTTGAGTGTGAATGAGTTCAGAGACCCCTGAAGAAGGGTCTCGACCCGAAACGTCGCCTATCTCCTTCGCTCCTTAGATGCTGCTGCACCCGCTGAGTTTCTCCAGCTTTTTGTGTAACCCTTTGAAACCATGTAGTTTTTGCCTTGTACAATCAGAAACGTAACTGTTTATGCGCATTTTGTTTGACTGTTCATGGTCTAAATCCCCTCCTGCAAACTGCGAATGCAAACCACCAGCTTGTAGATATAGACTTCAGCATCAACTGAAGCTTTCATGTCATGATCCCTGCACTGCATCAGGCATTGTGTTAACATGTAACTGAAATATATTTATTTCATCAGTTGCAAGCCTGCATTGTTCTGCACCCATGACACTGTGCCTAACTAAACAGATGCTCATTTATAAAGGAGCTACATTTAAACCAAATTGCTAAAATGTCCCAGAGCAAGGGCATAACCTTTGCAAATTAATCAAGAGAATTGTCAGCTCCTTCCAAGAGAGTTCACCCTTTCCAGTGTTTGGAACATTGCCCTGGGAGCAGAGCTGGAAAAGGTAGTGAGAGTTTCGTTCTTTTGAAGAATCCTAAAAAGTGAGGAATGGGGATTTTTACAAAGTTGTATGCCTTGTGCACATAGTTATAGTTTATGTAACCTATTTTTGGATCCAATTTTATTTGCAAGTAAAGGTAGTTCAGTATCAAAACAGTTTGTGCTGAAGACATTAGGAATGTGCTGAATATTGACATTCACGGAGGCTGGTACAATTTATGTACATATACACCAATGTACAAAATTGTAAATGATGCATTCTACATTTTGATGTTATTGTATATTTGGATCATATACAGATTACACATGTAGATGTATTTTTTATTTGAGATCTTAACTGTCCAGCATTTTACTTTTTTCATAAAGTACGATGAACTTGATTTGGAGGACAAGGATGCATGCAGTTTCTTTGAATAATTTACTCCCTTCAAATATATGATATGGGATTGTAATTTGTACAGATCTTTTAAAAAAAAAAAAAAATGCTGGAGGGTGGTGAATGAAGGAAAACACATCAAAATAATTCCTGAAATTTTTATTGGGCTATTGGGTTCCTGGTGTGCTTCATCATTTTGCTTGATACATCTCCCCATTTCAACTCCAATGTCTGATGCAATAAAATGGTGCAGTAACCATCCTGTCTTTTTTCGGGAGACACAGGGAACTGCAGATGCTGGAATCTTGAGCAAAATGCAGTGTACAGTCCAGTTTAGTTTATTGTCACGTGTACAGAGGTACTGTGAAAACCTTTTGTTGCGTGCTAACCAGTCAGCAGAAAGGCAATCCATGATTATGATCGAGCCATTTACAGTGTATAGTTTGCAAGAAAAATGTTCCCAATGTTGGGGAACCAGGGGCCACAGTCTAAGAATAATGGGGAGGCCATGTAAAACTGAGATGAGAAAAAAACATTTTCACCCAGAGAGTTGTGAATTTGTGGAATTCTCTGCCACAGAAGGCAGCAGAGGCCAATTCACTGGAAGAATTTGAAAGAGAGTTAGATGGAGCTCTCGGGGGCTAGCGGAATCAAGGGATATGTGGGCAAGGAAGGCACGGCGTACTGATTGTGGATGATCAGCCATGATCACAATGAATGGTGGTGCTGGCTCGAAGGGCCAAATGGCCTCCTCCTGCACCTATTTTCTATGTTTCTATGATAAGGGAACAACTTTTAGTGCAAGGTAAAGCCAGTAAAGTCCGATCAGTGCTGAAGTAACTGACTGCATAGGCAATATTTCAGGACAGTCTGAAGAAGGATCCCAACCAGAAACATTACCATCCCATTTCCTCTACAGAAGCTGCCTGACGTGCAGAGTTACTCCGGCACTTTGTGTTTTGTTTTTCGTCCATCTGCCTTCTCAATGCATTTATCCTTAGCTGAAAGGGTGGTCCGGGGGGAGCTCTTAACCTGGTGCTAAGAGGTGAGCCACTGTAGCTGTGGATAATTTACCTGATGCTCTAAATTTATCTCCTCCCCCTTTCTGTCATCCATCTAACCCTCTCTCCAAAGAGTGCATTTTCTTCAAATGTGCACCTCCCAAACAGATCAGATATACCATGCATAAATACAAATCGGGTCAAACTCAAATACAATAGATAGAGCAAAAGGGGAGATTTGTGGTGCAGAATATAGTTCTCAGCATCGCAGCGTACCAGTTTCATAGACAAAGGCCAATGTCATCAATGGGGGAGAGGTGAATCAGACAGTACCCTAGCCTATGGAAGAAACTATTCCTGAGTGATGGTGTGCGCCATCACACTTCTTCCAGGCGTGTGCAGGGAGAAGAAGGAATGAGCTGGGTGGGACAAGTCTTTGATTATGTCTGCTTTTCTGAGGCAGCGTGAAGTGTAGATGGAGTCAATGGTTGGAAGACTGGTCTCTGTGATCGACTGGGCTACATCCACAACTCTGTAATTTTTTTGCAGTGTTTTTGGAGGCATTATTTCTGATAACCCGCTCTTACACTCTATGGTATGCACTTTGTCCACGTGATATCAGCAGCTTTCTTGATAATCTTGATAATGGTGATATATCAGGTTTGATAAATATAAAATTGGCTTCCAGTGTAACACAGCACCAAATGTTGCCTTCTATTAACTTTGCTAAAAAATAAAACTGAGCACAGATTTAGAACATGTTTAAATCTTTCTGAGGTACCCTGAGGACTTTCAGATCTGAAACTAAATAACGTGGAATCATTCTCCACGAGAACATCGGCAAAGTCACGCTTGGAATATTGTGCCTATTTTGGAAAACTCACAGCACACACAAAATTGTGGGAAGTTGTTCATGGTTCGAAGCTGGGAAGAAATGCTCAGAGAATTGATCTAATTTTGCATTGGTGTCAATTGCAGGGTCTAACCAGTGCTTTAAATTGCTCCAAGGCATGGATGATGTTGATGTTAGCAGACGATTTAAAAATTTCCAAATGGAAAATTAATGTCTCCATAGACACTGGAGATTAATAGAAACATTCGGCACCTCCCATGAAACAACCACGGACTAGTGGTTACTTGAAGCAATTTCTGGCAAAAGCAGTTTGTGCTTTCCAATTAACATTTTAAAAAGGGCTGGGTATTTTTGTTTTGTCATGGGATAGGAGTTAAGAGTAAGAGAAGACAACTGATCAAAATCTGGGCTGAGGCAACAAAACTTTGAATAATAGATGTTGGCTATCTGAGACTTTTAAAGAAACTGGGGGAGAGTTTCATTGAGGTTTCTGTCAAGAGATTACGTAGAGTTCTTGTTGAATTGGATTATGTGACATGGATAGGCTTAATGGACTTTGTGGATTCATAAGGAATATATTTGAATACCCATATAACCTGCAGTTCTAATTTGCTTTGGAAAAATATTTCGCTTCCAGAATTTCAGAATAAGCCCACTTAGATTCATTGTTCTAAAATCCAAACATAATTAAACATGACCAAAGTCTGCCTTGATTCCAACCAAGAGAGTTGTAGAGCCTCCGACTGGAAGTCTGTGCAGAGAGTGGTGAGAACAGCGGAAAAAATCATCGGGACCTCTCTCCCCTCAATCGGGGATATTGTGACCAAACGTTGCGTGTCTAAGGCCAGCAGTATTATAAAAGACCCCACACATCTCCATCACGGTCTGTTCACTCTGCTGCCCTCGGGAAAAAGATATCGCAGCATAAGGAGCAGCACATCAAGGCTCTGCAACAGCTTCTTCCCACGAGCCATCAGATTCCTGAATGCCATGTAATGGGCTGCCACCATTGTCTATTTATCCTTTTCATCCATGCCTATCCTTCGGTTAATTTATTGTGTTGCACAGGGAGCCAAATGCAACGTAATTTCGTTTGGAACTGCATATATCAATGTATTTCTAAATGACAATAAAGTTTGTTTGACTTGTTTGACTTTTGAAGAGAAAATGTTAACATTTCAAACATTGCATCAGAACTTTGACCTAAACATTAACTCGTGTTCTCTTTTTCACAAATGGTGCCTAACCTGCTGATTTGCTTTCAGCATTTTCTGTTTTTATTTTAGATTTTCAGTGTCAGTACTTTTTCAATTTGATTCCAATGGAAAATTAGATTCTTTGTGAAAGGATTTTCAGAAAAATGTTTAATCTTCTAGCTTTTGTGCTAGAACCTTGTTTCAGTTTAGTTTATTGTCACTTGCACCGAGGTACAGTGAAAAGCTTTTGTTGGGTGCAAACCAGTTAGCAAAAAGACAATACCATGGTTACGATCAAATCATTTATAGTGAATAGATACATGATAAGGGAATAATGTTCAGTGCAAGGTAAAGCCAGCAAGGTCCCATCAAAGATAATCCAAGGGTCACTAATGAGGTAGATTGGCAGTCATTTCCGAAATACTGGAAGTACGAGTTGTCATCTTTAAATTTTCATAGATTTTAGAATAATTTGGCCAGATTGGAATGTAGCAAATGTTACTTTGCTGTGCTACGAAGGAGGGGAGGGATATTAGGGAAATGATAACATTGTGCCTTGGAAATTAATAATATGATAGGAGAGAATTAAGGCAGAGACACAAGGAACTACTGACTCTAAAATTTTGACCAAAACACAAAGTTCTGGAGAAAAACAGCATCGGTGGAGAAAATGGACAGGTAATATTTCTGGTCAGGACCCTTCTTAAGTCCTCAGAGGGAGGACAGAATTAACATTGTTTTATGAAAGGGCACTCATGTTTGAAAGATCTGCTGGGTTTTATTTAAGGTTGTAGCAACCAGTACAGATAAGGGAAACCAATTGATGGGACGCTGAAGGATTTTCAAAAGACCACTAAAGTGCTGTAGCACAGGTCGTTGAACAAAATTAGTGCACGCAGTATTATCCTAACATGGATAGAGGATTAGTCAACAGACAAAAAACATGGGGTACAATAAACTGACTCCATATGTTGAAATTGTCATCATCTGGTTGTGAAGCTGTCGCCAGTGGGCTGCTGCAGGGATTAGTGCAGGGAGCACAGCTGTTTACAATTTCCAGCAATGATTTGGATGAGGAGACTTGATGCAATATCTCCACAATTTCTGGTGATCCAGAAGTAGGTGTTGGTATGGATTTTGAGGACAGAGAGAGGCCGCTTGGATATTGACAGTCTAGGTGAATATGCACAGACATGACATATGAAAAATAACGAGGAAAAATGTGACATTATTTACTTCAGTCGAATAAAAATAGAAAGGCATACTATTTTTTTGAAATGGAGAGAGATTGAAAGAGGCAGCTAGTATCTTTGTACATCAGTCAGTTGAAAGTTAACATGAGCGTTCAGCTAGCAGTGAGGAAGACAAATGGTAATATAGGTAGATATGCTACAAGGAAGGACTTTATTGCCATAGAGGGAGTGCAGAGAAGGTTCACCAGACTGATTCCTGGGATGTCAGGACTGTCTTATGAACAAAGACTGCATAGCCTCGGTTTGTACTCTCTAGAATTCAGGAGATTGAGAGGGGATCTTATAGAAACTTACAAAATTCTTAAGGGGTTGGACAGGCTAGATGCAGGAAGATTGTTCCCGATGTTGGGGAGGTCCAGGACAAGGGGTCACAGCTTACGGATAAGGGGGAAATCCTTTAGGACCGAGATGAGAAGGACTTTTTTCACACAGAGAGTGGTGGGTCTCTGGAACTCTCTGCCACAGAGGGTAGTTGAGGCCAGTTCATTGGCTCTATTTAAGAGGGAGTTAGATGTGGCCCTTGTGGCTAAGGGGATCAGAGGGTATGGAGAGAAGGCAGGTACGGGATACTGAGTTGGATGATCAGCCATGATCATATTGAATGGCGGTGCAGGCTCGAAGGGCCGAATGGCCTACTCCTGCATCTAATTTCTATGCCTATGTTTCTAGCACAATAGTTGCATTCTAATGGACCTGTCCCACTTAGGCGACCTTTTAGGCGACTGCAGGAGACTATGCAGTCGCCACATGGTTGCCACATGTTCGCGGGTGGTTGCCGGGGAGTCGCCTTCATGGTCGTGAGGAGTTCCCGCATTCTGGGAACTAGTCGCGGCCTCATTATGGTCGCCGTGAATTTTTCAACATGTTGAAAATGAAGCTGCCATGGAGAGTAGCGAGAATTCTCGAGTCGTAGGCGGGTGGCCAGGAGGTCCTAATGGGTTGCCAGGAGGTCGAAGGTTCTTGGAAGTTCTCGTAGGTTGTAGCCGGTGCTGACCGGTGAATTTCATTGGCTCATTAGGGGGAAAAAAAGGTAAGCAGTAGTTTTTAGAACCAAGGATAACCGACCGGTAATGTTAAATGTCCGCCGAGATTCACAGCCGTGTATCTCTGGCTTCTTAAAAATTGTCTCCACTCCTTCTCCCCTCTCTCCCCCCCCCCCCCCCGGGTTTATCAGGTTATTGATATTGGTATATTATTATCATGTGTATTGAGAAACAGTGAAAGGTGACTTCAACGAGTGGTCCTACATATCACATTGAAAGAATGTGGGATAATATTGAAATGCATACAACTCGTTTGAGATAGATGCAGAATTGATGTTTCCTTTGAATGGAGTATATAGAATCAAGGGTCACAATTTCAACAGTCAATGATTCGACAAAAATGGGGAAATATCTGCTGACCTGGAGGGCTTTGAACGCTCAGTTACTGAGGTTTAAGTTTATTGTTATCACATGTACCAAGGTACAGGGAAAAGTTTTCTATGCTATCCGAACAGATCAGATATACCACATGTTATAAAACCAAGGAATAAGGTGGTGGTGCAGGAGGTGGTGTTAAAATCAGACATGATGCAATTGAATGGTAGAGAAAGCACAGGACCCCAACTGATCCTTCTCTGCTTCTATTTCCCATGTCATCTGCACAATTAAGTCACCATTGATGTACACCGACCTTGTTGAGAAATGCCATGTTTTTTTCCAGTAAGCCTGATTAATTTTAACATACATTCTCTCTTTTCCAATTAATCGGTGTCTTAAATATTGGTGCTCATCCATCCACATTGCCACCACATCGAGTTAGATGTGGCCCTTGTGGCTAAAGGGATCAGGAGGTATGGAGCGAAGGCAGGTACGGGATACTGAGTTGGATGATCAGCCATGATCATATTGAATGGCGGTGCAGGCTCGAAGGGCCGAATGGCCTACTCCTGCAGCTATTTTCTATGTCTATTACTCTCTTTCACCATGCCTCTTTCTTTACCATAATTTTATCAATATTGAGGGAATCGTAACGGGTGCTCTTTGTTCTTGAAAACAGTATTGGTGGTGGTTGCTTTCTCAGCTGCTGCTTACCTGAGAGGTTTTCAGAAATTGCCCTCAATGGTTTCCCACAGTCAGATGTTGAGCAACATGTGACTGTCCAATACATGAACACAAGTATTATGAAGACCTATAGATCGTATTCTGAATCCAACATAAGTATGGTGAGTTTATTAGAAAGCTGAATATCCTAACGCTGCAAGATGCTTTGGAGCACACTGTAGCAATACATGGCATTTACATGGATAGTATTGGCATTCTATCAGGGTGTTATTAGGGAGAATCATCCTCTTTGTTGGCCACATAGTGCACATTTCCCGAATCTCAAGTCAAAGATAATAACAATCACCGACATGATTTATTTATTTATTAGGTAGCTGCATTGCAACTACACTAAAATGTGGCAGAGCGATGAAATCACTAAATCATTTCCCACAGATTTTGTCTGATGTTCAGAAGGCGCAAATTCAAATTCTACGGCTGGGGAATTTTAATTTTATTAATTGAATAAATGCCAGGGATTTAAAAACCTCGACGTAGTAAAGATGACCATTTGACTGCTTAGCTGTTCATAAAACTGCACCTGATTACCTTTAGACTCTTTTTTCAGATCTGGATATTGCTTTCAAGGCCATTAATTGCACATCCATAGTCACCCTGTCCAACTGAATGGCTTGCAAAGCCACTTCAGAAGATATTTACGAATCAACCATGTAAGGTGGGTTTGGAGACACAGTCAGCTTGCTAAAGTTGAATATTCCATCTCTTAAAGGATATTATGAAACCACAATGATTCTTACAAAATGTGCAGGAGGGACTGCAGATGCTGGTTTACACCGAAGATAGACACAGAATGCTGCAATAACTCAGCGGGACAGGCAGCATCTGTGGAGACAAGAAATGGGTGACATTTTGGGTCAAGACCATTCTTCCGACCAGTTCATAGTCTGAAAAAGGGTTTCAACCTGAAACGTCAACCATTTCTTCTCTCCGGGCTAGAGTTTTTTTCCAAATTCGAGATTATTAACTAAATTTAAATTTCACGGCTACTGTAGTGGGATTTTAATTGTCGGCATCCATTGAGTCCAGGCTCTGGATTACGTTAATTCGTTTAGTTGTCACCATCATATCCAGGGATATAATATAACATTCATGTTTGTTCTGGCCAACATGCAATTCCAAAACCACAGCTACGTGATTCTGAACTTTCCTGAAATCTTTGTTCCAGGGCAAATCATTGAGATTGAAGCCAATGACAGATAGGAACTAAAACCTGATCTCAAGAGCAAATTCTGTAAACCCAGATTTTTTTAAAATCCAAACGTTCCGATTTCAGTACTAGTAGAATTAAATTACTTTGGATTTTGGAAAAAAATACTGTGAACAATTGCTCATGTAACCTAGTTACCACAAATTTAGGCGCCATATTTATCAAACGATCGCAATTTACAAATGTTTTCACCTAACCATGTTCTTCAGAGAAGCTGCCTGACCTGCTGAGTTACTCCAGCAGTTGGGTCTTTTTCGTTGTTTTAAATTTGGATGTGATTGGCATTGTAGCATAGGTAGGATTAAACCTTTGTCCTGCTATAATTATATAGCAAGGCCGAATTAGTTAACAGTCCAATTCAATACTATCCATGTAAATGCCATGTATTGCTACAGTGTGCTCCAAAGCATCTTGCAGTTTGCAGTTTTAGGATATTTAGCTTTCTAATAAACTCACCATACTTATGTTGGATTCAGAATACGATCTCACTTCCATAACTTCCTGCAATACTCCAAAACGGGCAGAACAGGAAAACTAAATATAATGAAAATAGAAATTGCCTGGAAAACGATCAGGTTAGGAGGCAGCATTGGTGGAAAGAGAAACAGAATTAACATTTCAGCTGCATGACCTGAAGAAAGGTCATCGACCCGGAACATTAACCCTTGTTACTGCTTGCTCAAGTGCTGCCTAATCTGCTGAGTTTTCCAGAATATAACGCTCATATTTCAAATTCCTAATATCTGACGCTTCTTGATTTTTAATAAGTAAAGATCTATTAAAAAGAGATGGTAGACAAAAATGCTGGAGAAACTCAGTGGGTGAGGCAGCATCTGTGGAGCGATGGAATAGGTGACGTTTCGGGTCGAGATCCTTCTTCAGACTGAAGGGCTTCTGATTATCAGGAGACTGCTATTTTATATTAGGTTGTAATGGAACAATGAGAGGTGTTAAAGAAGGAACTGCAGATGCTGGAGAGTCGAGGGTTACACAAAAAGCTGGAGAAACTCAGCGGGTGCAGCAGCATCTAAGGAGCGAAGGAGATAGGCGACGTTACGGGTCGAGACCCTTCTTCAGACTCAGAACAATGAGAACAGAACAATGAGAGGTGTTTGAACTTTAAAATACATAACTCTCCCTCCGTTAGAAGAATAAAAGTTGCTCATTTCGTCAATTCTGAAGTTGCACTGGGTCCCTCTAATGTAATTTCCATGAGGGGAAATGAAACAGAACTGAGATGTATTTGAATAAGCAAGCATGTACTCTTAATTGCTTCGCTTGGCAGTACCGATTGAAAGGGTTTTCTATACTCCTTTTAACTGCATTGCACAAAAGAATACTGTAATACCATAAAATGCCTTTAGTGAAAATGCCAGCCATCTGAATTAATCAGTGCTTTTTACTCTTTGTGTACGAAATCAATGCGCGAGTTGCCTTCAGCCGCCAGTAGGCGCAGCGCTCGATTGCATAGTCATCTTAAAAGCAGCTATAAATACATATTGGCATTTCCTGTCGCACAATGTTGTGGTATGTAAAATCTGGCTGGTTTCTATGGCAACCTCAAAGCCGAGCAGAGCTACGGAAGGAAATGCTCCAGTCATGAGACTTGTACAGGTTTTTTTTAAAGCTGTCTAGAGGCTCCATTTCAGCTGTTAGCAAAATAAAAACAAGGAATATAAATGAGTATAGCTTCAGTCTGCGTTTGGATGTTTGTGATAGTTTAATTATTGATCTATGAATCAGTAGGTTCCAGTCCATTTTTAAATGTAAGCCTTTTGAAAGCAATCCTTAAAAATGACCTTCATGAACTAATCATTTTTTTCCAATTTTTAGCTAATTCAAATAAACATTTGGACTTTTGTTGTCGCAGTTCTAATTTATTATAAAACCATTGAGCCTTGATATGTACCAATTTATTGATTGTATCCCCTTCTTCCGATGTATCAACTGCCTGACAAAAGCAAGAAGTAAACCAGGTCTTTGATGCTGAAACCAGTTTCAGGCACTCCTGTTTGTCTACATAACAATAGGGCCATGTTTAATAATGGACCACAATCAATAATTTTCCGAATCACACGTTACAATTTGCTTCTAAACATTTCAAAGCCACCTGGGTCAGGTTCATCCATAGGAATAGCAGCTGTTTCACCCCATTTGAACCCCAACCTCTCCCACTTCCACGAAACATGGTGTGCTGACCAAACTTGGTCATGACATTTTTAGTGGCAGCAGTATTAACCACGACTGGTTTTGCGATATTCTAATACATTCTGTGTTCATGATCTTTCACATAATTGCAGTCAACTTTAAAATCCTTTTCTTTGAATTTCTAAATAAAGCAAAAAATACTTACTATACAGCATGTCAGTTATAACCATGTATAAATGATTTGGCTTTAATGCACTGTTAATGCAGAAAATATTCTCCGACACATAACCACAGGATTGAAATATAGCTCCGCTATTTAATCAGTTCAGTTTAGTTTATTGTCACGTGTACCGAGGTACAGTGAAAAGCTTTTGTTGCCTTCTAACCACTCAGTGGACAGCCAATACATGATTACAATCGAGCCGTCCACAGTATACAAATACATGATACATGAATAACGTTTAGTGCAATATAAAGTCCAGTAACATCTGATCATAGTCCGAGGGTCTCCAATGAGGTAGATTGTAGATCTAGTTTTAAAGAAGAAACTGCAGATGCTGGAGAATCGAGGGTACACAAAAAGCTGGAGAAACTCAGCGGGTGCAGCAGCATCTAAGGAACGAAGGAGATAGGCCACGTTTCGGGTCGAGACCCTTCTGCGGTTTGAAGAAGGGTCTCGACCCGAAACGTCGCCTATCTCCTTCGCTCCTTAGATGCTGCAGCACCCGCTGAGTTTCTCCAGCTTTTTGTGTACCCTAGTAGATCTAGTTGTTGCTAGGATGGTTCAGTTGCCTGATAACAGCTGGGAAGAAACTGTCCCTGAATCTGGAGGTGTATGTTTTCACACTTCTAGAGGGGAGAAGCTGTCAAAGGCATAGATAGGGGAGTCAGTGAGAACTTTTTCCCAAGATGGAAAAATCAAATATCAGAGGCATAGCTTTAAGGTGAGAGGGACAGTTTAAAGTAGATGTGCAGGGCAACTTTTTAATGCAGAGGGTAGGGAGTGTTTGAAATATGCTTCTGGGGTTGGTGGTTGAGGCAGATACGATGGACTTTTGGATAGGCTCATGGATATGGAGGGGATGGAGGGATATGAATTCTGTGCACATAGCTAAAAGTTGGTCTTGGCATCATGTTTGGCCAGACATTGTAGGCCCAATGATTGCAAAACCAATAAGTTGCCAGAGCTGCAACTAAAGATTTCAAGAGCAAATCTGAACAGCATACCATATAACATGCAATTTTATATCACACTGGATAAGACAGTTACTATTCCTAACAGGGAACCTTACCCAGGTGACCCTGAAATAGTTTGACCCATTCTTCAAGGTGTTATTTACACCATGATTGATTGTGGTCTGGTATCAAACGTGAAAGAAGAACTAATGAACCAGGTGCTATTTCAACCTTGGGTTTAAAAATGCAGATTCTGCTAAGGTTCTACTTTTGATACCTTTATACTTGAGTATCAGATATTTTATAAAAAACATTAAATTACTTTCCAAGTGCAGATCTACTGTGTTCGTAAATGCGCCTTGTAGGGCGAACTTCTATTGGGAAGCGGTCTATAATCTATAAATATTTTTCTTGGATGAATGTGATTTTTAATTATTCCCAGGCTGTAGTTGTCTGGCTTGGCCTGCATTGCATCTCCATTCTTAGCTGTTCTGAAAGCCTCGTGTTGCAATTGGAGGGATGACTTGCTGGAAGTATTCCATGTGGAATTGGAGTGAAAAATCTGAATGCCAGGTAAAGGTGTAGGTTTCCTTCTCTTGTCAACACTTTTCCATGAACCATTTTAGGAATAAATGAAAATTGGCAGTTCTAATTTTTTTTTTAATTGTAACCACATTCTCAAGCTGCTACGATGAAAGTTGGAGATAGACACAAAAATCTGGAATAACTCAGCGGGTCAGACAGCATCTCTGGAGAAAAGGAATAGGTGACATTTTGGGTCCCTTCTTCAGACGTCTCGACCTGAAACGTCACCTATTCCTTTTCTCCAGAGATGCTGTCTGACCCGCTGAGTTACAACAGCTTTTTGTGTCTATCTTTGGTTTAAACCAGCATCTGCAGTTCCTTCCCACACATGATTAAAGTTGAGCTCAGTTGCTTGGATTATTGGTCTATTTTTCTGATGAATTAGTCCAGTAACACAGAACAAGACCTTCCGCCCTGATGTAGGTGTCCCTTCCACTCGTTTAACTAACAGTTGTGTGATAATACAGAGCATTTTGCCTAGTGGAGAACTTGTAGTTGTAACTCAGCCAGTAATTGCTGGACTGTGAAGAAAATCAGATTTGTGTAAGTAACACTGTTTCCTTGTTACAAAACACAGAAAGGAAACTAGTGTGCAATGGCATAAACCTCCGCTTTATCGGATCATTTATATTCCGTTCCATTGTGGAGCTTCAATTTGAATTGAATTCACTGTGTCTTCAAAGCCTGTATTGTTTACTTCGGTGCAAAGTGATTTATTTCTTTTTATAAAAAGGAGCTTTTGAGGACAAGAAGAACTAGCGTAGCGCTATACCAGTTTCAGACCAGCACCAACTGATAGGCCCTACACAATCCTGCCTCTTGTGCTGAATGTAGAGCCCTGCACCTGTTTCCTATTGTGAGAGATCTATTGGCTGTCATTGGAAAACATTTAAAATGAAGTGTAAAACTTTGGTTATGCAGATAAAATTCACAACTGAAACCCGATAAATGTGAGAATAACCCTAGATATAGGGTGGGTGCACAAAACTGATGCATTTCAGATGTTTCCATGTTTAATTGCACCACACATTTCAGCCATGTGTAATTTTAAGTTTCTCTCTCTGAAAGGTTAAAACAAAAATCTGGATTATTGCTCGACACAAAATGCTAGAATAATTCAGTGGGTCAGGCAGCATCTCTGGAGAAAAGAGAATCTGTGACGTTTCGGGTCCCTTCTTGAGAGTCAGGGGAGAAGGAATCTAGAGGTGTGCAAAGGTGCAGAACTAATCAGAGCCTACACACTGGTTTGTTATTTATTGGTTTATTATTGTCTTGTGCACTAAGATAGAGTAAAAAACGTTATTCCGCATGGTATGCAGGCAAGGCATACTGCATATGAGTGCAATCAAACTCACACATGAGCAAATAGGTAATTCAAAAAGTGCAGAACATAGTGTTACAGCTACAGAGCAAGTGAAAATAAAAAAGAGTGCAAGGAGGTAGTTTGGGAGATCAGGGGTACATATCTAGTTTATGAGAGGAGGTGCAGCATTGATTATTTATGAGATCCAGGCCATTATCTCCCAGTGCAGTCTGAAGAAGGGTCTCGTCCCGAAACGTCACTCATTCCTTCTCTCCGGAGATGCTGCCTGTCCTGCTGAGTTACTCCAGCATTTTGTTTCTATCTAGTTTATGAGAGGTCGGATCAATAGTCTGACAACAGCGGGGAAGAAACTGCTTGAATCTAGTGGTATGTTCTTTTCTAAAGCAATGAAAACATGTTACTCCTATTTATGTGTGACATTTTGTGGTCAGGCTGACAGTTGTTATGTGGGGAATAGAAACCTTTGCCATATCTGGTTCTCAGAACAACTGTAGTACATGCGAGTCCAAAGATCACTCAGCCATGCCAACGCCATACTTGAGCCACAGCATTAAAAGATCTCCCTCTGCTGCACCAGCATGGAACTGATATCTTGCAAAGTGTCAAAAAGATATATTAATAATTTCCATCTTTCTCTTTACTAAGATGTCCACAAATGAATTAGATGATGCTTCCCAACTAAGCATGCAGGTACAGCAGGCAATGAAGAAAGCTAATGGCATGCTGGCCTTCATAACAAGAGTTGAGTATAGGAGCAAACAGGTCCTTCTGCAGTTGTACAGGGCCCTAGTGAGACCATACCCGGAGTTATGTGCAGTTTTGAGGCTGTGGAGGGCAGATCTCCTGACGCTATGAGATCTGTGAACACATTTCCTCATACCTTGGCTCAATCTTGTTCTCCTTTTGTCCAAATTTATCTGAATATTATCTCAATGGTGTCAGATTAGGAAAAGGGGAGGTGCAACGGGACCTGGGTGTGCTTGTATATCAGTCACTGAAAGTAAGTATGCAGGTGCAAAAGGCAGTGAAGAAAGCTAATGGCATGTTGCCCTTCATTGCGAGGGGATTTGAGTTTCAGAGTAAGGAGGTCCTACTGCAGTTGTACAAGGTCCTGGTGGGACCGCACCTGGAGTATTGTGTGCAATTTTAGTCTCCTAATTTGAGGAAGGACATTCTTGCTATTCAGGGAGTGCAGCGTAGGTTCACGAGGTTAATTCCCGGGATGGCGGGACTGTCATGTGTTGAAAGAATGGAGCGACTGGGCTTGTGTACTCTGGAATTTAGAAGGATGAGAGTGGATCTTCTTGAAACATATGTGATTATTAAGGGATTGGACACGCTAGAGGCAGGGAACGTGTTCCTGATGTTGGGGAGTCTAGAACAAGGGCCACAGTTTAAGAATAAGGGGTAGGTAATTTGGAACGGAGATGAGGAAAAACCTTTTCACCCAGAGAATTGTGAATCTGTGGAATTCCCTGCCTCAGAAGGCAGTGGAGGCCAATCCTCTGGATGCTTTCAAGAGAGTTAGATAGAGCTCTTAAAGGTAGAGGAGTCAAGGGATATTGGGGGAAGGCAGGAACGGGGTACTGATTGTGGATGATCAGCCATGATCACAGTGAATGGTGGTGCTAGCTCAAAGGGCTGAATGGCCTACTCCTGCACCTATTGTCTATTGTCAATTACCAGATATATATCATATCAATGCTTGATAAAATAAACAGGTTTGCTGGTATCTTATATAAAGGCAAACGGTAAGTTGCTAAATAAGTAGTGGCAAACATTTAAGGAGGTACTTCATAATTCTCAACGTTGTAATGAGAAATAAATACACTACAAGAGCAGTAATCTGTTCCTGGCTACTTCAGAATTTCTACAAATATATGAAAAAAGGGAGTAACTAATAAATGTCAGGAGTGTTTAATTATCATATGCACTGGAATGGAATAATGAAATTCTTATTGTTACAGCTTCAGAGTGGTCCATTAGAGAGAGTGTGGGAATAATAAATGGAAATAAAATAATGTTAGACTTCGAACAAATATGTCTTCCAGGTAGAAAATCCTACCCATTCGGGGGGGCTAAGAGAAGGGAGGAAAAAGTATCAGGCAAACTAATGGGCCTAAAGATTGACAAATTCTTTAGACCAAATAGTCAGCATATTGCCTGGGATCTTTCCGCGATTCTAGAAAATTTGGAGTTGTTTGAAACATCACAGATATAAGAGCAGCACAGTGGCATGGCATTAGAGTTGCTGGCTCACAGTGCGAGAGATCCAGGTTCAAAACTGACCATGTGTGCTGTCTGAATTTGACTGCGTGGGTTTTCTCCGGGTGCTCCATTTCCCCCCCACAACCAACACTTGCAGATGATACAATAGTGGGTGGTTTTGCAGATAGTGAAGATGGTTGTGAAAAATTGCAGCAGGATCTTGATCGATTGGCCGGGTGCGCTGAGGAATGGTTAGAAACATAGAAACATAGAAAAATCAGTGCAGGAGTAGGCCATTCGGCCCTTTGAGCCTGCACCGGCATTCAATGTGATCATGGCTGATCATCCAACTCAGTATCCCGTACCTGCCTTCTCTCCATACCCCCTGATCCCTTTAGCCACAAGTGCCACATCTAACGCCCTCTTAAATATAGCCAATGAACTGACCTCAACTACCTTCTGTGGCAGAGAATTCCAGAGACTCACCACTCTCTGTGTAAAGAATGTTTTCCTCATCTTGGTCCTAAAGGAATTCCCCCTTATCCTTAGATGATGGAATTTAATACAGAGAAATGTGAGGTGTTGCATTTTGGGAAGTCTAACATGGGCAGCACCTACACAGTGAATAGTAGGGCTCTGGGGAGTGTTGTAGAGCAGAGGGATCTAGGAGTACAGGTGCATGGTTCATTGAAGGTCGAGTCGCAGGTAGATAAGGTGGTCAAAAAGGCTTTTGGCACATTGGCCTTCATCAGTCAGAGTATTGAGCATAGAAGTTGGGAGGTCATGTTGCCATTGTATGAGATGTTGGTGAGGCCACATTTAGAGTACTGTGTACAGTTCTGGGCACCATGTTATAGGAAAGCTGTTGTCAAGCTGGAAATGTTACAGAGTAAATTTGCGAGGACATTGCCAGGACTAGAGGGCCTGAGTTATAGAGTACAAAGAGTAAATTTGAACTATTTGCTTGACACATTTTTTCTTTCCTGTAACTCCCATCTATTTTTTAGTGCACAACACAATAAGAAGCGGTAATGTTTTGGCATGTTTAAATGAAGTCAGGACTTCTCTGATTCTTTGTTTTGTGACCAGAATAATATACTGCAGAAAGGCTTTGAAACTAGTGATAAATGGTGCTGCAAGATCTAATCGTGACCACCTCACACTTCTAATCCTTTGCAACGCTAATTGATGGAGAAAACAGCAACCTCTGCAAAAGAGGCTTTCTGTTTGTTTTTCATTAGCCCTCTTTGTAGTGTGGGCTCTTATTCAACTGGAAAGGCAAAGAAAGACATGCAACTAGGCATTTCTCCTGACTATGAAACTGCTGAATGAGCTGCAGTAGTCTGCTGTACTGTTCACATGGCAACAGTATAAATAGATCGGAAAAGCCAGTCACTCCGTCAAGTACAGTTCTGTTTGCTGTGAGCAGGGTCTGATCTCTCGTTCCATTCCTTTCTGCATTCTGTTTCAACTTGTCCCTGTAATCTTATCTGTGTGGACACTTAGTCAAAAGGATATGAAACAGGCATCCGAGTCACAGGCTTTACAAGTCTGCAGAGAGTCGTGATTGTACTTTGGATAGAGTATGCTTGCTGCGGGGGCAAGGTTGTCGCTGTTGGAAAGCACTTGTTCGTCGTTTTGTTAAGATGCAGTGGGGAAGATCATGGAGAAGGATTATGCCTCTGTACACTTCAATTCTGACTTTACTCTTTTTTACTGCCTTGCCCCCACTTTCACTGTAAACCTTTCCTGTAAACACTATGGGCCTGCCCCATTTATGCAACTCTTTCAGCGATTTGCCTGCCTGCACCTGTCATAGGTCGTTGCAGGTCCCCAAAAATGTTCAACATGTTGAAAATCCAGCGGCGACCAGAACAAGGTACGACTCTTTGGGCGACTACTCACGAACATACAGGCTTCACCCCGCGACACGTCGCCAGGGTGTCGCCTGTACGGTCGTGAGTCGTCTCCTCAGTCACCCAAAGAGTCGTAGTGTCTTTCTGGTCGCCGCTGAATTTTCAACACGTTGAAAATTTTCGGCGACCTGCAACGACCTATGATGGGTACCGGCAGTCGCCGAAAACGTTGCGTAACTGGGACAGGCCCATGAGAGAACAGAGCACTGGTCAGCATGCTAAGTACAAAGCTTGTTTGTAGCTATATGGGCTTTCCCCATATAGCTCCCCCCCCACCCGCCCCATTACCCACCTGAAGCCTGGACTTGCACCTATTTCTCCCCTCCACCTTGCCTTCCACTTATATTCCTTCTGTCCTTTCATTTCTAGTATTTGTCCAACCATCTGCCTATCAAATATCCCTCCACCCCTAGTTTGGCCTGTAGCCTGTCAGGCTTTGTCCTATCCCTCCCCTTTTCCAGCCGCCCCCACCTCAGTATGACGAAGGGTTCTGACCTGACACGTCATCTATCCATGTTCTCCTGAGATGCTGCCTGGCCTACTGAGCAACTCCCAGCGTCTTCTTATATTTGCATTATTTTGTTAAACCAAGTGCTTGTAGAACCAAGCACTCAAGTTTGATTCACAGGCCCTGTGCTAGTCGCCAGAGACAGACCAGGTGAGCATCTGAGAGACATCAGTCAACTTCATTGCACTAAGTTAGGATGAGGAAGAATGAGATGTAACTGTTGGTCCTGTCACTTGTCAGTGAGCCATTACAAATGTCCTGTTTGGAAGTGTATCAAGGGTGTGGATTAAATAAGTTCTAGGAGCAGAATAAGGCCATTCAGCTCATCAAGCCATTCGATCGTGGCTGATCTATCTTTCCCTCTCAACCCCGTTCTCCTGCCTTCTCCCCATAACCCCTGACAAGAGGAGTGACCTTCGTCTGTCTTCCAGATATTTTCTCAACTGTGTCCCCGACTTACAAATTCTCCTGCGCTGGAGAATGTTCCTTCTCATTAGATTGGTGGCATTCATAATTGTAAACACTTTTAATTAGAAATTTCCCTTGTCCATCTGTATAACAAAGAGTGAAATTGTAGCTTCCCTTATTACTCCACAAAGCAGAAGTTCTACTTCCCCAGCACCGTTAGGGATGAGGAGTTTAAAAAATCTGGTAAAACAAATTCTCGATGCAGTGTCGCTTAGTCATAGAGTGATACAGCATGGAAACAGGTCCTTTGGTCCAACTTGCCCACACCAGCCAACATGCCCCAGCTACACTAGTCGCACTTGGCCGCGTTTGGCCCATATCTCTCTCAAAATGTCCTATCCATGTAGCTGTCTATATTTTTTTAAACTTTGCAATTGTACCTGCTTCAACTACCTCCTTCGGCAGCTCGTTCCATACACCCACACCTTTTATGTGAAAAGGTTACCCCTCTGGTTCCCTATTAAATCTTTCTCCCCTTCACCTTCACCTTGAACCTATGTCCTCTGGTTCTCAAAGGCTTCAAAAAGTATTTTTCTTGTTGTATGATTGATGCATAATAATGTTGTCACCATAAAGGGTGGCGCAGTGATGCAGCTGGTACAGTTGCTGCCTCACAGCACCAGAGATCCAGGTTTGATCTTGACCTTGGGTGTTCTCTGTGTGGAGTTTGCACATTCTCCCTTTGACCACATGGCTTTCCTCCCACATCCTAAAGACATGCAGTTTTGAAGATTAATTGGCCTCTGTAAAATGCCCCTAATATGTGGAAGTGGGATAAACATATAAGCAGTGTGAATTGGTGATTGATGGTCAGGATGGGCTGAAGGGCCTGTTTCCATGTTGTATCTTTCAGTTCAATTCAATTCAATGTAAATTGTATACTCATATATCATGGTTCAAAATCACTAGTTAAGATAAAATAGCTGTTAAATAAAGTCACCCAACCTTGTATTTCAATCAGCTTTTATTTGTGTAGCTTACAAGGATAAACTTTAAAGCTGTTCAAGTCGGCATTGTTGTTATGCCAACTGTCATCTGAAAGTAAGGGCAGCCACTTCTAACACGTTCTTCTCACATATTACATTCTAACTGCTACTTCAGCTCATCATTGCATCTGTTTAATCTCAACATGGAAGTTAGATTTCCCACTGTGAAAAGCTGTGCAAATATGGCAGAGCAGAATCTTTTTCAACCAATACTTATGGCGAGAAGCAACCTCCCTACAGCTGAGTCTTCTTCTTATCGAGTCCACACACAAGATTAGAAGTTGTTCAGCCAGAGATGAACACACTTCCCGGCATCTGCATTTAATGGTGTCTGTCTTGCGCTTCTTGCCCGTGGCGGTGGAAAGATTGGTGGAAACAGTGCTGCGACATCTTTCCTTCACCCCCTACAGCTGAGTAATGTAAATGGAACTTATTGATGGTCATCTTTGACTTTTACAAAGCAAAGTGTAAATTGTGCAACGTTGAAGATCAAATCTAGTGAAACAAAAATGTAAAGCTATTGCCTCAATGACGAAGGAGCGAACGTAATGCTTTGCAGCACCTTTCAAAACTTTAGAAGTCCCAAAGCACTATTTAGCTTCTGTAACGTTTGTAAAGTCAATTCTCCTTAAAAATAGATGACATTCATTACGCTCATGAGGACTCTTTGCTGTATCAGTGATATGTTAGCATTTACATACTGAAAACTTATAGTAGCTAAAGGGAGTCAGCCTCCGAAATGTGGATGAAGTTTAGTTTAGCTTACTTTCTTGTCACGTGTACCGAGATACAGTGAAAAGATTTTTTGCTGCGTTTTATCCAGTCAGCATAAAGACTGAAACCTTTGGTTTCATCCCAAAGTCCAAAGGCGTACAGGTATGTAGGTACATTGGCTTGGTATAAATGCAAAATTGGCCCTAGCGTGTGTAGGATGGTGTTAATGTGCGGGGAACGCAGGTCGGTGCGGCTTCGATGTGCCGAAGGGCCTGTTTCCACGCTATATCTCTAGACTAAACTGTACATGATGACAATCCAGCCGCCCAAAGTGGGATACAGGATAAAGGGAATAATGTTCAGCGCAAGATACCATTCACGATTCCCAAAATGTCACCCATTCGTTTTCTCCAGTGATGTTGACTGTCCCGGTGATCATTTTCCAAAGTCCTCTCGACTCTGGATCAGTTCCTGTGGATTGGAGCAAGTAGGGAGAGAGAAAACGGGTAATTATAGACCATTTAGGCTTACATTAGTAGTGGGGAAGATGCTTGAGTCGATTATTAAAGATGTTACAGCAGCGCATTTGGAAAGCAGTGACAGGATCGGTCAAAGTCAGCATGGATTTATGCAGGGGAAATCATGCTTGACTAATCTTTTGGAATTTTTTGAGGATGTAACAAGTAGAATGGGTAAGGGAGCCAGTGGACTTTCAAAAAGCCTTTGACAAGGTCCCACACAAGAGATTAGTGTGCAAAATTAGAACACGGTTTTGGAGGTAAGGTATTGACATTGACGGAGAACTGGTTGGCAGATAGGAAGCAAAGAGTAAGAATTAATGGGTCCTCTTCAGAATGGCAGGCGGTGACTAGTAGGGTGCTACAAGGCTCGGTGCTGGGACCCCAGTTATTTACAATATAAACAATTTAAACGAGGGAATTAAATGTGACATCTCCAAGTTTGCAGATGACACAAAGCTGGGTGGCAGTGTGAACTGCGATGAGGTTGCTATGAGGCTGCAGGGTGTATTGGATAGGTTGAGTGAGTGGGCTGATGCATGGCAGATGCAGTATAGTATAGATAGATGTGAGGTTATCCGCTTTGGTGGCAAGAACAGGAAGGCAGATTATTATCTGAATGGTGTCAGATCAGGAAAAGGGAAGGTGCAACGAGACCTGGGTGTGCTTGTACGTCAGTCACTGAAAGTAAGTATGCAGGTACAGCAGGCAGTGAAGAAAGCTAATGGCACGTTGGCCTTCATTGTGAGAGGAATTGCGTTTGGGAGCATGGAGGTCCGACTGCAGTTGTACAGGGCCGCACCTGGAGTATTGAGTGCAATTTTGGTCTCCTTCCCGGGATTAATTCCCGGGATGGCGGGACTGACATATGATGAAAGAATGGGAAAAATGTTCCCCATGTTGGGAGAGTCCAAAACCAGGGATCACAGTTTTAAGAATAAGGGGGTAGGCCATTTAGGACTGAGATGAGGAAAAACGTTTTCACCCAGAGAGTTGGGAATTTGTGGAATTCTCTGCTACAGAAGGCAGTGGAGGCCAATTCACTGGATGTTTTCAATAGGGCTAAAGGGATCAGGGGATATGGGGAGTAGGCAGGGCACTGATTTTAGATGATCAGCCATGATCATATTGAATAGCGGTGCTGGCTCGAAGGGTCGAATGGCCTACTCCTGCACCTATTTTTCTATGTTTCTTCTATGTTTCTATTGCTCTTTGAAAATCTGTAGCACAAAAAACTAATTTCAGTGATACTCATTGATTCAATGATACTTTATTGTCACATGTACCTAGGTACAGTGAAATGCTTTGCTTTCCATACAACGTAGCAAAATCATACAGCAGACGTCACGTAGGCAGCACACAAGAGTCACCGCGTTTCTGGCGGCAACAAATCACCAGTGCAATATTTGATCCAGCATGTCTGTGCCATTCAGAAAAGAACCATTCAGCAAGATCCCACCTTCCCACACTAGGTCTATAGCCCTGCAAGTCATATCACTTCTCACAGATACCGTATGTTTTGACGGTTTCCAGGACTTTGTATTTCAGATTTCCAGCATCTGCAATTTTTCGATTTTCAATCCAGCATAGCTAATTGCTTTTTACTAAGTAAAAGTTTTTCTTGAAATCAGAGAACCCCTAATGGTTCCTAATTAGCTTTGCCATCAATTTATAGATGATGTTATTTATTTCGGTTCAAAGGTTTACTCCAAATCGTTTTTAAATTTTCAGGATAATTTGCATCCATGCTTCAGTATTAATTATATGGAATATTTTCCAAGGCACATGCTGTTCTAAATGAAAACTAGTCCTCTTGTCCTCTGCGTTATTGTTCGGTGGTATTTTCAGCAAATATCTACTTCTCGTGTTATGCACATGTACTTCATAATGCCCTTTCTTGTCAGGTGAAATTATTTATAGAGACACCAGAGACTGCAGATGCTGGAATCTGGAGCAATAAACAATATGCTGGAGGAACTCAACGGATCGAACGTCATCTTGGCAGCTGGGGGAGGGAAGAAGGATCGTGATGTTTCGGGTCAAGGTCGTTTCAGGTCGAGGCGCTAGGACCTGAAACGTTAATAATCCTCTTCCCCCACAGATGCTACCGAACCCGCTAAGTTCCTCCAGCAGATTGAAATTATTTATATTTTGACGATCAAATTAGTGGAAGAATTGTTTGTGTTTTTTACATCTAAAATGAACTACTTAGCGGACTCCAGCTAGCCGTGGCTGGGTGCTGAGATTGTAAATTACCCAGTCTTAGGGTTAGAATTTCATTGCTGGAAAACATATATTTAACATTATAGTTCCTTCATAATGTTGAATGAAAATTAAGCTAGCTAACTATCAATATCCATTTGATTTGCACTTGCTTGAAGTGAGATGTTTAATTGGGTGGTAGATCTAAACTGTTGTGGTTTAAGGGCAAGTTTCACTGAAGGAGCATACATATAATATATGTATAGTGCGTGGAGGAATTGGCTGCAATACCACAGAACATTTGGTCAACTGTACAGATCTGTTAATAGATATCACCTTTTGTTCTAAGGTTTATTTAGCATTTCAGGAGTGAGGGAAAGAGATGCAGATGATGGTTTATACCGAAGATAGGTACAGTCTGCTGTAACTCAATGGGTTAGGCAGCATCTCTGGAGAGAAAGAATAGGTGATGTTTCAGGTCAGAATCCTTCTTCCCAGCTCAGATGAACATGGTGCAAAACCTCTCCCACCTGAAGTTGCACTTTAATAGCTTCAATCACTTAGTGATATCAGTTTCAAAAAGTCATAGTCACGCAGCATGGAAACAGGCCCTTCAGCCCAATTAGTCCATGCCATCTAAGCTAGTCCAATTTGCCTGCATTTGGCCCATATTCCTCTAAACCTTTCTTTTCCATGTACCTGTCCGAGTGCCTTTTGAATGTTGATATAGTACCTGCCTTACTACCTTCTCTGGCAGCTCATTTCCTATACCCACCTCCCTCTGAGTGAAAAGGTTGCCCCTCAATTCCTATTAAATCTTCCCCCTCTCATCTTAGATTCTAGTTCTTGATTCTCATTCCCTGGACAAAAAGGCTCTGAACCTGCCATATCTATTGCACTCAGTTTTATATCCCTCTATAATATTACCCCTCGGCCTCCTGCATTCCAATGAATAAACTGAGCCTTCCCAATCTGGTAACATCCTTGCGAATCCTCTCTCCACTCTTTCCTGCTTAATTACATCTTTCTATAGCAGGGTGACCACAATTGAACACCATACTCCAAATGTGATCTCACCAGCATGTCCCAACATCTTTACTCACTTTGTGTCTTTCCGTCTATACTCAATTCCTTGACTGATTAACAGCAACATGCCAGAAACCTTCTTTACCACCCTATCCACCTGCGACTATGACTTGGCCTCATGTTTTTTGTTTTAGTCAGCACTTCAGTACTTTCTAAAGGGCTTCCCTTTATTTTTTGCATAATGGCTTTGTTTTCGTTTTACACAACCAATAAAGAAAAGCATCTTTCTGATACAGTTCTGAGTTTGAGGTGCAAAATGTACTTGTGATACAAATGGAATTTTTACCAATTTATCAGGCTTCATTAGTGAAGATCGATTTGCATTTAAAACGTTGAACTACAGAATTGCAATATTATGAAAGAAAGCTAGTTTTCCATAATCCATTTTTTATTTTCCTTTAATGACCAAACTTTGACGGACAGCATCTCCTTGAGGAAGATTAAATTCTGTTCTTGCAGTAATCCCTCTTGCTGATTTTCCACAATATAAAAGACGTTTATTATGCCTTGTTCTAACTTTACGGATTCTGGGAACACAGACTTTTGGCATCAGTGATATTCCACTGAGAAAATTAATATTTCTATTGTAACTCAAATCACATCGTAACATCGTTCTTTTCCGGTTCCTCAAAAATGTTTAGAAAGGAAGATTAAGTTATATTTTAATTTAATTCATGTTAATATGAAAAAAGTTGACTAATTTAAGTTGCCCAAACTATCCTCTTATAATCCTTCAATATTCTAAGATCCATGTGCTGTAAATTCTGGCCGCTCATAGAGCATCAAATTATTTTACCTCACCATTGTTTTCAGCTCATTGAGTCCTAAATTCCATCCACAAATTCCACCCACCAATACATCTAATTAGTTGAAATGGTAATTGTACCCGCTTCAAAGAGCTTTAAGAAATTCTCCGTGAATACCTTCAGCAACACTTGAAGGTCAAAACACGATTGGTGACACATCGTGTTAATGCGATGCTAATAGAGACATTTAACCAGGCACGTGCAGTCAGGGTTGGCAAGGTAGGCACTGCCTACCCTGACTAAAATTATAACATAGTAATAACTGAATATAAATAATAAAGGCATGGGAGAATTATGCCTATGTAAGAGATCGATCTCTTAGGTAGGCATAATTCTCCGTGCCTTTCATCCGCAGCGTTTGTAACACGGGAAGCTCTGTGCAGCCCACGTGCCGTCAGCGCTGCCTGAAGCCGTCAATGACAAGCGGGGCTGAAGGCAGCTGAAATTCTGCCTTTTCTGCACTGCGCATGCGCAGCGCAAGTTTCTTGGCGAGGTTTTCAAATATGGTTTGTCAATATTTTAAGTGTATATTAGGTAACAAAGAGAGTGCCCTCCCCACAACATATTAGGTGCCCTCCCCACAACTTTACCCCTGGCACAGACTCTCCACACGCTGTGAAAGGAACTGTTCCCCCAATTGGTCTATGACTAGGAAGCCTAGGAAGGGCAAATTGAAATGTCACTGGTTTTATTTATTTATTTATTTAACTCGGAGAGAACAATCTGCGCATGCGCGGTTTAATTTTTTTTTTTAAAGCGGAGTGAGTGCCTACCCTGAGTAATTACTCACGGCACGTGCCTGCATTTAACAAAGCTCAACAGTGACACCCCCACTGTCTCGGGGAAAGTGGAGATTTTAATAGATTTTTTTTCACCGTATTTCAAAATCTGGATTATAAAACATGTGGGGGGATTGTCCCCCACCTCTCAAAACATGGAAGCGACGTATCTAGGAGGGATATGGGGAAAAAGCAGGAACAGGGTACTGATTTTGGATGATCAGCCATAATCATATTGAATGGCAGTGCTGGCTCGAAGGGCCGAATGGCCTACTCCTGCGCCTGTCTTGTATGTTTGTATATATCTATCTCTAAAGTCTAAACCACACTCTGAAACTCTACCTCAGCATCAAACTACTTTGGGCTCTGTATAAGGTTGCATCATGTACTTTTCTTGCACTGTTATGGTCTGGCTATTTAGTAGAACTAATCATTATTGTTTTATTATTTAATGTATATTTATTTGATGCGTTGTTTTGTTAATGTGCCTGTAAAGCTGCAGCTAAGTAAGAATTTAATTGTTGGATTCCTGGTGCACATCACCCTTGACTCTTAAACATTCTTGGACTCTTAATATTTCCTCCTTGGGCTCAGCGTCAAATTGTGTATGGTATACTCCTGCAAATAACTTGGGGATATTTTAAAACATTGTACAGGAGGCACCGTGACTCAGCTCGTAGAGCCACTGCCTGTAACAGCGCCAGAGGCATAGGTTCGGTCCTGATCTAGGCTTGTATGTGTGGAGTTTGCACATTCTCATTGTAAAGTGTACAGTTTTGTTTGTTGAATTATGGGAAGGATGGGAAGGATGTGACGGCTTTGGAGAGGTTTACCAGCATATCACCTTGATTAAAAGGTATTGTCTATTAGGCGAGATTGCTGATGGGTGACCTGATAGATGTAGATAAAATGATGGGAGGCATAGATAGGGTAGACAGTCAGAATCTCTTTCCCAGGGTGGAAATGACAAAGACTAGAGGGCAGAGCTTACAGGTGAGAGGGAAAATGTGTTAAGGAATGTGTGGGGTGATTCTTGGTGGATCAGTGTTGGATGCCTGGAATGGGCTGCTACGGGAGCTGCTAAAACCAAGTTTCAGAGGCATTCCGACAGGCAGGGAATGGAGGGATTTTGATCATCTACAGGCATATAGAGTCTTACAGCATGGAAACAAGCCCTTTGGCCCAACCTGCCCACACTGACCAACATGTCCCAACTACACGAGTCCCATCTTCCTGCATTTGGCCCATTTTCCGCCAAACATGTCCTATCCATGTACTTGTTCAAATGCTTCTTAAACATTGCGGTAGTACCTTCCTCATCTACCTCCTCCGGCAATTCGTTCCATACGCCTACCACTCTTTGCGTGAAAAAATACCCCTCAGGTTCCTATTAAATCTTTCCCCACTCACCTTAAACCTATGTCCCCTGGTTCTCAATTCCCCTACTCTAGGCAAGAGACTCTGTGCATCTACCCGATCTATTCCCTTCATATGGGATTAATTTAAATTGAATAATGGTCAGCGCAGACATTATGGGTCAAAGGATCTGTTCCTGTGCTGTGCTGTTCTGTTCCAACATAAATCAACTCTTATTTCCTTTAGATCATTGTCCAGTGAGCAATAATGGAACGGCATAATTGTGGTCATTAAACTGGAGTAGACTCAGTTGTAATGACTTTAGCAGGCCAATAATCTGATGACATTCATCATCATAGAGGATTATTTATGACCAATTGCTCAATTGTCTTGTAAGAAAGACTGTATACAAAACATTAAAGTAAGAAGATAACCCATCAAGATATTTTTGAGTTTCTTTTCATTACTTTAATTTTATAATAAAAGCAGAAAGTCAGATAATTAGTACAAAATCAGACTGTGGAAGCCACCTGATGCACTGGCTTACAATTTTTGAATGTTTAGAATTTTTCTGGCACATTGTTTTGTCATGGGATTAAGGCGAGGATCCAAAGACATGAAATCATTATTTATATGAAGATCTTGTCACAATCCACAGCACTATAATTTTTCAAAAATTGGCAGGCATGCTGAGAATCTAAAAAAAAATGCACAGGAATAAAGTGTTGCATTGAGATTCATATTAAATTAAAGGAAGGCAGGATTAACTTAATATGGTACTTAAAGATAGACAGGCAGCATCCCTGGAGAGAAGGAATGGGTGATGTTTTGGGTCACTTCAGACAGAGTAAGGGGAGAGTAGAGATATGGAAGGGTAAGGTGTGAAAACGGCTGATCAAAGCTCCACTACACATTTCATACGCCACTTGTTAGAGCTGGTACTCATCAAATTTCAAATGTTCCATTCTCTTGTCAATTTGAGTTTAGCTCTCCAACAGTTCCCTTTGTTTCAAAGTCGCTCTTAAACCGTGAGCCTTCAGTCATTTTGCTACAGCCAAAAGTCTGATTTTTTTTTTTTTTGTTGTTGTGCAATTTCTGTTTGCTTTGTACTTGATATGAAAGGTGATGGTTCCAAAGTTATTGCTGCAAAAAAAAAGTCAAAATGAGCTATGACTAATTCTCAGCTCTTCAAGATGAATCCCTCAGCAGTTATAGAAACATGGTTAGCCTCGGGAAAGACTCTGAATTGAGCGTGTTTGACTTTAAGCCAAAACCTCTCTGAAGCATGTCTGAAGGCAAGAACCAGATTACGAATGCCGTGATTTAAACTAAATTCCCATCAATCCCTCAGCAGTGATGATGGGACTGAAGATTAGAACCACTGGAACATACATCATTTGTAATCTAATATAATTGACTTGAGCTTAAACAGAGTTCAATATAAAATGGAGACTGGTAACTAAGGAAAGCAATGCAATCTGGACCACAGATAAATATGTAGTGCAGCTGTGTAGTTACACACTGTTGAATCATCATTGGTAACATGTCCTTGGAATTCTGTTGAGAAAGCCCTTTAGGGGCTGTTCGTACCTATTTTGTAGAGGCATTTGGCAAGCTTGATATTTAAAGAAAACAGTGCTTTAGCATGGTTGTTAATCCACTTGGCCAGAACTGTGAAAGGGCATTAGTCTGCACAAGGCTAATTATGGGTTGAATTCTCTGGTAATCTCCTGGGAGGTGAAAATAATAGCCAAGTGAGGCTTGGCTTGACATGTAGTAGTACTCTTGCAGCCAAAATCAGAATTACTTTGTTTTGTCGGCCATGTGACTTGCCTGTGGAGGAATGTCATGAGCAAACTGCTTATAAATGTGGAACTGAAGAGTGGAGGGGAAATAGCCAGGAGATGTTGATTTCATAGGAGATGTTGATTGTGACATGGGTGAGGGTGAAAAGATTTGTCCTCATCTCAGTCCTAAATGGCCTACCCCTTATTCTTAAACTGTGGCCCTTGGTTCTGGACTCCCTCAACATCGAGAACATTTTACCTGCATCTAGCCTGTCCAATCCTTTAAGAATGTTATATGTTTCTATAAGATCTCCTCTCATCCTTCTAAATTCCAGTGACTAAAAGCTCAGTCGCCCCATTCTTTCATCACACGTCAGTCCTGCCATCCCGGGAATTAACCTGGTGAACCTGTGCTACACTCCCTCAATAGCAATAATGTCCTTCCTCAAATTAGGAGACTAAAATTTCACACAATACTCCAGGTGCGGTCCCACCAGGGCCTTGTACAACTGCAGTAGGACCTCCTTACTCTGAAACTCAAATCCCCTCGCAATGAAGGGCAACATGCCATTAGCTTTCTTCACTGCCTTTTGCACCTGCATACTTACTTTCAGCGACTGATGTACAAGCACACCCAGGTCTCATTGCACCTCCCCTTTTCCTAATCTGACACCATTGAGATAATATTCAGTAAGTTTGGACAAAAGGAGAACAAGATTGAGTCAAGGTATGAGGAAATGTGTTCACAGATCTCATAACGTCAGGAGATCTGCCCTCCACAGCCTCAAATTATTGTTCACTATCGTCCCTATTTTACAGGACTGCCCTCTGCAGGCCGGTGTTTCAACCTGCTCTTGCCCCACTAAACTCATCTCCTCAAAACTTGACTCGATCTTGATCTGTCCACCCCTCCTCACCTGGATCCATCTGTCACGTGCCAGTTTTTGCCCCTCTTTACACTGGCTATTTCCCCTCCACTCTTTCAGTCCAGAGGAAGCGTCTCGACCAGAAACGTCAGCTGTCCATTTTTCTTGACAATAATAATAATAATATCTTTTATTGTCATTACACAGAAGTGCAACGAGGTTTGGTTTGCAACTTCCATCCGATGTCATAACTTAATCGACAAATAAAATTTAGGTTTTGATACCCCGAGAACAAGGTTTGTAAAAACGAACATTAGACCAGTAAAGTCAACAGAGACTAAAGCAGGGGAGACAGTCCATGTCGGGGGGTTACTCAGCAGGGCCGGTTCAGAGCCGCTATAGCTCTGGGAATGAAGCTGTTCCTGAGTCTGGTAGTGCGGGCGTAGAAGGCCTTGTAACGTCTGCCGAACAGTCCATTACAAGGATGAGAGGAGTCTTTATGGATGCTGATGGCCTTCCTGAGGCACCGTGTGTGGTAGATGCCCTCCAAGGCTGGTAGCGGTGTCCCAATAATCTGTTGCGCTCTGTGGACGACGCGCTGAAGAGCTCTCCTCTCCGCCTCCGTGCAGCTGAGATACCACACAGAGATGTCATACCTTAGTATGCTCTCTGTCGTGCAGCGGTAGAAGGTCGTTAGCAGCTGTTGGGGCAGACCAGTCCGTTTCAATGTTCTTAGGAAGAACAGTCGTTGCTGTGCCTTTTTGACCAGCGCAGCGGTGTTGGTGGACCATGTGAGGTCCTCGGAGATGTGAGTGCTTGAAGCTGGACACTCTCTCCACACTGTCCCCGTAGATGGAGATTAGGGCATATTCCCCATTCTGTGACCTCCTGAAGTCGATAATCAGCGACAATCGGTCTGACCCTTTTTTGTTTCACAGTCGCACTTTTTCTGTTATCACTCCTGGGAAATGACTTGGGACATTTTAGGATGTTAGAAAAGATGCATTAATACTAGTTGTTGTTCTTGGTTTTGAGAGATTCAAGATTTTGATTGCACGCATACACAGAACTGGATTCAATCAAATCTGGACGCCTTCAAATTTCTCAGCATCAGTAGAATGTTGCCCTTTAATCTTTCTACTGGTAACAATCGATCCAGAAATGATCTGGACCTTGCTGTTTAATTAATTAAGTGCAGAATGAAAACAACAATTATTATTAGTTCATGGAAGATCTCTCAACAGCTTCTATTACACTAATACACTACTAAACGGTATATGCTTGCAGTCTTTGCAGAAAACAGCTTTACTTCATTTATAATGGAATTATTCTCAGTATTCTTGCCAGAGTTCTATGCACTGGTCCAAGTAGTTACATAATAATTAAGTAAGTAATAATGACAAAACTACTGAATTGGTGTAAAAATCAATCTGACTCGTTTACGTTCTTCTAGAAAGGAACTCTGCCATCCTTGGCTTGTATGTAACATAGGAATGTGATTGACTCTAAATAACTATCTGTAATGTCTGAAAAGCCTATCATTTCAAGAACAAACAGGACTGGCAATAAATGTTGGGCCAAATCAGAACCTTTGAGAAGACAAAATAATAAATGAACTATAGTTCCCATGTTTGATGGTGAAGTGGTAGAACTTTAATTTTACAATTCCCAGCACTTCTGTACAGCAGAGAAAATCGCTGGCTCTAATTTTGGTTGGGTAGGAAGGAACTGCAGAAGCTGGTTTACAACTGTGATAGACACAAGTGCGCTGGAGTAACTCAGTGGGTCAGGCAGCATCTCTGGAGACGAAGAAAAACATGTCTGAAAAAACATCCCGACCCAAAACATCACCCATCCTTTTGCCTGATCCGCTGAGATACCCCAGCATTTTGTACCTATCTCTGTTTCTTTGGTTGCAGTGTTTTTCTGTTCAATGATAAATGATAGAATATAAAAGTATTATACAAGGATGGATAATTAAAATTAAAATGAGAAGTTAATTATGTTAATGTGACAGATGTTAATGTTAGGTGGACAAAAACTCTGGGGGAACTCAGCGGGTGAGGCAACATCTATGGAGAGAAGAAATAGGAGATGTTTCAGGTGGAGACCCTCTCGAGCTGAAACATCGCCTATTTGTTCTCTCCATAGATGCTGCCTCACCCGCTGAGTTCCTCCAGCATTTTTGTCTCCCTTCGATTTTTCCAGCATCTGCAGTTCTTTCTTAAACACTAATGTTAATGCTCCGGAACCATTCTGTTGCAAACTTAGCGCCTGCAACCAACTCCTCTTGTGCAATGGAACAGGAAATGGACTGTGATAAAACTAAATGTACCTAGCTCATTGTACAAGAAAAAGTATGCTGGGCTCTGAGGGCTAAAATCAGTACGCATTTAACCTAATGTGAAGGACGGAACTGCAGATGCTGATTTAAACTGAAGATAGAGACAAAATGCTGAGATAACTCAAAGGGTCAGACAGCATCTCTGGAAAATCGGGGATGTTTTGGGTTGAGATCCCTCTTCAGACTCTTCTGAAGAAAGGTCTCGACCGGCAAAACGTCACCTATTCCTTTTCTCCAGAGGTGCTGTCTGACCCGCTTTTTATGTCTATCCTTGCCATTAACCTAAGTTGGAAAGTAAACATTTTTTCAAATTCTGTTTTGTTTTTGACACAACTGAATAAAATGTGACAGTCAAAGCAGATTTAAAATCCTAAATAAAGGTGCGAGTATTGTTAATTAATAATTATTCTGATGCTCACTATATCAAAAGATACAAAAACGTTCATCGCAACACGTTAAACTGTACAAATTGGAGTCAGATTTTTTTTTTTTGCAGGAATTATGCATTTTCTGAAAGGCTGTTTTCTTTCTTGTTTTAAAACTAGGAAGTAACGGGCTTGTTGTATGATTCAACAGTGTGCTTTGCAACGGTTATGAACAGTCTAGATACATTTTTGAAGGCCTGCTTAAAAGTATTTGTGTAAGCATGTGTGACGTAGCTATTTTGCAGCCTCCAGGAGGTGCAGAAGCAAACCATTTGAACGGTTAGATTTTCTTTTCCTTTTTATAAATTTGGCCCAGTTAAAAAAAAACTCAGTGAACTGATGGGGTTTAAGGTTAAACAACAATAGGTTGATCCCAGCTAACGTTTTGTTATGCAACTATCGGCTTACTGCAGCCATCTGTACTGATCTGTTAATGCGCTTGAGTTTGGAAAAGGCTTTGCGTCCCTCTGTGCTCCAGTGCTCCCCACAGATCATAAGCAAGTCCCCCTATAGGGCAGTCCCAAAGTCTTTAGCTTCCCTGTTTACACAAGCAAATCCCATTGTCCGCGACAGACTGAGAGCAGATTATCTAGTGCACTACTTGGACCTATCCCTGTAGTTTACTTCTCCTTCAGTGTCTGTTTTCAGGAAGCCATGGAGCACATCTCTTCCCCTCCAGAGGGAAATGTACAGAGAGCAGTACTTTCACTGCTAGGCTGCTTTCATCCAAAGACTATCAGGATAGTGCAGACTATAAACAGCACAGCAGTCTCTTAATGGGAGTCAGTGATAATGCAGATGTGCCATCTGTAGGCTCCAAGAGGTAACCTTGGCCTCTTTGTTGTCCTCCTTGTTTCCTATTATTTCTGCGCTAATTCAATTTTCATACAAAGGCCTGAACATATTTTCGTTGGTGTACGGTTTTTCATTTTTTTAAATCCAGAGTGGTTTAAAATGACATCTGTTCTGCTATTTATACAGTGGCAGATTGTGGTATGATCTGCAAAAAAAAACAATAATTAAACTTCATTGACTGCACATTGATATAGAGAGCCATGGAGTAGAAAATGTGAATTCTTCTTTACAGTTTTGCTAAAATTGTAAAGCATAAATTAATAGCAAAAATAAATCCTTTTGGGTCCACTTTGATGACTAATTTTATTTTGTTTGTGAGAAATTGGTACTAAATGTAAAAGCAACTGTGGAATGAGATGATTAAATGTTTGGTGAGGCCAAGGCCAGGATATTGTAAGAAAACAAAAAGGGAATTATTTCATTCTAAAAGCAGCTGAATGTTACGTATCCACTTTATATTGGAACCTATGCTTGTTAGGAATTTACCTTTATATGTACCTTAATCATCCTCCTCCTCCTCCTACAACCAACCTTTCTTTGTATACTGAAGGTTAAAGCAGCTGTTTGAGTCCTCCTGTGTTTTCATGCAGCGCTAGCTTTAAGCACAATAGCTGTTTTTGTCCTTTAATTCCATGACCATTGTTCTAGTTTGTCGTTGCTAGATTGTGCTGGTAAATCTGACAGCAACAAAATCTAACGTCGTCAATGATTATTAATCAAATCACGTATGGCCAGACTCATGAAGTTATATGTATTTGTCCTGGATCCCTTTTAAGAAACTCTTTGGTAAGTACGATAGTCTGGTCAAATACAGTGAATAACACCATTTCCAAGCAAGGTAGATTCATCTTCTTTCAGTAAAATTGTTCCACTTGATGGTTTCTTCACTAAAAGAGAATGATTTTTTTGCGTTCTATACCCGTAAAATACAGCATCACATCCTGTGACGACCAAGTTTCTGTCTGTTTTGGATTCTTCAATGAAATATCCTCTGCACCTTCAAACAAATGGTAAACTGTTTCTCTTGTGTGGTTGGTAACATGTGCATTTTTTTAAACCAGGAAAAGGTGGAATGCAATAAATTCATTTAAACCAATGAATGTTCTAGGATTAGACAATTTGCACGAATCTAAGATTGGAATTCATGTTCCGGCACTCAACCTAACGCCAGTGATGATATACAAAGCTCATTAAGGCCACGCATTTAGCCGTACATTGGTTAACTCATGAATCATCCTCCATATCCATTCTTGTGACATTAGTGACCATGTACCTTGTGAATGTAAACTGTCACAGAATGCTTGGCATGCCTGTAATGTTGATGATGGACAGTTAACACATTGGCAGGTGGCGAGATTGATGTTGGGAGTAGGATTGTGCAATTCCACTAACCTCTTAAAGAGGTGCGCTTATGTTCTCTGTCAGTCTTAACCATGTATCTGTAGTGGAAATATCAACAGGGATGGATGCACAGTAGATTTAACCAAGCTTCACTGCACTGCAAATCTGAAGAAGGGTTCCGACCCGAAACGTCACCTTTTTCTCCAGAGATGCTGCTTGACACGCTTACTCGAGCATTTTGTGCCTATCTTCAGTGCAGTTCCTTACTACACTGCAAAGTTATTGTTAGATAGAAGGTAACTCTTGTGAATTACAGACAATCGTAGACCTGTTGGGGCCAAATGGTCCCTCTCTATGCTGCTAGTTCTCATAAATTCGTAGAGTCATACAGCACAGAAATAGGATCCTAAGCCCACTAAACCCATGCCAACCATCAAATGCACATCTATACTAATCCCATTTACCAGCAGTTAGTGCATAGTCTTTAATGCGTTTCTGATTCAAGTACCTCTATAAATACTCTTAAATACTGTGTGAATGCACTCCTCCACCACACATAGGCAATGCGTTCCAGATTCCAGCCACTTCTGGTTAAAAATATTTGCGCTTAGATTCCCTACCCTATGCCCTCTGGTTTTAGACACCACTGCTATGAGGAAAAATGTCTAACTATTTACCTAATCTATGGCCCGCATAATTTTGTATACCTCAATCAGGTTGTTCCGCAGCCATCTCTACTCCAAAGAAAATAATTCCAGTCTCTCCTCAAAAAATATCCTTTATCTTTGCACTGTGGATAGCATGATTGTAATCATGTAGCTTTTTTTTTTAACTGGATAGCACACGGCCAAAAGCTTTTCATAGAAACTGTAAGCATGACAACAGTGGTAAACCAAACTGAAGCTGAAATGCTCCATTCCATGGATCTTCATGACGAATCTCCTCCGCACTTTCTAATGAAATCGTGTCAATGCAATAATGTCCATCCAATGGACAACTGTGGACAGTACTCCAGCTATAGCCTAACTGGTATGTTATATAGTTCTATCATAACCTCCGTGACCATGTATTCTATTCATCAGCTAATGAAGGCAAGTATCACATTTTGCCACCTTACCATGCTGCCACCTTCAGGTGTCGATGGACTTGTACATAAATGTCCCAATGTTCTCCAATGCTACCTATTAATCTTGTGTGTACTTGCTCATGAGATCTCTCTGAGTGCATTTCTTTGTACTTATCATCACTAAATTCCAATCGTCATTGCTCTGCCGATCTAACCAACTAATCAATGTCCTGCAACTATCCATGACTATTTCCTTCCAATGAACAATATCGGCACATTTTGTCTTTTGCGAACTTATTAATATTGTCTTACCCTGTTTCTTCCCAGAAGTGTAAGGAAGATTTGTTACCTGCTTTCTGAAAGGTTTTTTTTTGCATTAATGTTGTCACTGAATTGTAGAACTTGTGTGCGATTCGTGAATAACTGATGTTTTTGTGTGTTGTCTGAGTCGATGTGCCTGTGATGCTGTTGCAAGCAAGAATTGCATTGCACCTACACCGCACCGTACTTGTGTATTTGATAGTAAACACAACTCGACTTACTTGTTGTAGGGCTTAACAAGGCAAATGCTGCTGTTAATTACATTCAAATGGGTGTGAAACATTGGAGTGCAAAATCTGCCCACAACATATCCTCTGGATAGTCTGAGATAAAGAATTGTGGCCTGTACGATATTTTACTCCAGCAAAGAGGAGCAAAGTTTAAAAGAGATGTGTGGGTGAGGTTTTTTTACACAGTGGTGGATGCCTGGAACACGCTGCCAGGAGTGGCGGTGGAGGCAGATACGATCATGACATTTGATATGCAGGGACAAGAGGGATCTGGATCACATGCAGGCATTGGAGATTAGTCTAATTTGGCATCATGGGGGCACGAAGGGCCTGTTCCTGTGCTGTAATGTTCCATGTTCCAAATAAATTGCACCTCGCATGTAGTTGCTGCTGCTAGCACGTGTGCAGAAGATGGAGAAGAGAAGCGGTAAATGTCTTCAGGAAAGAAAATCCATTTTTTAAAACAACAAAATACTTCAGGGGCCAGAAGTCTTAAATAAAATAGAAAGTAAAGGAAAATATCAGATGGTGAGAGGGGAATAACAAAAATGTATCTATTTCATCATGAAAAAGGCCTTATCCCATAGTCAGCACAGTCATCACGAGCCTAAGAGCCTGTTCCTGTGTTGTGTTGTTCCCTGGTCTATGAACTGATTTTCAGAGAATCAATTCCTAATGGGATGTATTTTCTGCCTTTTCCTTCTACCACTTCTTGATGATACCTGAAATAGGGGGAAAAGTGCATTTGTACCTTTTAGGACTTCAGGATATCCCAAATTACTTTACAGCCCATGAAGCACTGTCAATCTGTCCTCTTGATTCTTGGATGATGTTGCTTCTGATGGTTATTAACAGATACTTGCTTATAGCACAAAGCTGCTCTCTTCGAAAATACAGGGACTACACTAAGACAAAGGGTTCGGACATGAAATGTCATCTGTCCTTTTCCCTCCACAGATGATGCCTGGCTCACTGAGTTCCTCCAACACTGTTTTTGCTTGAGATTCCAGCATCTGCGGTGTCTTGCGTTTGCACTGAGATATTGCCCCATCTAGTGGCGTTGATGATGATTAGTAACTCGCTCTATGAACTGAATAATTTGACTGAAGAAATATTGTGGATTTTTGTTGATCATTTAGTTTGGACTTAAATGTTTAATGCGGAGAGCTGAGGGTTATCTCTACGCCGAATTTGAAAATGATGTATTAATTGAATTCTTGGGACATTTTACTGGACAAAGATGCGTGATTACTCCCTCTCGTTTCTAAACCTGCAAGTATTTAGAAGTGACATCCAGCAACTGTGTCTGAACAAAGAGAGCTTTGCTCGATGAAAGAGTGGTTATTATTACTCGAGTCCGAACACAAAGCAGAATTGATAATGCATAGAGGAATGCCAAATGATAGATGAGCATTGCTCTTTCAGATAGATAGATGGCTTTCAGTTTGGACAGTTTGAGCCTCAGAAGAAAATGCTCATTAGTGGTCTGGTCGTTAGTTCAATGTGGGAATTATCATTTATTTAAATCAATCCAAGGGCCAGAATGTAGGTAAATTGGCGTCTATATGGCCATGGTGATGGTGCACTTTGTTTGTTCAGACCCATTGCGATCAGCTGTGCTGTCATCCGGCGTCACTGCACCCTAAGTAGTTTTGCTGCAGGGCAGCTGGGATGGTCTATCCAGGCAGATGTCCCATTCACTTCGTTCACTGGTGGTCGGAAGCTTGTTTACTGTTGCTATGGCAGCCTCGGTTGTCATGGCAACACCGCTACTGCTGCCGCTGCATAGTGGGTGACATTGAATATAGTTATAAAAAGATATTTTTTTCTCTTGCCTGAATGTGCCATCTGTTTGAGATTATTTGTCAACTGACAGAACAGTGTACGTAAAGACTCACATTGTTTCTGTAATGGACATCGACATGATTTTAGCCTGAACAGAGAATTAACAGGTGCTGATGCAGAATTGTTTGTGCGGATTAAGTTCCTTTTTTGTTGCTGCAGTCTGAATGCTGATATTATCAGTGCCGCTTTCAATGAATATTCCCATTGGCACTGATGGATGAATAATAAGAGCATGTGTGCATTTACAGGACTTGCAAGCAAAGTGGGGGTTGGGGATGGAGAACTCAACCCTTCCAGTCACATTTATGTTTTATTTCTTATTTGAGCAGTGAAAGTGCTGGGTGATAGTACTAAATAATGTGCAAAACTGCGGAATCAAATAATTTTAGAAGAAGAATGAAAGGAACTCTAAATTGTAAGATCATAAACATGGGACAATAAGAAGCTGAGAGCAGATGCATTTGTAAAGACAGGCCATGTTGCAGACAAAAGGCATTAATGTATTCACAGGTCCAGGTGAGTTTAACATTAATTGACCACACCTGGTGAACAGGGGGCATTTAGGTGAAGTATATTACAGACATGGGAAATATGAATGTGGGAATAAAAGGCAGCAGGAGGCTTCCAAACTACTTCCCTCCCTCAAACAAAGCTGAAAAGGATTGAACAAATAACTGGAAATGTTTTCATAGTTTCACAGGATATATATAGAGAGAGGTTGTTTCCACCATAGGTGAATCAATCAGAGGTATATAGGGTGTGAATGATCACTTTATCACTGACAAGGAAGTTAGAAAAACATATTCACAAAGAGGCAATTGGCTAGCCAACTTTAACCATATAACCATATAACAATGACAGCACGGAAACAGGCCTTCGCGGCCCTTCCAGTCCGTGCCGACCATTTATTTCCCCCTAGTCCAATCTACCTGCACTCAGACCATACCCCTCCATTCCCTTCCCGTCCATATACCTATCCACTTTACTTTTAAATGTTAAAATCGATCCTGCCTCCACCACTTCTGCAGGAAGATCATTCCACACAGCCACCACTCTCTGAGTAAAGAAGTTCCCCCTCATGTTACCCCTAAACTTCTGTCCCTTAATTCTCATGTCATGCCCTCTTGTTTGAATCTTTCCTACCCTCAATGGGAAAAGCTTATCCACGTCAACTCTGTTGATCCTTTTCATCATTTTAAAGACCTCAATCAAGTCCCCCCTTAACCTTCTGCGCTCCAAAGAATAAAGATCTAACTTGCTCAACCTTTCTCTGTAACTTAGTTGCTGGAACCCAGGCAACATTCTAGTAAATCTCCTCTGCACTCTCTCTATTTTGTTGACATCCTTCCTATAATTAGGCGACCAAAATTGTACACCATACTCCAGAATTGGTCTTACCAATGCCTTGTACAATTTTAACATTACTTCCCTACTCCTATATTCAATGCTCTGATTTATAAAGGCCAGCACACCAAAAGCTTTCTTTACCACCCTTTCTACATGTGATTCCACCTTCAGGGAACTATGCACAGTTATTCCTAGATCCCTCTGTTCCACAGCATTCCTCAATTCCCTACCATTTACCATGTACGTCCTATTTTGATTTTCCTGCCAAGATGTAGCACCTCACGCTTATCAGCATTAAACTCCATCTGCCATCTTTCAGCCCACTCTTCCAAATGTCCCAAATCTCTCTGTAGACTTTGAAAATCTACTTCATTATCCACAGCACCACCTATCTTAGTATCATCTGCATACTTACTTATCCAATTTTCCACCCCATCATCTAGATCATTGATGTACATGACAAACAACAGTGGACCCAACACAGGTCCCTGAGGCACCCCACTGGTCACCGGCTTCCAACCTGACAAACAGCCATCCACCATTACTCTCTGGCATCTCCCATTCAGCCACTGTTGAATCCATCTTGCTACTCCGCCATTAACACCCAAAGATTGAACCTTCTTAACCAACCTTCCATGGGGAACCTTGTCAAAGGGCTTACTGACTTTAGACTTTACTTTAAACTTTAGAGATACTGAAACCCTTCAACTACTGAGTCCGTGCCGAGCAGCTAACACTATCCTACACACTAGGACAATATACAATTTTACTGAAGCCAATTAAAGGGCCAGTCCCACCAGCATGCGACTGCATGCCGCGAGCGCGACTAAACGTGGTGGCTTGAGCCGTACGGCCCCGCGGGGCCGGCTCCACTTCGAACCGCGGAGGCGTATAGAGTTGCGCGGGCTGGTCCCGACATCATACTCACCGGTGACGTCATCGCGCAATTCCATGCGCTGCGTTCGGCGTCCAGACGCTGCGTACGGTTTCAAGATGCTGCGTATGACGTGCGGCCTCAATGCAGCTGCGGGCCTGTCGGCTGTTGCCGCGCGGGATTTTGAACAGTGTCAGGTTTTCGGAGCCCCGCGCGATGTCGGGACCAGCTCCGCACAACTCCATACGGCTCTGCCGATCGAAGTGGGACCGGCCCCGCGAGGCCGTATTGCTCAAGCGACCACGTTAGGTCGGTCTCACCGCATGCAGTCGCATGCTGGTGGGACAGTCCCTTAACTTACAAACCTGTATGCCTTTGGAGTGTGGGAGGAAACCGTAGCACCCGGAGAAAACACATACTGTGTTTTCTTGAACATAGCAATGTGGATGAACATTTACTTGTCTGGTTCCTGGGATTGTGGATCTGTCTTATGAAGAGAGACTGAGTAGCTGGGGCTCTATGCTCTCGCGTTTGGAATAATGATACATATAGAATACTTACAAGGATTGGCAGGGTAAATGCAGTGAGGATCTTATCTCTATCTAAGGATTCTCAAACTGGGGGTCACAGTCTCAAAGCCAATAGGTCATTCAGGACTGAAATGAGAAATTTCGTCACTCGGGCTAGTGAATCATTATACTTTTATACATCAGAAGGCTGCAAAGAATCAGTCTAGGAATGCATTCAGAACAGAGATCAATGACTTTCTGGATATTATAGATGTCAAAGAATATGGGGGAAGGCAGAAAGATGATGAGATCCACCACAATCCTAAGGAGGAGAAAACTCAAAGGGCTGAACAATACAATACAATTATTTATTGTCATTTGAACCTCAAATGAAGTTCAAACAAAATTTGGTTTCTGCAGTCATACAACAAGAAAAGAACCAAGGCACACACCAACACAATTTATACAAACATCCATCACAGTGAATCGCCTTATCACTGTGATGGAAGGCAAAGTCTTGTCTCTCCCGTGTTCCATTCTTCTCCCGATGTTAAAGCCCCTGGCAGGCGATGGCAAGTCCCGCGGCCGTTAAGGCCGCGCCGGGCGATGTAAGGCCCCGCTCCGGGTCTTAATGTTGGAGCCCCCGGCGGGCGACAGCAAGTGGCCAATTTTGCATCCTCTTTCTAATCTTATTTCATTATGACTTAAAAGCAATTCCCATTTGCAGAAGAGTTCTAAAACTGGTTACTAAATTCACTTGTGAAACATCCAGTTCTTGAAAACCTTGACCAAATCACTCACGACCTTCTAAATGCCATTTTTTGAATAATACATAACTCAAATACGTAATTTAGCCCTTGGAGACCAGGTACCTTTCCAGTAAATCTAGGCTGCACTTCCTCCAAGGTCAATATATTGTTCAATGCTTAATTATGATGCCCTTAATGAATGAATAGTCTGCCAATAGATCCACGTGAACTGTCAGTTTGCTATCAGTGCCTGCTGATCCATACTCTTGCTTGAGCTAATGCCTTCAAGGTAAAAATGTCAGATTATATTAATGATTTAGATTTAAATGTAGGGAACATGATAAATAAGTTCACAAATTATACAAAAATTGGCCTTTTACATGCTGATAAGGAGGAAAACTTTTCACTGCAAGAAGGTCCAAATAATTTGGTCAGTTAGGTAGAAAAATTGCAAGTTGAATTTAATTGAAAGGATATCAATTGAGATTGGTTGAGAAACAAGGGACATTAAAATTGTTTGTCCAAGGATCCATAAAGACAGCTAATAAAGTGGTTACAAACTGTATTTGATTATTACATCCTTGTTTTTGCACCTTTGTCACCTGTATTTAAAACAAAATCTGTACATTATACAGTTAGATCAGAATTTCACATACAGTTTTGTTCACCATATTACCAGAAAGATAGGTAACGCTGAAGAAGATACCATGGAGATTTACAATATTGTTGCCCAGACTGGAAAATTGTAGCTTCTGGAATGACTGGATAAACTAGTGTTTATTTGTAACAGAGAAGGTTGACTTACTTGATGTATAAAAAACCATGAGGAGTCTGTAGAGAACAGATAGGAATGACCTATTTCCTTGGTAGAAGGTTAAAAAACTAGAGGATATGAACTCTAATTGATAGAATGATTAAAGGACATTTAAAAAAAGTAAAAGAATTAACAGTAGGGTTGTAGAATTCTGGAACTCTCAGAGTGAAAGGGTGGCAGTTGTAAAATCTCCAGCAAGATCTGTGAGGGCTCTGGATCAAGGCCGGACACTTGGAGTTAGGCCGCACTGCTGTTTTTCCACCCACACAAATACAATGGGTAAAACAGCCTCCTCCATATAATTGATTTTCTGAAGTTCTAAAAAAATTAATTCTGTCATCTACAGCCGTTGTAGGAGAATAGTTCTTTCTATGTTCATGCTGAAGTTGAGAATTGGAAAATAGTATTAAGTTTCCAACCATGACGTTAAAAAAAAGGTCATAGTAGCAATCTCCCTACCAAGTCAGAGAGTCCCTCTCCTTTTGATTCAGGTCATGAATTCAAGCGCCGTATCCGGGCTCTTCGTCAGTGCAGCAATGATGAAACGGATGGACACCTCCCGTTCCACATACTGCACTGCCTCATCAAACACCTCCTGTTGCACCTGTGACAGAATCAGAAGATTTCACGTTGGCTTCATCAACCACCTCAGAACCCGTGGAACTGGAGTGGATGCAAGTCATCTTTCACCTCCAGAGAATGCCAAAGAAGAGGAAGAAGGAAGATGGACCATTGTACTGGCTGTTGAATGAGATGATCGATCAAGGCCCTATCCACCTTCGGGACAGATTTTAAACATCCCAGACCTGTTCCATGAAGGTCCAGTTACACTGGGCAATATTTACCCCACAACAATATTTCTTTAACAAATTATCTAGTCATTATCTCATTGCTGTTACTGGCCCCTTGGAGTGTGCAAATTGGATGCCGTATTTCTTAAGGTTACACTCCAAGCGTACCTTATTTATTGTGTAACTATTTGGGCATCCTGAGATTGTGGGATGTTCTACAAATTGTGACTGAGTTCTAACAACATTGGTCAAAATTAAAGAAAGAGCATACTGCCTTTTTATTAAGTGGAAAAAACAGTTGACATCTATATTTCTTGGCAGGATAATGGAACAATGACTTGCATTATATAAACACATTTTGATGATTTTGTGACATGTTTTATACCTATTTTTTTTCTGTGGCTACTGTTGAGATCCAATTGCGGATATTCCACAATCACCATTCATTTGGGACTTGGGAATGAGAGGACATGGCACTGAGGGATTGAGTTTGATCAGATGGAAGGAGTGCTGCTTTAAACCCTCTGTTTAATCCAGATCTGGGGGAAGTGTGAGCCCAGAGCTCAGCCTGAAAACAACTCCAGATTTGGCAGTTTGCCTAAAACGTTCCAACATGCCCACTATTTTTCTCATTCATAGACCCTCAACACTGCAACTCCTCCACCCGCCCCCATCTCCTTCACCCTCCACCCCTCCTCCACTCAACTCTACGCTCTGCCCACCTCGATCCACACCCCCTCTCCCTCTCAACTTCACCCTCTCCATGTTCCATTTCCAGTTCGCACACGTGGATAGTAGGTTAGGTTAGGAGGGAGGTAATCCTGAGTGTAATGGAGTGAGTGGGGAGCTCTCAATACTGACATCCCAGTCTGAAAAATGCCAGTCAAGCATTTAATTTTGGAGAGTGTCATTACTCACTTTAGATTTGGACTTAAATATCATGCAGATGTAGATTAACTAAACACATTTTCAAATGATGGATGATTCTGAATTAACCTCCTTTCATTTTTCTCAAGGTGAGCCTTTCCACTCTAAGTCTGATGAAATGTCGTCGTCATTCACCTTTGCCACCTGCCATCTACCAACCTATGTCTAAACCCTGCCCCTCACTTCTACATATTTGTTATGCTCCCTCTACATTCTTAGCCCTGAGGTAGGGTCTCAACCTGAAACCTCAACTGCTCATTTATCTCCACAGCTATAGTTTGACTGGCTGAATTCTTCCTGCACCTGATTCCAGCATGTGCAGACTCTTGTATCTCAATTAAATACAGGATTGATGGTTAATGTTTTTTGACAGAAACAAGGTGGAGTAAGTACCTGTTCAGCTCTCAAGAACTTCAAACTAAATCTGCGATGCCTTTGCAGAATCTTGCAACACAGGGAGGTTGTCATTCTGAAACGTGGCTTCCCCTCCGCCATAGTGGACGGAGCTCTCAGCTATATGTCCTCTATTTTGCATGTGTGTGCTCTTCCCCTCCACACACCTGCTCTGTCAGGATAGAACAATGGTAGTTGTCCCTGAACTCACTCACCACCTCTCCATCATTAACATTCACTGCATTATCCTTTGCAATTTCTGCCAATTCCAAGATATCCTGCCACCGGTCACATTTCCCCCCTCTCCACCATGTTCCACATTTTGCAGCTATCACTGACGTTGTGACTTCATGGTCCGCTCTTCCTCCCCCCTTCGCTACTCCTCAATCCTTTGCTCCACCCCATGCAATTGTAGCAGATGCAATTGGCATTTGCCTCTTCCCTCCCAGGCCCCAAACAATCTTGCCAGGTGAAGCAGCGATTTACACAAACTTCTCCCAACCTGGTGTACTGCATTCAACATTCACACTGTAGTGGTCCCGACGTTGGAGAAACAAAACGCAGTTTGGGTGATGGCATTGTGGAGCACCTGGACTCAGTCGACAAGGGTGATTCCTGTGCATGTCACTTATGTGACATCCACACAGACTTCTTTATCTGCTGCCTCCTCTACTGCTGTAGTGAGGTCCAACATAAATCAGAACATCTTCCATCAAGACACTTTGCAACCCTTCGACCTCAGATAACCTGCTCTCTTGACATTTCTCATCATCCTGCTTATGTCCCTTCCTTTCCCTATTTCTTTAAAATTAGTCGCCATTGATTGGTGCTCATGCTTGTTATCACTTGAGCCGCCTTAACCTATCTACATGCAGTCTTTTATCTCCCACATAACTGCTCCTCCCAGCTCTGCTTTGAGAACTAAAGTCTTTACTCTCCCCCGCCCCCCCCACCCCCAGGTCAGAGGAACAGTCACTGACCCTAAATGTTGACTGGTTTCTCTTAACACAGAGGCTGCTTGAGTTCTTCCAGTATCTCCGCTCTGATTCAGATTCCAGCATCTGCAGTTTTATTTGTTTGTCATCCAACCCCATTGCATCTTACCTGTGGCAGGACTTTGAAGAATGCTCCAGTTAACCCCACCCTGCTCTCACCTGATAAGCTTCACATTTTTCCTTTTCTAGTCTTTCTTCATTCCTTTTTGAAAGGTAGTATTGAACATGTTCCCTCATCTTTCCAGGTAGTGCTTTACAGATCATGCCAATTAAATCCTCTGATTCTTGCACCAAGATCTGGATTCTTCGGTTATCAGCTCTCCTCTCAACATTTCCTTTTTATTGACCATATAAAAGTTGAATTTTGAGCAGCCCTATAACATTACCCTTTAACTTTTCTAGTTTCAAGAACTATTGTATCAATCTATTAATACAACAAGTGAAATATATGAACTATGAACATTTGAACTGCAAATACCGGTGAACGTTTTTAACCAGAAATACTTATACAGAACTCTGCAAAATATCAAATGACAGTCCTCTAAATCTATTTAAATTTAAAAGTTAGATCACAGTATTTGCAAAGGCTTAGCAGAAAGATCACCAGTCATCTTGTTTAATGGATGAGGAGCGCAAAGATTTCTCTGTATTACTGGATCTGCTGTTTTCCCCAGAGATTGCAGAGAGATTTTACAGTTTTGTCTGTTCTGACCGCAATTCTCCATGAACACAACTAGTGCTTTGTTGCGTGTCAATAATCCTATTATTTGAGAACCTGGAAGGGAAGGCAAATTTGGCTGGCCTGACAACGCATTAGTCACACACTGATTGTGCCTTCTGAATATTTAATATGGTTTTGATTAACTAGATTGAGTGAAAAAGCTTTTGCCCTGTTTACCTGCTGCAACTTGTAAAGTTGGGCCATTCTTGCAGGTTCATGTTCAGTTCCTCCTTCCACCAGCCAGCACCATTTTCCTACATATTTGTCAAAAATAAATGTAGTTTTTTTCTCATTTCAGATTCTGATATTGATGCAGCTGCTGCCATGATGCTGCTGAATTCTTCCCCTGAGGTGAAAGGAGCAGAATGTGAGTAAACGGCACATTGCAAAGGCCGCGTTGAAATCAGGTTTTTATTGCACTGCAGCCTCCTCAGATACGGTTCTGCTGTAATGCAAGTCCTCGCCTTATTTTTTGTTTTTCCTTTGCATTCATGCAATCCTCAGTGGGCAAGTGGACCATCCTGTGGATCTCTCTGCAGGTGGTTTGAACATTAACCTGCCAGATTCACCATCTTTCAGTTGTGCAAATGGATATGCCAGGATTGTACAATTCACAAGATCTAGGTTAAGATCTTTTGAAGTTAGCATGAGTACTGCGTGGAGTACTATATTTAAGTATTGGGTATTCTTTGCTTTCAAGCCGAAAGCATTTAAAATCCCGATTTATCCATGCTTCATTCTTCTTATCCTTTTGGTTTCGACTGTGATGACTTCTTGGCACTCATTTGGCTGTCAATTTGTATACTCCTGAAGTTTACCAATCATTTAGCAACCCTAGTTAATGAATGGGCCAAAAGCTGTAGAGAGGTGTGACGGTGTATTTTGCATTTATTTCATTACATCAGTTTGAAATTTTAATCTTAAAACATTTCTTATTTTGTGTCATCAGAATTTGAGTTCTTGTCGCTTTTAGAGCATAGTTTCAAATTCAAGTTTATCGTCTTGGGCACAAGATGATGAGGTGTAGGGACATAGAAAAATCTATTATTATTACCCTGTGGCCCCATCAACATTAATTCCACCTGCCTGTGTTGTTTGCCCATATCTCCCTAATCCTATGCTATTCATGTACCTGTCTAAATGTTTCTTAAACATTGTGATAGTACCTGCTTCAACTACCTCCTCCGGCAGCTCATTCCATATACCAACCATCCTTTGTGTAAAAAAAGTTGCCCCTCAGGTTCCTATTTAATCTATCCCCCTTAATTTTGAACATATATCCTGTGGTTCTCGATTCCCCTATTTGGAAGTAAAAGACTCTGTGCATGTGCCCTATGTATTATTCTCATGATCCTGTACACTCTATACGATCACCCCTCGTCCTCCTGTGTTCCAAGGAATCAAGTCCTAGCCTGCCCAACCCCTCCCTGTAGCTCACACCCTCAAATCCTGGCAACATCCTTGTAAATCTTTTCTGTACCTTTCCAGCTTAACAACATCTTTCCAACAATAGCGAGGCCACAACTAAACACAATACTCTAAATGTGGCCTCACCAATGTCTTGTACCATTATAACATGACCTCCCAACCTTTATACTCAGTACTCTGACTGATGAAGGCCAATGTGCCAAAAGCTGCGTTGACCACCCTATCTACTTGTGACCCCACTTTCAAGGAACTATGTACCTGGACTATCTTAAACAAATAATGTGATTTAGAAGGAAGTTGAAATATTGATCCGAATCATATCCATAATCCAGAAAATCTGCTTGTCCAGCACTACCAAAGTTCCAAACGTACCAAAGGAATGTTTTATTGTATTTTCTAAAATCCATAGATTCTTCAGAAAGGCATTCATTCATGAGGCATAAATATTTGATTGCAGAATGATGTCAGATTCTTTCAATTTTATTGCGATAGTTCATTTTAGAAAATGGTTTGTTTATTAACTATAAAACCTTATAAATTTATCCTTCTATTTATCATGGCAAATTTAGACTGTAGATGCTATTTGTAGCTAATACATCTTCAGTGAATGTAATGATACTTTTCCCAGAATCTTACTATTTACTATCGTACAGCTGTTTACATAGCTTATGTATAAATTCTTTATTACTCTTTTATGGGATATAGTCATTTGAAATCCAGCATCATGAAATTGTGATGCTGGAAACTTGTTCTGACTCTATTGTCTAATGCCAACATAATAAATGATGTTCGTATTCAAACCACTTTAGTTTAGTTTATTGTACCGAGATACAGTGAAAAGCTTTTTTTATTGCGTGCTATCCGGTCGGTGGAAAGGCTATACATGATTATAATTAAGCCGTCCACAGTGTAAGAGAGTGGAGCGATTATAATGAATGATTGCAGATCCATTTCTGGGGCCAGCACATGGTCGCCTGGCTTGGGTGCCGTCTTGCATCTAGATTGAAGTTGAGAACATGATTGCCTCGCAACCTTCCCGGTAAATACATTAGGGTTAATAGATGTGTTGAATACCATGGATTGCTTGAGGTGCAAAGCCACGTTGGTATTTCAGAAAAAGGACAGGTTTCGGCAAGGTGTATGATTGTGGGTTCATATAAGAATCCATTTTCTCATCCATTATCTTTCCCCACTCTGTCCTGATAACTCTGGTTCCATTCCTGTCTAATCTTATCTTTCTGTTACCTTTCCATTGTCCCTGAAGCAACCACTATTATAGGTGAATGCATTACTCATAATGAATATGAGTGATTTAGCTAAACATTAAGCAATTTGCCTTCGAGGATCCAATTTTCTTTCATTACCTCGCTAGCTTTTCTTTCAAAAACGAGCAAGTTAATGGAAGAAAAATCTGAACAGCGGAGTCTTAGATATTTTTAATGTTTGCGATCATGAAGGATTGTGGATAATGGTAGATTTATAAAATCTGGTGATCACCAATCCGTGGCTGAGTGTTACAGTCGCAGAAATTGGTAAGTAATTTACAATAGAAAACGAGCCATTAGCAGCTCAACTTTGGGTGTAGAAACTGAAAGTGTACAGCAAGCTACAAGGTGAAGCTTGGGTAGTATCTTGATTAAGAATGAACTGGAATAGTTAGCATTTTGATTTGAAACTGATTCAAATCAACTTTAGTTAATTTTTTTAGTCCTTGAATTTATTAAGTGTTCAAGGCTGAATTACAAGGAGACCATTTTAGTGGGGCATTCTTCCTTGCTCATGGTAGACATTGCGTCACCAGCATATGTTACCAAAGTAAACTTGACATAGGCTGGTGGTGTGAAGGAATGTCAGTGATGAAAGGAGTGGATGTGGAGTTACAGTTAAGCACACAGCGATCAGGCGTGGCCGAGGTGAATCATTGGTCCAAGTTTATGGAGCTGATCTTTGTCAGAACTGCAATAGGAGCATAAAAATAAATGCCACTTTCCTTGAAGAAAATCCAGTAAACGAGAAGGTGGAAGTGTGCATGTGGAGAACTGTTGGGAACTATAATCTGCTCCGCTATGATTCCACTTAATATGCTGTCAGTGACTATTTGATTTTGGAATATGCTGCAAATTTGACGATGGGACTTTCCTTCAGGAGCAAAGGAATGAGTATAAAATGGATAAATAACAAAACGATAAACACAGAAAATGGATGGAACAAAAGTCGGTGCTCACTGCATCATGATCGACCGGTCATTCACTGACAGATTGGCCAGGTCTCGCAAGGAGGCTTCACAGTCACAAAAGAACAAGCCTTGTGCAGCTGCCACTGTACTGTCGAGTAATGGCAATTTTCTGAGGTTTGAGGATGGTGGGACTCATTGTATTTATGCCTTACACAAAAGAATGACGAATAGAAGGTAAATAAATTTAGATTCAGTGTCCTACACTAACACATCATTAACAATAACATGATGTGTCTTTGATATTTCTGGCAGAGCATACTATAATTTGATGCTGATGGTTGTTCAGATGCTGTATGCACTCAATATGCCATCTTAAAAATAGTACTGCTGAAACGGCACATTTATGCCAGTCATATTAATAATGGGGAATTGTTGGTTTCCATGGACCGTTGTTTATCCCGACACTGCTGCTTTTGTTATGATTCTCATATCCTTCACAACGAGTACTTTCTGCGTGACATTTGAGCATATACTGCTCCTCTTCCAGTTTTGCAACATAGTGGTGCAACTAATAGGGATTTAAACTTATTTATCATTGAATGTTGTTTTTCATTGATTGTAATTCACAGATGGATGAGAGTTACTTTCTACACTTCTAGATTTTTGAATATTATGCAGTCAAAATGCAAAAACACCCTTGTACAAGATCTAGTACTTTTCAGACTATGGATTACTGTGATGTTCTATTGTGTTATTTTATTTAAAAATATAATCAAATGAAACCAGGAGTTTTACAAACAGTATTTATTTGTGAAGGGTGATTGATTGCTTTGGATTCTGTCCAAACATCAATGAGCTTGCGATTGACAGAAGCTAAATGAATCTTGGACATTGCTAGATGTAAAACAATCATTGGGATGTGGAATCAGGAAATGAAGTTTTATTTTGCAAACAAGTAGAATTTGAGTGAATTGTGTGGGTTTGCTCTGAAAGGGATATTTTCGTTTTATCAATTGAGTACTGTTCTACTAAAGTGTTTCATTGTTTAAGTAAAGATTTGTATTCAGTATACATTTGATTAAAGTAAATTGAGCTAGGGTAAGTAACATCAATAACTTCTGGTGCATTGGTAAAAGATTGCATGTAAAAGATAAAAGGTGCTTGACTTCTGTCCAGGTTTTTACAAGCATTAAATGTACCTCGCACAATGCAATTCTTGCTATCAGTTAAGTCAAGAGAGTCAAGAGAGTTGTATTGTCATGTGTCCCAGAAAGGACAATGAAATTCTTACTGGCAGGAGATTGCATTTATTTCTGTACTGGTGCCAGATATTTCACTCCAGTCAACAGTCGCCGCAATTTCAAGTTCAGGTTTATTATAATCTGTTTTCTGTTATGAAACATATGCATTTTAAGAAATGATCAAATTGTAATGACCCTTAAAATGTATAATGTGATTTTGTATCTGCTTCAATGGCAATGTATACTTTTTCTTGATCACTTTGGAGTATATAGTACTTGACATTGGTGGCATAGTAGTTAAATTCAACAGATTTGACCCAGATTAACAATCTAGACACTCGAGTTGATATCCCATTAAAGCAGAATGTAAATTCAGGTTAATAATCTGGAATGAATAAACTGGCCTGAGTGACTATGACCATGAAAACCAGCTGATTGTTGAAAAAAACCCTTCTGGTTCACCAATGACTTTTGAAGGAGGAAGACTACCACAGGCAGCATCTCCGTAGAAAAGGAATGGGTGATGTTTTGCATCGAGCCCCTTTTCAGACTCAAGAAGGGTATCGATCCAAAACGTCACTCATTCCTTCTCTCCAGAGATGCTGTTCGTCCCACTGAGTTACTCCAGAATTTTGTGTCTACCACATGGGTGTAAACTAGCATCTGCAGTTCCTTCCTACATCATGTGATTGGCTCTTAGTTTGACCAGGTATGGCATCAAGGTGATGTTGAAGATCACTTGTTGGCCCAAGCACATCACTGAAGGGGTTCCTCAGGGCAGTACTCGAGCCCCAATGAACCTCCTTCCATCATTAGGTCAGAATTAAATATTCAATTATTTTTGTAACTGTTCAGCAGATAAAGCAGACCTTGTCTGCATGCAGATATACAAGATTTGGGCATGTGTTGATAAGAGGCAATTATCATTCAGGCCTCAAAAGAGAGGCAATATCATCTCCAACCAAAGCAGGTCTACATTAATTGGTCTTACCATTAACAATGCCCGCAATGTTCTGAAACAACTGGATTGTCCTTATAAATACTGTGGCTACAAGAGCAGGTTATGAGGCTGGGAATCCTGCTGTGTGTGACTTGCCTCTTGCAGCCAACGGCCGTTCTACCATCTACAGGACACAAGTTGGGAGTGCGAGAGTATTCTCCATTTGCCTGGATGAGAGCAATGCCGCAAACTCTCTAGAGGCCCCACGCCATCAGGACAAAGCAGTTCTCTTTATTGACATCTCATCAACCTCCCGAACCATTCATTCCCTCCACCTCCACAGAATAGTAGTTGCAGTGGGTATCCTCCCAAACCTGCAATCTCTATCACCTACAAAAAGGTGCATGGGAACTTCACCAAGTTACAGATTCCCCACCAGGTCGAACACCATCTTGACTTGAAATTACACTGTTGGTCAATCATCATCGCAAGGTTTAAATCATTGAACTCCCTGCTCAACAGCCTTGTGGAAGCAGCTTCACAAACTTAAGTGATTTTCGAGGGAGCACACCCTGTACCTCCTGAAGGGCAATAACGATGTCAATAAAGATTGTGTATAGAAGTTGGGAAGTTATGCTACAGTTGCATAAGATGGTGAGCCTCATTTGGAATATTATATTCCATTTGTTCCATTCAGTGAAACATGGTTGCAGGAGGGCTGTGATTGGAAACTAAATATTCCAGGATTTTGTTGCTTCAGGTGTGATAGAATTGGAGGGGCAAGAGGTGGAGGTGTTGCATTGCTAGTCAGGGAAGATATTACAGCAGTGCTTTGGCAGGATAGATTGGAGGGCTCATCTAGGGAGGCTATTTGGGTGGAACTGAGAAGTGGGAAAGGTGCAGCAACACTTATAGGGGTATATTATAGACCGCCAAATGGGGAACGAGAATTGAAAGAGCAAATATGTAAAGAGATAGCAGATATTAGTAGTAAGCACAAGGTAGTGATTGTGGGAGATTTCAACTTTCTACACATAGACTGGGAAACACATTCTGTAAATGGGCTGGATGGTTTGGAGTTTGTAAAATGTGTGCAGGATAGTTTTTTGCAGCAATACATAGAGGTGCCTACTAGAGGAGGGGCAGTGCTGGACCTCCTGTTAGGAAATGAGACGGGACAGGTGGCGGAGGTATGCGTTGGGGAGCACTTCGGGTCCAGTGATCACAATACCATTAGTTTCAATATAATTATGGAGAAGGACAGAACTGGGCCTAGGGTTAAGATTTTTGATTGGAGAAAGGCTAACTTTAACGAGATGCGAAATGATTTAAAAGGAGTGAACTGGGACATTTTGTTTTATGGGAAAGATGTAGAAGAGAAATGGAGGACATTTAAAGGGGAAATTTTAAGAGTACAGAATCTTTATGTTCCTGTTCGGTTGAAAGGAACCAGTAAAAATTGGAAAGAGCCCTGGTTTTCAAGTGAAATTGGACATCTTGTTCAGAAAAAGAGGGAGATCTACAATAATTATAGGCAGCATGAAGTAAATGAGGTGCTTGAGGAGTATAAGGAATGTAAAAAGAATCTTAAGAAAGAAATTAGAAAAGCTAAAAGAAGATATGAGGTTGCTTTGGCAAGTAAGGTGAAAGTAAATCGAAAGGGTTTCTACAGCTATATTAATAGCAAAAGGATAACAAGGGATAAAATTTGTCCATTGGAGAGACCGAGTGGACAGCTATCTGCAGAGCCAAAAGAGATGGGGGAGATATTGAACAATTTATTTTCTTCGGTATTCACCAAGGAGAAGGATATTGAATTATGTGAGGTAAGGGAAACTAGTAGAGTAGCTATGGATACTATGAGTTTCAAAGTAAAAGAAGTACTGATACTTTTGAAAAATATAAAAGTGGATAAGTCTCCAGGTCCTGACGGGATATTCCATAGGACATTGAGGGAAGTTAGTGTAGAAATAGCCGGGGCTATAACAGAAATATTTCAAATGTCATTAGAATCGGGAATAGTCCCCGAGGATTGGCGTACTGCGCATGTTGTTCCATTGTTTAAAAAGGGTTCTAAGAGTAAACCTAGCAATTATAGACCGGTTAGTTTGACTTCAGTGGTGGGCAAATTAATGGAAAAGATACTTAGAGATAATATATATAAGCATCTGGATAAACAGGGTCTAATTAGGAACAGTCAACATGGATTTATGCCTGGAAGGTCATGTTTGACTAATCTTCTTGAATTTTTTGAAGAGGTTACTAGGGAAATTGATGAGGGTAAAGCAGTGGATGTTGTCTATATGGACTTTAGTAAGGCCTTTGACAAGGTTCCTCATGGAAGGTTGGTTAAGAAGGTTCAACTGTTGGGTATAAATGCAGGAATAGCAAGATGGATTCAACAGTGGCTGAATGGGAGAAGCCAGAGGGTAATGGTGGATGGCTGCTTGTCGGGTTGGAGGCAGGTGACTAGTGGGGTGCCTCAGGGATCTGTGTTGGGTCCTTTGTTGTTTGTCATGTACATCAATGATCTGGATGAAGGGGTGGTAAATTGGATTAGTAAGTATGCAGATGATACCAAGATAGGGGGCGTTGTGGATTATGAAGAGGATTTCCAAAGTCTACAGAGTGATTTAGGCCAGTTGGAAAAATGGGCTGAAAGATGGCAGATGGAGTTTAATGCTGATAAATGTGAGGTGCTACACCTTGGCAGAACAAATCAAAATAGGACGTACATGGTAATTGGTAGGGAATTGAAGAATACATTTGAACAGAGGGATCTGGGAATAACCGTGCATAGTTCCTTGAAGGTGGAATCTCATATAGATAGGGTGGTAAAGAAAGCTTTTGGTATGCTAGCCTTTATAAATCAGAGCATTTAGTATAGAAGCTGGGATGTAATGTTAAAATTGTACAAGGCATTGGTGAGACCAAATCTGGAGTATGGTGTACAATTTTGGTCGCCCAATTATAGGAAGGATGTCAACAAAATAGAGAGGGTACAGAGGAGATTTACTAGAATGTACAGAGATAGGTTGAATAAGTTAGGTCTTTATTCTCTGGAGCGCAGAAGGTTAAGGGGGGACTTGATAGAGGTCTTTAAAATGATGAGAGGGATAGACAGAGTTGATGTGGACAAGCTTTTCCCTTTGAGAATAGGGAAGATTCAAACAAGAGGACATTACTTTAGAATTAAGGGACAGAGGTTTAGGGGTAACATGAGGGGGAACTTCTTTACTCAGAGAGTGGTAGCGGTGTGGAATGAGCTTCCAGTGGAAGTGGTGGCGGCAGGTTCGTTGGTATCATTTAAAAATAAATTGGATAGGCATATGGATGAGAAGGGTATGGAGGGTTATGGTATGAGTGCAGGCAGGTGGGATTAAGGGGAAAAAAGTTGTTCGGCACGGACTAGAAGGGCCGAGATGGCCTGTTTCCGTGCTGTAATTGTTATATGGTTATATGGTTATTTTAGTCACCCTGTTATAGTGAGGATGTTGTTAATCTGGGAAAAGAGCAGAAAAGGTTTGTGTGGATGGTGCCAAGAACTTGAGTGCATGAGCTATTGGGAAAAGTTGGGCAGGGTAGGACTTTATTCCTTGGAGCACTGGAGGATGAGGGGTGATATTATAGAGGTGTATAAAATCATGAGGGAATAGATAGGGTAAATGCACAAGTATTTTACCCAGAGAAGGACAATCAAAATCAGAGGATAGAAGTTTAAGGTGAGAGGGGAAAGATTTTATAGAAACCTGAGGGGTGACTTTTTCACACACAGGGTGGTGGGGTAACAGGAATGATCTGCCAGAGGAGGTAGTTGAGGCAAGTACTATAACTACATTTAAGAGAACAGGTATGTACATGGATAGGAAAGGTTTCGAAAGAATTGGGCCAAATGCGGGCAGGTGAGGCTAGTGTAGATGGACCATCTTGGTTGGCATGGGCAAGTTGGGCCAAAGTGCCTGTTTCAGTACTGTGCGACTCAATAACTCAATTGTCATAACTGAAATCACCCAGATCCCCAAAATGAATATTTTTGGCTGAATTATGCTGCCCAACAGATCCAGAAGTGTTCAGCCAGCCCCCTACAAACAAGGCACAGACATGGGTGGACTAATTGGTACATCCTTAACACCGCTGTGTCATTACCCCACATGAAATCCCCTCACTCATCCGTGCCTTGTTGGCATTCCCAGATATGATCGGCTGCATCAGATTCAGATTCAAACGTTATTGTCATTGTGCAGTGTACAAGTACAGAGACAACAAAATGCAGTTAGCATCTCACCCAGAAGTGCGAACACAGAATAATGGAACAGTAAAATATATATATGTATATACAGTAGCAGTAGTGCAATTTTTGGGAAGGGGAGATGAGTCACTGGGGGAAGGAGTGTCCGGAGGGGGGGTGGTGACTGGCAATCACCAAGGTGCAGAGTTAAGTTGTGTAACAGCCGCAGGGAAGAAGCTGTTCCTGAACCTGCTGGTCCGGCAACGGAGAGACCTGTAGCACCTCCCAAATGTCTGTGGTTGGGGTGAGAGCAGTCCTTGACAATCTGCGCGCCCTTCGCAGACATCGCTTGCTCTGGACAGACTCAACTGGGGGGAGTGAGGAACCGGTGATGCGTTGGGCAGTTTTCACCACCCTCTGCAGTGCTTTCCGGTCGGAGAGCAGTTGCCATTCCATACTGTGATACAGTTGGTAAGGATGCTCTCGATGGCGCAGCGGTAGAAGTTCGCCAGAATCTGAGGAGACAGATTCATATTGCATTTCAGTCTTCTCAGGAAGAAGAGACGCTGGTGAGCCTTCTTGATTAGTGTTGAGGTATTGTGGGTCCAAGAGAGGTCATCAGAGATGTTGACCCTCAGAAATCTGAAGCTGGAAACACGTTCCACCTCCATCCCGTTAATATGGATGGGGGTGTGCGTGCCACATCTAGACCTTCTGTAGTCCACAATGAGCTCCTTGGTCTTCTTGGAGTTAAGGGCCAGGTTGTTGTCAGCGCACCAAGCTGCTAGGAGCTGGACCTTCTCCCTATAGGCCGACTCATTGTTGTAGCTGATGAGGCCAATCACCGTTGTATCATCTGCATACTTGATGATGGTGTTAGTACCGTGTACAAGTGTGCAGTCGTAGGTGAAGAGGGAGTGGAGGAGAGGGCTCAGCACACAGCCCTGTGGAACGCCAGTGTTCAGGGTGAGGGTTGTCTGACCTAACAGACTGGGGTCTGTTGGTTAGAAAGTCACTTCTGCCTGTCAGATCTGACGTTGGATCTGAGTCTCCATTCCTTTGTGGATTTTCTAAGTTGTGAAAAACGTAATTGTATTTTTGGCATACTTTTATTTTTTGAAAAAATGATTGTATGAATATCAGAGACGTTTCTAAACTCTTATATTTAACCTGAAGCTCCACCCTCAGCTCTGCCTCCTGTCAAAGATGGTAGGTCTAGCTGAGCGGAAGACATAGTGTATGCTCGGGGATCTACACCTAGCTGACAACTCATTTTCCCCATTCCTAGGCAGAGTCAGCTCAATGCATCCTCTGAGGCCCAGAATGTGAGTCGGGATAGCAATATGAATGCAACTTGATTTGGCCCATTCAATTCTGGGTTGCATTATATTCTTTCCTTATCTCGGTTCAAACTTAAGTACATTTTCTTGTGTTTTTTTTACACTTAAAATACTTGATTTCAGTGATTCCAAAAAAATACTAATCTACCAAAGGAAATTGTTAATCAAAATAGAAAATAGTTGTCTCAGAGGGAGACTTGTGTCTATTATATGTATGATAAATGATCTTTCACCAGGGATTTGGAATAAACTCCAGATGCAGAGGAGATAAGTCTCCTTTCGCTAGTTGTTGCCAGCAACACAAAGTGAAATGGGTATTGTGATTTGATTTAATCTAATTCCAATTGATTCTCATCCTGAGTGCAAAAGGTAATGAGCTTTGGTTGATGGAGAAAGGCGATGAACTGAAGTTCTAATGAAAATGGATGTTGCACAGTTTCCCAAAGCTTGCTGGAAGAGACTATTTACCAGTGTCGGGAAAATGAATGCTTAATTTCTGTGGATTGGAAAGTATTTGACCGAAATTTAGTACATTGGATCTCTTGTCTGACTAACTCTGTTTAACCAACATTCATTATGTTCTCTGGCTCGAGGAGAGCTAACACTGGAATGCAGAGGGAAGAAAGAATGTCACTCCAATGAACTCTCAGACTGCCTTTGAAGGGCCAGTTTAAAAGAAAAAGTGAAATACATTGTTTATCTTCCCTTGGAAACTTTTAGATTTAAATCTAGATTATAGGAAGTCTATTGCCAGTTTCTGAATGGGTCTTTCATTTAAAAAACCTCTGGCTGTTCAACATGTCATATAATGAGGCGCAAATCTTTTAAAGGCTGGAAACTCTCAGAAGAAGAATATGAAGACATCTTGGCTTTTTGTATATTATTGTCATGTGTACTGAGATACAGTGCAAAGCAAACCGTAGATGAGTACATCAGGTAGTGCAAAAGGGAAAATAAAGAGAGTGCAGAATAGAGTGTTACAGCTACAAAGAAAGTACAAATAAAAAAGTGTAAGTGTAAGGGCTGCCACAAGGTATAATGGAAGATCAGGAATTCACCCTTGGCAGTTGGGAGGTCCTTTCAAGAGTCTGTTACCAGTGGGGAAGAAGCTGCTCTTGGAACAGGTGGTACATGCTTTTGGGCTTTTGTATCTTCTGCCCAACAGGAGGGGGGAGAAGAGAGAGTGTGTGTGGTCCTTGATTATGTTGGCTCTTACAATCTTTACCTGAAGCTGCATTGCTTAGTTGAAATGTATCGATAGGAAGTTTGCTATGGTGCATCTGTCGATAATGATAAGAATCACTGGAAACATTTGGAATTGCCTTTGTCTTCTGAGGAGGCCATGGCATCAGTATGCTTTCATGGCAGTAGCTTCATTGTGGTTGGACCATTGCAAATTGTTGGTGATACTTACACCTCGGAACTTGAAGCGCGACCATCTCCATTTCAGCACTATAATGTGGATTTGGGTATGTGTTCGTCCTACCTCTTAAAGTAGATGACTAGCTCCTTCATTTTGCTGACATTGAGGGAGAGGTTGTTGCCTTGATACCATGCTATTAAACTCTCTCTCACCTTGTACTCTGTTTCGTCATTGTTTGAATTCTGGCCAATACTACGTTAGTATCATCTGCAAACTTGTAAATGGAGGTTGGGGCAGTATTTGGTCTCACAGTAGTGAGACGGGCATGGTGGCGCAGCGGTAGAGTTGCCTCACAGCGCCAGACACCTGACTACGGGTGCTCTCTGTACGTCGTTTGTATGTTCTTCCCGTGACCGCATGAGTTTTCCCCAGGTACTCTGGTTTCTTCCCATATTCCAAAGATGCACAGGTTTGTAGGTTAATTAACTAATTGTAGGCTAATTGCATCCCTAAACTAAATTAACAAAATTAAGGTAGTGAGTGCTTGGGGATTATAGTGAAGCCTGAGGATGCTGCCTTGTGGATCATGGTTGTTGAGAATTATCATGGATGGCGTTTGGTTGCCTTTCCTAGCTGGCTGCAGTCTGTGGGTCAGGAAGTCAAGGATCCAGTTGTGAGGAGATGCTGAATCCTTGGTCCAGAGGTTTGGAGATTAATTTGGTTGGAATTATGTTATTGAAGGTGGCACAGATGTGTGCTATGTCCAGCCTCTTGAAGCACTTCATAATGGTGGATGTCAGAGCCACCAGATGGCAGTTAAGGCACAGTCTTAAAACGGTGAGCACAAACGTGCACAAAATTGATGTCTAACAGGGATTTTTTTTAGCTGTGTATTACTTCAAAACCATATGGTCTTTAAAGCTCAAGTAAAAATATAGTACACTTGTCATAAAGAGAGAACTAATTATATTCTCAGAATGGTGTACTCTAGAACGAGTCCAAAGCCAAGGTAGCTAATGCAGATGCAAATAGAATATGAATTTTCTTTTATATACACATAAATGTGAATTATGGATATTTTTGACCTTGCATTAAAAGGTAATTCTAGATGTCTGAAGTTTTAATTGGCACAGAAATTACCTAGCATTAAAATTACAGACTGTACTCGTCCAGAAGGAATATTTGAGGCTACTGAATTGCACATTTGAATAAGAATAACGTAATTCATTTGAAATGTACACTGGTAGCTCTTTACACATGTGTAGCACTCCTTCTTTAAAGAGGATATCTGCTCCACTGTTGCTGCGTCAACCCAGTACAAATCCCTACTCTTTGCCAACTCTGGCCTATCTGTGTAGAGAGGCTCTTTGTGATGGATGGTGTTTTGTGGCCATGGCGAATGGTGCAACTTCATGCACTGAGATGTAAAGGCAATAGCAGGATAAGTGCAGGCTTTGCTAAGAACTGCTAAGTTCAGTGAGTTGCCACATCCCACAATCTCATCGCTTCCGATAGGATTTGATGGAAACTGCTCCCTTTCTTTGTCTGCACAGCTCACCTCAGCCCCACAATTTCTTTATGACAGCCAGGTCAATGGAGACCACAGCATCTGTCACATTTGGTGATAAGGGACACCATAGCATCAGCATGACTTATCAACATACAGATGAGGTGGCCAGCACCATCCAGGTACAGCTCTGGTCCCACATCTCAGCAGCACCACTCTCCCAACACTGGGACTCACAGGTAGCTCTCCACACCAAATGTGGGTGGTTCTTTGCCACAGGAGCACCATTAATAGACAAGGATTTGCACCAGTCTTCTGGTATAGCAGCAGGAAGGGTAGAGGCTTGTGCGAGGCTCCTGGTACATTCACCATCCTCTGAAAAAGTTCCCCCTCGGGATCCTATTAAATTTTTGGGTCGAGACCCGAATGTCACCCATTCCTTCTCTCCAGAGAATGCTGAGTTACTCTAGCATTTTGTGTCTATCTTCAGTTTAAACCAGCATCTGTAGTTTCTTCGTACATAGTGGTAGAGTTGCTGCCTCACAGCACCAGACACCCAGGTTCAATCCTGACTATGGGTACTGTCTTTAGTGAGTTTGTATGTTCTCCCTGTGACTGCATGGGTTTTCTCCAGGTGCTCTGGTTTCCCACATCTCAAAGACATGCGGGTTTGTAGGTTATTGGCTTCTGTAAATTGTCCTGGGTGTATAGGATAGAACTAATGTGCGGGAATTGTTGGTGGTGTAGACTCACTGTATCTAACGTAAATTAAACTATGTCTTGTTCTTAATTCCTCTACCCTGGGTAAAACATTGTGTGCACACACACTATCTACTCTCCTAATGATTTTACACACTTCCATAAGATCTCTTAGCCTCATGTGCTCCAAGGAATAAAGTCCTAGCCTGATCAACCTCTCCCTGTAGCTCAGGCCCATGAGCCCTAGTAACATCTTTGTAAATTTACCTGTGACACCACTTTCAGGTAACTATGAACTTATACCCCTAGATCCCTCTGCCTTAATACAAAAACTTACACACTTCACATAAAGCGGACAAAACACTTTTCCTTCAGGCATGTCAAAATCAGAACTAATGCACAGATAATTGCTGGCAGTACATGAAGAAACATGTAAGATGCACAATAACTCAAACGATAAGTGTCTCAAACACAGTGTAGACTGATTTGAACAAAATGCCATTTCTACAAAAGTTAAAGTATGTGTATTCACTTTGGAATTACTTCATGCGTTAACATGATCATTCAATGATTGATAACCTGAGTACAATGTAAGATAGAAAATTAATATTAAAGCAAATTCATGGAGATTGTTTGCCTGTAATTGGACGATGTTAATCATAAGCAGTGTGCTTGTTACTGGTCATGACGGTTTTAACTGCTGAGAAAATCTTGATTTCATATTACAGTGAATTCCTCTCTTATGTTGTAGTTCTCTGTTTTCCAGATGCTGTGGGCGTTATGCCAAATGGAGGTCGAGCGTACAACCGAGGGCCCTTCATGGGGATGAAACCACTGCCAATTAACACCATTGGAAGCATGGCTGCTGCAGTAAGGTAATGCTTTAACAAACTAGTGATGCAGCGTGGAAACTGGTCCTTCGTACCAACTTACACATACCGCTCAACATGTCCTAGCTACACTAGTCCCACCTGCCCGTGTTTGGTCCATATCCCTCCAAACCTGTCCTATTCATGTACTCATCTAACTGTTTCTTAAATGTTGGGATTCCTGCCTCAACTACCTCCTCTGGCAGCTTGTTCCATACACCCACCATGCCTCATATTCCTGTGAAATCCTTTCCCCCTCACTTTAAACGAATGTCATAAGGTCATGTGATAGAAGCAGAATTAAGCCATTTGGCCCATCAAGTCTACTCCGCCATTCAATCATGGCTGATCTATCTCTCCTTCCTAACCCTATTCTCCTGCCTTCTCCCCATAACCCCTGACATCCGTACTAATGTCCTCTGGTCCTTTATTCACCTACTCTCGGCAAGAGACTCTGTGTATCTACCCGATCTACTCCTCTCATGATTTTATAAAATAGTATCTTATCAATCTCCTCAAGTCCCTAGTGTCTCTGCAATGGGCCATGTCAACCACTAAAACTGTAAAAGGTTTTGAATGAAAATTCATTGTTGCCATGCTGAGTAGGCAGTAGAATTTTGGAGGAGTTTGCAAGTGTAAACAGATCATGTTTAATGTCTCCTAACTTGCAACTTCCTAATTTTATGCCTGGCAAATTGCAAATAGTTGCTTTTGGAAAGATAATGTATTTGAAGGCAAGCATATAACTGTTCATGTCTCCGAATATGACTTTTAATGAATTTTCCACTTCAGTACAATGAAATGAAATCTCAACGAGTTACTTGTGATGTAAGATTGAATTACATCAAATGGGAGTTCTTTGATCTTATTAAGATTAATTTAAGACCTGCACATTTAGCAAAACTGATGGGCATTAAAATACACAATTTTCAAGTCGTCAAAAGTCAAAAGAGTTTATTGTCATGTGTCCCTGACAGGACAATGAATTTCTTTCTTTGCTTAGCACAACAGAACATAGTAGGCAATGACTACAAAACAGGTCAGTGTGTCCATATACCATTATATACGTAAATACACACATGAATGAATAAATCGATAAAGTGCAAATAACAGATGGAGGGATATTAATGTTCAGAGTTTTGTCCGAGCCAAGTTTAATAGCCTGATGGCTGTGGGGAAGTAGCTATTCCTGAAACTGGTCGTTGCAGTCTTCAGCCTCCTGTACCTTCTACCAGAAGGTAGCAGGGAGATGAGTGTGTGGCCAGGATGGTGTGGGTCCTTCATGATGCTGCCAGCCTTTTTGAGGCAGCGACTGCGATAGATCCCCTTGATGGAAGGAAGGTTAGAGCCGATGATGGACTGGGCAGTGCTTACTACTTTTTGTAGCCTTTTCCTCTCCAGGGCGCTCAAGTTGCCGAACCAAGCCACGATGCAACCGGTCAGCATGCTCTCTACTGTGCACCTGTAGAAGTTAGAGAGAGTCCTCCTTGACAGACCGACTCTCCGTAATCTTCTCAGGAAGTAGAGGCGTTGATGAGCTTTCTTAATAATGGCATCTGTGTTCTCGGACGAGGAAAGATCTTTAGAGATGTGCACGCCCAGGAATTTGAAGCTCTTGACCCTTTCAACCATCGACCCGTTGATATAAACAGGACTGTAAGTCCCCATCCTACTCCTTCCAAAGTCCACAATCAGTTCCTTGGTATTCCTTGACAATTTTGATATGCAAAACAATGGCATGGATATGGTGGGTTAACTGTGCTGTACAAATCTAGGATAAGATTTATTCCTGTAAGCCTCTTTTGTACCCTCTCCCAAGCCTCCACATCCTTCCTGCAAATGGGGTGACCAGAACTGCTCACTATACTCCAAATGCAACCTAACTAAAGTTTTTGTTATGTCATTACACTTTGCCACAGTGCGCATTTGTTGAATAGATTACTGAGTGACTCTTTGATGTTCTGACCGAACTTTCTTTACCCCCTTCAGAAACAGCATTGTAAACTGCCGGATGCGGAATGACAGCGAACAGTCCTGTGGCTCCCCGGTTGTAAGCAATGACCCTAAAGATGACCACAACTATAGTGTGGCAAAATCTTCCAATCACAGGAGTACGTCGCCAACCAGCGACTCGACGTCCTCTTCCTCAGCTGACGACCACTATGAGTTTGCCACCAAGGGCAGCCACAATGGGAGTGAGGTCAGTGAAGGCAGTTACCACAGCCACGAGAGCTATAGCGAGACAGAAGACGAGGAGAAAAAAAACAAAAAGGAACCCAAGGATTCCTTAGCTGACAGTGGGTACTTATCCCAGCTCACAAAGCGGCAACACCTGACAAAAGCAAAAAAAAACGCAACTGAAACACTGCCACTTAAAAAAAGGCGCACAGAAAAACCACCAGAGAGTGACGACGAGGAAATGAAAGAGGCAGCAGGTTCTCTCCTGCACTTGGCAGGGATCCGCTCCTGTTTGGATAACATCACAAACCGCACTTCAAAAGGGCAGAAAGAGCAGCAACATTCAGCAAAAAATTAAGACAGTAATGCACAGCCTCTTTAAGAATTGTTGGCAGAAATTTATTTTCTTTCAGCACGTCAGGTGAATTATAATGATTTGTGGCAATATCAGCAATCACTTTGTTTTCCTATTTTAAGCCCCCTTGAGTTTTTTTTATATATATATATATATATAAATAATTTTGTTTAAGGAGATTGAAGCCATAGCAGAACTTTTACTGACATTCAGCTAATTTGCAAAAGCTTTTCATTGACTGACAACAAACGCCAAAATCACTGCACCTTTTTTTCTTTATCTTTCTCTCTCTCTCTCTCCCTCTCGTTCTCTTTCTCCCACCCTCCCTCCTTCCCTCCATTATTTCAGTCTGATTACACAGGTGCATGCAGGACTCATACTGACTTGTATGGAGTATGCATTTGATTCCCGCGATGCTCTAATGTGAAAGGATGGGTCGTTGACAGACTGTTCTGGTCCAGCCATGCTGAACAACACAAAGCCTGAATACCACTGTGGCAAAGAGCAAGTCATGGCTACTGGACAAATGGAAAATAACATGTGCTGCGAGAAGACTGTGACGGATACGTTGGAGTCAAGCGCACGTGGAATACCAGAGGTCTGGTCCTTTGACAGTGGAACACATAACCAGCATGTTCTTGGAGAAAACAAAACTGCCGAATTAAAGCAAGAAAAGAGTCCTGCCGATGGCCAATTTCACTTTTTTTTTGTCTTCGCAAACGGCGCACACTCTCATACACACCATACTCAAAGCCATATGCCTGATGGATGGCACTACGTGCAAAGAGAAAGAAAATTCACCGCCTTTGAAACTGCCTGAGTGATGTGAAAGCAATCAAGTCTTGCAAAGAAGTTCATAATCAAGTGATAACAAGTTTGCGATACTAATCCATTCAGACAGGTCAGAATGCTTGACCTGGCCACGATGATGAAGACAACAAAAATAAAAGCTCAAAAGCCTGCCAATAGTATTATTCTGAAACAGAATTGCTTAACAGTGATATCAATGAGCTCTTCCACTGCCTGGAACTGGAGTAAGCAGTTTCTCTCTCAGTCAGGATATGTGTAGAATAAAAGATTTTGGAATATAAGCGATTTAGCCAGCAGGATTAAACAATCCATGTTGCATGGGTTCTTTGAATATTTTTTATTCAAAGACAAAAAAAGAGTTCATGTAAGGTAAATAATGTATTTAGCATGAGCATGAATTATTTTCATATAAATATAGAAAATAGAGAAAAGGCTATGCCTCTAATTTTTAAGCCCTTAGGCCTAGATTTTTCTTTTTGATGCAGGTGATAAGGTTTAACCTTTTTTCAGGGAAAAAAACTGACTGTTGGCAAACTTACTCTGCAATATGAAGACTTCACATTTCTGGTAGGCCTTGGATGGTTGAATACACTGCCTTGTCTGCATATTTGGGCCCCGATACAGTATTGTTAAATATAAAGAATAATAACAGTACCACAAAAATAGTCCCCCCCGGTACAGGGTAAGGAGGGTAGTGGGGTGGGAGGGGGAAAAAGTCTCTGTTCTCACCTAGTCAGTCATGAGTGTGCATGAGTTATACGATCTCCTCAAGTTTATCTAAATATATTGGGGTAGAATGATGTATTGAATATCAATATCATATATTGGCAATATATCATAAAACAGCACCGAGCAGTGCTGGCCATTATAGCAATCAGATATAAAGACGTCGCCACCCTATTCTGCTTTTCCGACCCTGCCCTGTCAGACCTAAGTAAAGGATTGGATAAACAGACATAGCCTAAAAGTGCAAACAGATTAAACGTATGTTATCTTGGCAGTGTTGGATTCCTAATTATTTAATTGACACCTCCTGCGTGGCAGAACTCAAAAAGCGTCAGTCAGAATGGTCAGAAAGTGACACTGCCCGTTGGCCAACGGCTCAAGTCTGTCGTGGTATTGCCTCAAAAATTGGGTAATCGGCCGTTCTCTGCATGATCCTTCCTTGGTAAAAAGTTGTTCGTTCACACTCACTGCTCGACATTCACCAAAGGAACGCTGCAAAAGGCAAAACCCACATTCCTTTTTTTGTGGGGCCTATGCAGGCCAGAATTTAAGTGTAGACTAATATTGATTATAAACTTAACCCATTATTAAAAACAAAAATCAGTTAGAATTGTTGTTGTTTATTGATATAAAAAGGGGAGGAGTGGCAATTGTTTTATTTAATAAGCAATTGTTATCTTGGGGCGATATCCATTAAGGCACTGAACCACTGTGACCAGAATATCCAGTAAAAATAGCTATTATGGTTTTGAGTTCGTAATTGACTTGTTAAGGATTGGTAATTGGGTAAATTACTACAATTGTGCAAATGTATGATCTTGCTCTTAAGGCTTTAGAAATCATGTGCATTCCATGACAGGCAGAAATCTGCAATGTTAAGAAGGCGAAACACTTGAAATTAGAAAATAAAAGTGTTAACTAAAACATGTATTAATCTCTGTGGTAATAAATTGAAATTAAATGCGCATGATCAAAAATAGCTAACCAACACTACAGTTCTTCTTTAGTTATTCTATGCATTCTGCAGGATAAAACCAGCCAAACAATTGGAAAGGGTTAGGATCCTAGATTCCTATTTGCAAAAAGCAGAGGTGATTTCATCAGTATTTCTCATCCCAAACTAAACTGCAAGAAAAGATTGATAATGTCAACTGCAATATAAAAATTGTTTTCCCCTCGCATTTTAACTTGGCAGTTAACCCTCTGAGCAGCTTTCCTGTACTTATTCAGACTTGAATTTGACCTACAGGGGCTATGTAAGAAAAAAAAATCTGTTTTTCCCAGTCAGGTTATATGTAGAATAAAATATTTTGGAAAATAAACGATGTAGACAGCAGGATTATCCAATCCATGTAGCGAGGGTTCTTTGAACAAAAACTTTGTTTTTTATTCAAATAAAATAAAAGACTTAATGTAAGATAAATAATGTATTTAGTATGATTTATTTTTATATAAATATAGAAAATATTTATATGAAAATAATTTGTGCTCGTGAAACTCAAGCAAAAATGTTGTGTTAGATTCTGTAGTGGAAGGTGGTTAAGGATCTGATATACAGAGCATCTTCACAGGGCGCAAAGAAGGCACCCAACTTTGATGAAGCTTCCATTCAATTAGAGAAATATAGATGCGCTAGAGTTATTTGATACTAGGAATGGACAGACGCTCGTGCTTTAAACTCTGTACTGCCGTCCATCCCAGTGGTTACAAGGCTGGGTAGCATATTAGAGATTGAGAAATAAAACCCTGCAAGCAGGAATCTAAATGAAAATGGAAAAATATTAAATATTAACCATTAAAAATGTTAGAAATGCATAATAGGTAAGTCAGTGTTTCAAAAAAGCCAGAGGTGCATGTGAATTGAAAGGCAACAGCAACCAGAATGGTCATATGTTCATTTAGACATTTTGGTTAAATTGTAGGTTACCAGTATTCTAGTCATTGTTGATGTTTTTATAATTCAGATTATAGTGTGTATGTGCTTCTTCACAGTTGTTTAAATTAGGTGGATTGGGAACCAATAGACCAATCAAAATTAAGTAGATTGCAATGCTTGGTATTCCAAGTTCTTTTGGCTGCGTAAATGTTTACTTTCATTGGCGTTTATGGTTGCAACAGTTGGATTTGAATAGATCAGGTTCTAAACACAGGCATTAATTAATTTTGAACTGGGAATTACTAATTATTTTATTGGAAAGATAGAAATCAGAGCTAGATTGTGTCTAAAGTTGTCCACTTTTATCTCTCTTTTGTCACGCTTGACTTCAGAAAAGGGGCCATTTCACACAATTCACAATCAAGATTTAATCATATGTTATTCTTGGCATCATATCTGTAGATAAGATGTACACCCAATCTTTAAATCTTGACCAAATCATAAATAGACCCTTTACTGCCAATTTCAACCCGACATCAGCCCCTAGTAAGGGAAACTAGTCTCCCTGCACCCTGTTTTAAGGGGAACAAAACTGGCCAGGATTCCCATTCTCGATCATAAACCAGTAACTCCCAGTGGTAATATTTGCATTTGGGTGACATTTGAGGACTCATCAGACCCATCAGACTCTGGTCTAAACCAGATTCTATAGAACCTGAATTTGAATCTTTGCTTCAGCAAGAAATACTGCCTGCCCTAATGAGGGGAAAGTGAAATGCTGTAAAAACAGTGTTGAATCTTAGTGAAGTGGTGATGGTAAGGATTGTTTAAGACATTGGGTCTGATGAAGCCGACATTAATTGCAGCTAAGATGCACATGTGTAAACGTAGGCATGTTAGTTGGTCAGATTACTTTCTATGCCGACTTGCCCCTCTTTTTTTTCCTTTTGGATGAATCCAACTAGCAAATGCCTTACTCCCAACAGCACATTTAGCATCAGACATTTGTTGTATAGGAAATTAGAAGTGTGATTCTGTAAAAACCACCATGTGCCCTGGTGAGAGAACGTTTCAAGTTCCAATGTGAAGAGAGAAAACAGTAAATAACCAAGAAAATACCTGATCCTTAACTGACAGGGTCCTTAAATCAGTTTTCATTATTTGTCATAATTAAACTAACTAATAAAACAAACTTTGACATTGGCATGAGAGCACCGTATTTGTCTGCTACGAACAGATCCCAACACAAAGTCTTTGCCAAACATTATAGTAGATTTGACAGAATCACTGGATGATTACAGCAAGGGAGAAATGTTGAGTCTGCATGTAAGATGGACATAAAATGTTGGAGTATGTCAGCGGGCCAGGCAGCATCTCTAGAGAACATGGATAGGTGACTTCAGTCAGTGAAGAAGGCTTCCGACCCGAACCATCACCTATCCATATTCTCCAGAGATGCTGCCTGACCCGCTGAGTTGCTCCAGCATTTTGTGTCTATGGTGCAAACCAGCATCTGCAATTCCTTGTTATTAACATTGAGTCTGCATTCTCTGTCTCCACTGTTTCCTACAAGGTTTTCAACGTATTGCCTTTTGGATACTGACCATGCTCCCTCTTGAACCTGACTCTAGAACCTACCCATGACTGCATTCCAGAGCATGGCCACTTACATTTTATAAAGTTTTATTTTGCCAATCATCTCTATTCTGTGTCTTCTTGCAAGGGATCATCTATTTCTCTTGTTCACTCTGTTCCTCAAGCACATCCTTGAACAGCATGGATGTGACAACTTCTGCAATTCTACCCTCTCAAATCCAGGAAAGAGTGACATTTCCAGAGCATGGGTTTAAGCTAGTTATTTTAGTCATTAATGGGACATTGTTATCACTGCAAGACCAGCTTCTAACACCTGCATTGCCATTGACAAGGTGGTGGTAGGCTGTTGCCTGGAATCTCTGCACTCTCTTTAACAAGCCAAACACCAAAATACTCATAGTGTAATGTTGAACTAAACCTCCGCCAAATCAAAGAAGGGAAAGAGTATACTTATTTGTATAGGTCAGGACTTCTGGCTGGTTAATTGGTGCTATCTTTAGACATCCATTTGATAAATATTGAGTAGCCCCATCAAGCAGTCTTCATGCTTCCACATTTTGAGGAATGATGCTTATCCTCTGCTTTTTGCAATAAGAAACTAGTCCCTCTCTCTTGTGACATTTGCTCATATACGATGTATCCTATAGAATGTTGGGGGGTTTGGGGGAAACAAATGAAGAAATGTAGATTTCTGTCTTTTAATAACATTATCTTTTGGTGAAGTTATTGCTGATAATCCATAAATTCCACCTTTCTTTCAAATCAGGTTCCAGGTTATTTGGACTGTTTGCCACCTCCGGCCATCAGATGGGGTATACTGAAAATCAGCATTTAACATACTTCATATTGATGATAAACAGCGCAGTACAGTGTTTGAATTATGGTAGGATCATAACAGGAATGGACAAGGAAAATAATTGAATCAAAATTCTGTATCATTTGGGTCAAAGAGGATTAATGTGGTCGAATATTAGGGAAACAATTCAAGGGAACTACAGTATGAAACTGTCAAGGTGGAATTAAAGGGTATCAAATTGTCACTAAGTTGCACAATTTTGCATCTCCATGTGAAAAATAACTTCACTCAAAGATTGATGAATGCTGTATTCAGTCTACCTTAATCACTTCAGAAGCCAAGCTTGTTTACTTTGATAGTTAATAATCTATAAACTGCCAATATCTTGTTTCACACGAAATATACGGAACTTTTGAATGGTTTTCTTTTCACAATGTGAGCAGTCGGAAGGCACGGGCAATCAACCAACCTTCAAGAAATATGACAAAGTCAACACAGAGGCATACTTGCATTCTACATTTCCTTGATGTTTAATCATTTTGCCAAAGACAAAAAAAATCATCAATTGTAAATATCACGTGTCCATATATGAAAAACAAACTTTCCTTGAACCTACCATAAAGTTTCTGTGATGTATTGTCTTCCAGTTGCAATAAAAAACAAATTGCATCAATTGAAAAAGGCCTCTTCAATTAGATTGTGTCATCCCGTGATCCTGGCTAATTCAATAGTGGTTGCTGTCAGATACAGTCACAAAATAATGAAGAGAAGTTTTATCTCGGCCAAGTGCCAGGTAGCTATAATAAATGTAGTCATACATGTTAGAATCCTGAAATCTGCTGGTGGTGGACATTAATTTTCTGAATAAAGAACAATGGAATGTGTCTAGATGGCATGTTGTCAAACTAGACTCGGGTGGAAGAGATTTTACATTGTAAGCCTTAAATATTGATGGTTAATATTGACAAACAGTATTGCTATGTTCCCGTAAAATACAAATATATTGATTTGTCACCATGATAAAATGCAACAGCATTATCGGAGTGCTTTTCCTACGCCCAGATTAATAATCAAACAGTTAAAACTTTGGCAGTTATTTTTGTTTGATTATTCTGTTTTACATAGAAACATAGAAACATAGAAAAATAGGTGTAGGAGTAGGCCATTCGGCCCTTCGAGCCTGCACCATCATTCAATGTGATCATGGCTGATCATCCAACTCAGTATCCCGTACCTGCCTTCTCTCCATACCCCCTGATCCCTTTAGCCACAAGTGCCACATCTAACGCCCTCTTAAATATAGCCAATGAACTGGCCTCAACTACCTTCTGTGGCAGAGAATTCCAGAGACTCACCACTCTCTGTGTAAAGAATGTTTTCCTCATCTCGGTCCTAAAGGAATTCCCCCTTATCCTTAGACTGTGACCCCTTGTTCTGGACTCCCCCAACATCGGGAACAATCTTCCAGCATCTAGCTTGACCAACCCCTTAAGAATTTTGTAAGTTTCTATAAGATCCCCCCTCAATCTTCTAAATTCCAGCGAGTACAAGCCAAGTCTATCCAATCTTTCCTCATATGAAAGTCCTGACATCCCAGGAATCAGTCTGGTGAATCTTCTCTGTACCCCCTCTATGGCAAGGATGTCTTTCCTCAGATTTGGAGACCAAAACTGTACGCAATACTCCAGGTGTGGCCTCACCAAAACCCTGTACAACTGCAGTAGAACCTCCCTGCTCCTATACTCAAATCCTTTCGCTATGAATGCTAACATACCATTTTCTTTCTTCACTGCCTGCTGCACCTGCATGCCTACTTTCAATGACTGGTGTACCATGACACCCAGGTCTCGTACCCTCATGTTTTTGCCACCAAAGTGGATAACCTCACATTTATCCACATTATACTGCATCTGCCCATTCACTCAGCCTATCCAAATCACCCTGCAGCCTCCAAGCATCCTCCTCACACCTAACTATACCCCCCGGCTTGGTGTCATCTGCAAATTTGGAGATGTTGCATTGAATTCCCTCGTCCAAATCATTAATATATATTGTAAATAGCTGGGGTCCCAGCACTGAGCCTTGCGGCACCCCACTAGTCACTGCCTGCCATTCTGAAAAGGACCCCTTTACTCCTACCCTTTGCCTCCTGTCTGCTAGCCAGTTCTCTATCCACATCAATACTGAACCCCCAATACCGTGTGCTTTAAGTTTGTATGCTAATCTCTTATGCGGGACCTTGTCGAAAGCCTTCTGAAAGTCTAGATATAACACATCCACTGCTTCTCCCTTATCCACTCTACTAGTTACATCCTCGAAAAATTCTATCAGATTTGTCAGACATGATTTACCTTTCGTAAATCCATGCTGACTTTGTCCAATGATTTCACCACTTTCCAAATGCGCTGCTATCCCATCTTTAATAACTGACTCTAGCAGTTTCCCCACTACCGATGTTAGACTAACTGGTCTGTAATTCCCCGCTTTCTCTCTCCCTCCTTTTTTAAAAAGTGGGGTTACATTAGCTACCCTCCAATCCTCAGGAACTGCTCCAGAATCTAAGGAATTTTGAAAAATTATCACTAATGCATCCACTATTTCTGTGGCTACCTCCTTGAGTACTCTGGGATGCAGACTATCTGGCCCTGGGGATTTATCGACCTTCAATCCGTTCAATTTACCCAACACCAGGCTAACCTGGATTTCACTCAGTTGCTCCATCTTATTTGACCCACGTTCCACTACTATTTCCGGCAGATTATTTATGTCTTCCTTAGTGAAGATAGAACCAAAGTAGTTATTCAATTGGTCTGCCATGTCCTTGTTCCCCATGATCAATTCACCTGTTTCTGACTGCAAGGGACCAACATTTGTTTTAACTAGTCTCTTTCTCTTCACATATCTATAAAAGCTTTTGCAGTCAGTTTTTATGTTTCCTGCCAGTTTCCTTTCATAATCTATTTTCCCTTTCCTAATTAAGCCCTTTGTCCTCCTCTGCTGGATTCTGAATTTCTCCCAGTCCTCCAGTAGGCTGCTTTTTCTGGCAAATTTGTATGCCTCATCTTTTGTTTTTATACTATCCCTGATTTCCCTTGTTATCCGTGGATGCACCACCTTCCCCGATTTATTCTTTTGCCAAACTGGTATGAACAATTTTTGTACTTCATCCATGCAGTCTTTAAATACCTTCCATTGCACATCCACTGTCAACCCTTTAAGAATCACCTGCTAGTCTATCTTAGCCAATTCACATCTCATACCTTCAAAGTTACCATTGTTCAAGTTCAGAACCCTTGTTTCTGACTTAATTTTGTCACTCTCCATCCTAATGAAGAACTCAACCATATTATGGTCACTCTTGCCCAAGGGGCCACGCACAACAAGGCTGCTAACTAACCCTTCCTCATTACTCAATATCCAGTCTAGAATAGCCTGCTCTCTCGTTGGTTCCTCCACATGTTGGTTGAGAAAACTATCCCGCATACATTCCAAGAAATCCTCTTCCTCAGCACCCCTGCCAATTTGATTCACCCAATCTACATGCAGATTGAAGTCACCCATTATAACCGTGTTGCCCTTGTTGCACGCATTTCTAATTTCCTATTTCCTACTTTTTCTATTCTGATTGAATTAAACGTACATTTTTGAATGCTTTGCTGACTTAAAGCTGCATTCATTCTTTTTATTTTGTCAGATATTATTCAAGTCACGTGGAAAGGAACTGTTGTGACATCTCAGTAGAGTTTTGAAAAATAAAGCCTGGGAACAAATTTCCCTTGGAAAATTAAACAATTATTGAGGCGATCTTGAGTTCCTCAGATAAAATCAGGTCTTGGATATGTGATCCTACCAAGTTTACTGTATTGTGTTGCATTATATTGTATTTACTAACACTTCTTTAAAATGTTACATGTAGCTATCTGACACACATAGCCAAGCACAGCATTAGTTTTGGTAAATTCAGAGCATAACCCTCAAGGACAAGTTATGTAGACTAGCACCAGAGAATGTTTTACAAGCTGATTATTGTCATTATTGCCGAGCTAATTCACAGTTACTTCTCAGGAATGGCAGCCTGCCTAACCTAATCACACAAAGTGCTGGAGTAACTCACCGGGTTGGGCAGCATCTCTGGAGAACATGGAAAGGTGACGTTTTGGGTCGGGACCTGTCTTCAGAATGACAGATATCGGCTGCTGTATACTACAAACCCACCGACTTGCCTATCTCTGACAACTCTCCCCTTATGAATGTCAGGGGTTATGGGGAGAAGGCAGGAGAATGGGGTTGGGAAGGAAAAATAGATCAGCCATGATTGAATGGCAGAGTAGACTTGATGGGCGAATGGCCTAAATCTCCTTCTATCATTTATGAACTTCCCAGTGTCACGCCTATTTCTCTCCTCCCCTTCCTCCACATTCCTTCCTCTGGCTACACATTTTGCAACTCTTATCTGTCTCACACATTCTGTTCCAATCTCCAACCTTAATTCCAACCATCTGCCAATCATAAACCCTCATCGCCTGTGTCCACCTTTTACTTGCCCCTCCTATCTTCCAAATTTCTTCCCTCCCTCCCACAATCAGTCTGAAACATCACATATCCATATTCTCCAGAGATGCTGCTTGGCCCACTGAGTTACTTTGTGTCCTTTTGTATAAATCAGCATCTGCAATTCTTTGTTTCTATACCTCTCTCTCTTTTCTTGATCTCTCTGTCTCCATCCCAGGACTGCTACAAAACCACTAACATATGCAGTCTGAAGAAGGGTCCCGTGCCGAAATGTCACTTGTCCATGTTCTCCTGAAATGCTGCCTGACCCGCAGAGTTACTCCAGCACATTGTGTATTTCTTCATAAACCAGCTCTGCAGTCCACTCTTTAGTAGCACGCCATTCATTTTTGTGGATACAATTATCCTTACGTGGAAGCACGATGATATACCAACATTAGACATTCAAACTGAGCAAAATACAACATTCCCTGTAACTTGAGGAAAAATTAAAAGACCATCAAATGGTTTTGCACAAAGCAATATTAAAATTCCAAATTGGAGTCTAAAACTAACATATAGATTGCAGTCTGCAATATTCTCATATGAAACATCAATTAACTGTTGCCCAGAAGATTATTAAATAGATACCACTCCTCTCCTAGGAGAACTCTACATTGTATGGTTTGCCACAGGAAATCAAAAGCACCATGGTGTGAGAATATTGGGAAGGTAGGAACAGAAGGAGGCATATTTCTGAAATTCAGTAAAGAAGTTAGAAAATGTCTTGAGTAACCAGGAATCCCTGAAGTTGGCCAGTGAAGTTCTATTGAACATTTATTAGGAGTGGAAAGGCAGATCTCTGCACTGTGACCATCCGTGATCAGCAATGAGGTAATTACCCGATAACCTATTATGATGATCGCAGAATTAGTACAGGTTACAAATCTGACTTTACGCAAATTCCCCCCACACTTTTAACGCATTTTTCAAGCTAGTAATATTAATAAAATGTTTCACGGTATTCATTAACAATTGGATCCTGCACACATTCCATTAGTTTAATTATGTGTAGTGTTTGGGTGATTATTAAATGAAGTGAAAGAATTATAGCAAATGACAAGAGTGTTTCATGCACTGGGAATGGAATAATGAAATTCTTACTTACTGGAGCTATAGAGGCATATGAACGCAAACAGCACGACAAATAGACAATAAACAATAAATTATTGTACATATATACAATATATGGGTGCCTATAGAAAATGATACGATGCATGTTATAAATAGAAAACACACATTTCAGACTTGAGAAGTTAACTTTTAGACAATTCTCAGGAACGGAACAGATGTGTGACTCGCTCTGGCCAATATACAGGTACGGTTTCATTTATCCTCTTTGAAATGTACCAATGTATTTTTAACAATGGCAGCCAAAAGAGGTACCACTGCCTCAGTTCTTCCGGGGAGTAACATAAAATTCCAATCTCAAGTTTTTTGTAAGTATCCATTGATACTGGGATGCTGTGTTGTTTGCATAATTTGCAGGTGAAAAATAGACTTAACAAAAAACACCTTCTGTGCCTTGTATGTTGTTCGATGACGCAGAAATATATCAGAAAGAATGAGAGAGCAACCCAGGTCTATTTTATAAATTAAATTTGGAACCATATAGTTTGTGCACAGCGATGGATATTGGGTTTTGCATCATCTACAGACATGAAGAAGCCAAAATAGGTAAGTTTGATGTTTTTTTTATGCGGTGCCAGGGGAAGAACCATCGATCCACCTCACCTATCTTTCCTGTGGTACAAGGAACTACGGATGCTGTTTTACAAAAAAAAGACACAGTGCTAGAATAACTCGGCAGCTAGGACAGCATTTTGGAGAACATGGATAAGTGAAGTTTCGGGTTGGGACCCTGAAGACGTGACCCAACACGAAACATCACCTATCCATGTTCTCTAGAGATGCTGCCAGACCCGCTGAGTTACTCCAATACTGTGTGTCTTTCTCCCCAGTAGCGACACCAGTCACATGAGGGCTTTTTAACCAAACATATCAGTCATTTTGCAGAATCGATGGATTTCAAAATAAATGACTATTTAGATCCTGTTCCAGGCTAAACCAGAAAACCTGTAATCCCTTTCTCAATGAGGAAGAAAATGATTTACAAAATTAAAAGTAAGGAAGGGAGTGAAATTAGGATAAGGATGGCATTTGGTCGAGGGTTTGGTTCATGTGATAACTCTGTTTAATACACAATATTGATTCAATTTTCACAATACTGTTTCTCTCTTGGAAATCTGCAGTCTAATTTGCATGTTCGTCAAAGGTCAGTTTTGTAATCTGAATAGCCTGTTTAAAATGGAGAGAAAATGAGCAATTAAGGATTAACCCATAATAGTTAATATTTGAAAAGGTTCAATTATTAAATTTAGGGAATCTAGTTTATTTAAGGTGGCATGGTGGCACAGTGGTAGAGTTGCTGCCTTACAGCACCAGAGATCCGGGTCAAATCCTGACGATGGGTGCTGCCTGTATGAGTTTGCACATTCTCCCCATGACCACATGGGTTTTCCCCGGGTGCTCTGGTTAATTTGGCTTTGGTAAAAATTGTCCCTAGTCTGTAGGTTAGTGCTACTGTACGGGGGATGCTGGTCGGCGTGGACTCGGTAGGCCAAAGGGCCTGTTTCCATGCTGTATCTGTGAACTAAACTAATCCTCGAGACCAGCCAATCATGTGGGACTTTATCAAATGCCTTACAACAGTCCATACAGACAACATCTATTGTCCTATCTCCTCAAAAAGCTCAATCAGACTTGTGAGACCTGATCTCGCCTGCATTAACTGTGCTGACTGTGCCTGATCAGTGCCTGCCTTTCCAAGTGAATGTACCTCAGAATCTCCAACAACTTCCTCACCATTGATGTAGGGCTCACCTGCCTATCCTTTCCAAGCTCACCCCGAATGCCCTTTGTGAACAAGGGGACACCATCACCTATCTATCCTCCAATTATTGTCATACAGCACGGAAACAGGCCCTTCGGCCTAACTTACCCATGCTGACCAAGGTGCCCAATCCACGCTAGATCCACTTCCCTCATTTGGCCCATACCCTTCTGAACCTCTCCTACCCATGTTCCTGCCCAAATGGCTTAAATATCATTATAGTGCCTGCTTCAATACCTACTATAGCAGCTTGTTTCATATACCCAGCACCCTCCGTGTGAAAAAGTTGCCCCTCAGGTTCTGATTAAATCTTTCACCTTAATCCTATGTTCTATGGTTATTGATTCCCCTACTCTAGGTAAAAGACTGTGCATTCACCCTATATATTCCCCTTATGATTTTATATACAAGATCACTCCTCAGCCTCTTGTGCTCCAAGGAATAAAGTCCCTAGCCTGCCCAACCTCTTATAGCTCAGGACCTCAACATCCTTAACAACATTCTGCCAATAGCAGGGTGACCAAAACTGAACACAATACTCCAAATAAATGTCAATGCACACTTGCAAATTAGACAATTGACAATGACATTGTTTCCCCCAATGTTCCATCATCCTTACAAATCAGATCCAGTCTTATTTTATAATATGATTTATAAAGGTTATTTATCTATTTAAACTGACAGTGAGCTCAATTGCTGACCTTAGAGAAACCAACTGTCATGTAATGTTGATATTAATTTACAACTGTATGTTCAACAATATATGTTAGCATAAAAGCCCATGCTACTTTCTGATGCTTGGTTCCCTGACTGTAGCACTGCCTGCACCTGCGTTGCCAGTGTTTTCCAGTCACAGGGAGCCGTTCCACAAAGTAAATTCTTGTGAACACCAAGTGATTTCACGCTTGGTTAGATCCTTCACAACAGCACCATCAGCATTTGGTTAGGTGTTGATTGGAATGTAACAGTGGCTATGACTGCATGACAAATCTAGTCTGGATAAATCTAATAGATTCTTTTTGAAATATTGGGACACAACCTGGGATCAAAGTCAATCTAATAGATTATCCAGAAAAGAGGGCATAACCTTGTAATTGAGATGTTTCAGGAGTGAAATCACACACAAAAAGTGTGGCCCAAAGCTGGAAATTAATCCCTGATACAGATTTTAAATCAATGTTAAGATTATAATTGAGTGATTTAAAAAGAATAGGTAACACATCGTGCCATTAACACAGTCCATTGCTGGGGTATACTGCAAACCGCATCCACACAAACTGGCAGTTCCTTCCTTCGTGTCGTCCAGTACTGGGGTATAAACCTCATCCACACAGACCGGGTACAGTCCAATACTGGGGTATAAACCTCATCCACACAGACCGGGTACAGTCCAATACTGGGGTATAAACCTCATCCACACAGACCGGGTACAGTCCAATACTGGGTATAAACCTCATCCACACAGACCGGGTACAGTCCAATACTGGGGTATAAACCTCATCCACACAGACCGGGTACAGTCCAATACTGGGGTATAAACCTCATCCACACAGACCGGGTACAGTCCAATACTGGGGTATAAACCTCATCCACACAGACCAGCAGTTCATTCCTTCATGTACACTCCATGATCAATCTCATCGACACAGACCAGGTACAGTCCAATACTGGGGTATAAACCTCATCGACACAGACCAGGTACAGTCCAATACTGGGGCATAAACCTCATCCACACAGACCATCACCTTTCATTCTCTAAAACTCCAAAAATGTAGCAATACGCTGATCGTCCAACGTAGTTGCGGAAAAGTGAATACCAAAGATTTACAATTCTCCAGGAGTAGGAACTCCTTGTGGCCATCACTGTGACAGGTCCTCCCTCGATTATGAAGTGATTCAGTCTGAAACTTGAATCTGTTAGCTGGGGTTCCTCTGCCACCTGCTGGACAATATATTCACTGCAGGGTTACACAAAAAGCTGGAGAAACTCAGCGGGTGCAGCAGCATCCAAGGAGCGAAGGAGATAGGCGACGTTTCGGGTCGAGACCCTTCTTCAGACTGGTCAGGGATCAGGGAAACGAGAGATATAAACAGTGATATGGAGAGATAAAGCAAGTACAATGAGTGAAAGATATGCAAAAAAGTATTGGTGATAAGGGAAGCAAGCCATTGTAAGCTGTTTCTGGTGTGAAAATGAGAAGCTAGTGCGACTTGGGGGGGGGGGGGGAGATGGAGGGCTGATTCACTGCAGGGCTGCCAGTGTAGTGTTCATGACCCACCACATTGGGCACCTCTTGTCTCATCTGTGGAGGACTATAACTCCTCCAAAGGCCTCATCAGTCACTTCAGACCAACAAAATTCAGCCATGTGCAAGGAACTACAGACGCTAGTTTACACCAAAGATAGATGCAAAATGCGGGTCAAGCAGCATCTCTGGAGAAAAGAAATAGGTGACATTTCATAAGGACATAAGTGATAGGAGCAGAATTAGGCCATTTGGCCCTTCAAGTCTACTCTGCCATTCCTAACCCCATTTTCCTGCCTTGTGTCTATTATCCCTGACAACCGTTCTAATTGTGGGTTGACGCTTTTTCAGACTGATACACGTTAATATGAGGCATGGTAGGTGGGATGTCAATGAAGTCAGCTGCTTTGTTCTAGATGGTATCAAGCTTCTTAAATGTTTTAGGAGCTGCAACTCACCGTCTAGACATTGGTGAACTCGTTTTTGAGTTGGTTTTTCATTTCTACTTTTGGGAATTGTGGACGCAGCCCAGACCATCACACAAACGAACCTCCCATCCATTGACTCCATTTACACCTTGCGCTGCCTCAGCAAGGCCAGCAGCGCAAAGTGTAAATGGAGTCAATGGATGGGAGGTTCGTTTGTGTGATGGTCTGTTACAGGGTTCGTTAGTCGCACCCTGGCAACTCTCCTCTCAGATGCCTCAGGTTCAGGGACAGTTTCTTCCCAGTTGTTATTTGGCAACTGAACCATCCTACCACAACTAGAGAGCAGTCCTGAATTATTATCTACCTCATTGTTGACTCTCAGGCTATCTTCGATCCGACTTTACTGACCTTATCTTGCACTAAACGTTATTCCTTTATCATATACCTGTTCACTGAATGGCTCAAATGTAATCATGTATTGTCTTTCTGCTGACTGGTTAGCATGCAACAAAAGCTTTTAACTGTACCTTGGTACACGTGACAATAAACTAAACTGAAACTGAACTGGGATGGTGCCTGACCCCACAACCTTTGCCGGGCAAAGTTTGCCCTAACCATAGCCATCGGATTTTGTTTGCTCCCTTCCACCTCTGATACGACTCCTCTCTCTCCATCCACCATTCTCCTATCCTAGCCCCTCTTCCCCCTTAGTCTCTTTTCTTCCCTTTATCTTCTTTTCTTCTTATTTTACCAATCAATTTCCAGATAAGAGTAAGTCGAATATTGGCACTGGCCCTTCAGGAGCGGTTTCAGCCAGGATATCATGTGGTGGTTCACTTCCTCCTGATGACGTCCTAGATCCAATGTGGGACTGTTTGGATTGATGAGGGGACGGGTCGGGAAGCAAGATCTTTCATCCTGGTGGCTGCTGCCAATCCTGCACTGGCAGACTCTCACCTTCCTTTGTCTTATCAATTTCGTTGGGCAATATTGGAAAATCTTCAGTACCTAGAGGATATTTCAAGTATTATTGAGACTATAAGTTAGCTGTTACAGTAGATAAAGGGCAATCATAGTTGGGGCAGATTCACATTCTGCTCTCCTGGTTTGCTAAGTCCATCATTATTTAATGATATTTCTTCTACCACTGAGTATTGTGATATTTTTATCTCTATATTTTTTTCCCCTCAAATGTGCTTCCTCCTGCAGTCTCTCTGGGAGGTGCACTTCCCTTCGTTCTTGTGGCCTCTGTTTCCTGGAATTTTATGCAAACAGCAGCTGTTTTGTAAGGCATTGGGCAGTGTAGGTCCTCACATTGTTTTGTAATGATCTCGGTAAACGAATTGACCACCATAACAGCAAATAAATCCTAGCAGGACTTCAAAACAACCTCAGGAGATGGCAGGATTCAGGTCAGTAGTCATGATTTCCATTGTAAGTTGCTTTTTCCAATTAAAATGTTGTGGATAAGTGGTCTCAAGGAAGAGTTTAAATAGTTGCATTTTTAAACTGCCATTTGATGCCCTCAACAGAACATTGCCTTGGTGATTCTTCTCTGGGGAGCTCGAGGGAACAGTTCTTTCAGCAGTCAAGAGTGGAGGTTGAGAAATGCATCCAGAAGATTGAGGAAATTTTACAATTAATGAAACTCCTTCAGTTCTGCTTTCTTGTTTTTCAATATCCTGTGCCTTCCATAACTGGGTGTGAGGTTAAAGATTAATTCATTGTGCAGTTGATTTAGTGGTGAGATCATTTCTAAACTCAGAAGTAACTCAGTGGCTGCTCTCTCATGCTCGAGGCAGAAAGTTGTGGTTAAAATGCCGCTCCTTGCTTCAGCACAATAAACCCCCAGTATAAACTGATGGAGCACAACACTGCCACACCTTGTGGTTTTACAATGAAGCTGTGACCTGTCTGCTGTTCCAGGTTTCAAAGGATCCCAGGATATTATGTCAAAGAAGACTAGAAAAGTTTGAGCAATTTAAACATAGGTTAAAAGACACAAATTGCCGGAGTAACTCAGGCAACATCTCTGGAGAACCATATTATGGTCACTACCTCCTAATGGCTCCTTTACCTCGAGTTCCCTTATCAAATCCGATTCTCAGAGCAGCTTACAATGGAGCCGACCAGAGAAAAGACAATTCTGGATTTAGTGTTGTCCAATGAACCAGATATGATAAGAAAACTTGAGGTAAAGGAACCGCTTGGAGATAGTGATCATAATATGATTCGTTTTAAGCTGCAATTTGAGAAGGAGAAGGTTAAATCGGAAGTGGCAGTGATGCAGTTGAACAAAGGGGACTATGAAGGCATGAGAGGGGAGCTGGCCAAGGTAGACTGGAAAGGGATCCTAGCAGGAATGACGGTGGAACAGCAATGGCAGGAATTTCTGGGCATAATCCTTAAGACGCAGGATCATTTCATTCCAAAAAGGAAGAAAGATTCTAAGGGGAGTAGGAGGCAACCGTGGCTGACAAGAGAAGTTAGGGATAGAATAAAACTAAAAGAAAAGATGTATAACACAGCAAAGAGTAGCCGGAAGCCAGAGGATTGGCAAACTTTCATAGGACAACAGAAGGAAACAAAACGGGCAATACGGGCTGAAAAGATGAAGTATGAGGGGAAGCTGGCCAGGAATATAAAGAAGGACAGTAAAAGCTTCTTTAGATATGTTAAGGGAAAAAGAGTAGCAAAGACAAATGTGGGTCCCTTGAAGTAGCAATGTTACAAAATTTTGAGATTTTAAAAATCAAGTCTGCAATTTATCCCATCAGATAAAGCATAAAAAGAAGTTTAATTTGACACCTAATTTACTTTCATATCTTCTATGAAAGTTATGGCCATATTAAGAAAGTTATGGCCATTTTCATACTCGGAAATTAGCATCTTGCTCCCCATTGCCTTTCAATTGACTTAACTCAAAAGCTGTGATCTGGAAAAGTTAAAAGCCCATAACTTTCTTAAAAATTAAGAGAACTCAACTAAATTTTCAGTTATTATAGATTGAAGCATTCTGAAACAAATATTAAACAATCTTACTTGGATTACCTGAAATTAAAGCATATAATTAGTTAGTTATCTAATTGTAGCTAATTACAAAATTCAATGAGTAGATCTAAACATCTATCAATTTCTTAGGAAAAGATAAACTTTTTTTTAATTGCCTAAGTGTCCAAATAACATTCACACAATAATCCACAATATAACATAATTTTTAAATCTAATTTTCATGAATTTCTGGGCCAAATGGAAGGAATTTAGTGTTTTATGCCTGTAAATTAATGGCCATTTAAATCAACTAGCGAGTGGGTTTTAGTGGAATGCGGTGGATTGGAACGTTGCGGTTAGCAGTGAAGTCGGGAGGAAAAATACTGTTTGTTCATAGATTTTTTGGGACCCCATTTCGCAACATAAAAATATTATTAAAGCCTCCTGAAAAACCAACTTTTAATATAAAAATAAACTATTTACCTTTTTTTCTCCCCTACGGAAAATCCTTCCGGTTGTCAGTGCTCATGGCTTTTGAAGGTGATTTTTAAATTACTCTAGTTAACAAATAATTTAGAGTAATTTAAAAATACTTTCATTGATGAAATGTCGGAGGTCTGTGGAAAAACGGCACTTTAAGCCCGCCCCCCTCTGAAAGGCGCTAAAGTCGCGCACACAGGGAGCGGCAGAAGTGCAGCGCCGCTAAAGGTAAGTTTTGCAACATACCTACTTGAAGGCAGACACGGGTGAAATAATTATGGGCAACAAGGAAATGGCAGAAGAGTTGAATAGGAAGACACAAACAATCTCCCAGATGTACTGGAGAGCAGAGGATCTAAGGGGGTAGAGGAACTGAAATAAATTTTCATTAGGCGAGAAATAGTATTGGGTAGGCTAATGGGACTGAAGGATGATAAATCCCCTGGGCCTGATGGTCTGCATCCCAGGGTCCTTAGGGAGGTGGCTCTAGAAATAGTGGACACATGGATGATCATTTTCCAATGTCCAATAGATTCAGGATCAGTTCCTGTGGATTGGAGGATAGCTAATGTTATCCCACTTTTCAAGAAAGGAGCGAGAGAGAAATGGGGAATTTTACTTTGGAGTCACGTGAGTGACTATGTGAAGAAGCCCCGCCTGGCGCTTGATCGGCATTACGTCAACGCTGTCGGTATGGAAAGAGCTGCAGAGTGCAGCTCCACACAGCGGTAAGGAAACGGCCCGCAGGTAAGTGAAATTATTTTACTTCCAGGGCGTTTTCAAAACTCCGTAGGCTGGTGGGTAAACCAGGAAGAGTTAAAACTAAAAATGGAGAAAGTTAAAAAATCACGGGTAAAACGTGCGTCCCGGGGTGGAGAAGAGTCGGGACAGCAGATTATTGCGGAGCAGGTTCCGATACCGGTGGCCGTTGAAATACCCATTAGTGAGCCTTTGGTTGCTCCACAAACAGAAACTTTGGAGGAAAACCCAGTGCCTAAAAAATGTAAAAGGAAATCTGAAAGGCCTGTGGTATCTGATGAATCTGATTCGGAAGGTCCTCCAGAAAGAAAAGCCTTATGGCTCAGAATGGATCAAATGGAGAAAATGCTCCAAACAATAATCAACCACGGGTCTAAAAACCCAGAATATTCCCAGGCAGCCCCTGAGGCGGTTCCATATCATGAATATGGTGCCAGTTTGAATTGGGAATTTGAAACTCCAGAGCCCGGGATTGGGCTGGAGGAAGTCTCCTTTGAACAAGTCTCACCAGGGCTGTATGAGACTGATCCTGAAGGTGGTGATTTCGGTCATGAGTACCCACCACAATACAAATATGTTGATCCAGGTGTGCCTGATGTGGCACAAAGTGTCGCTATACCTGGAGGAGGCGGTGAGGCCATGGAAGAAAACCTGGCAGCCAATATTAATTATATGGTCTCTCACTCGCTTCAAGAAGCTGTTATTGGTTGAAACAGCAGATTTGTATAAAACACCTATTAATCGTACCTCACTGAAGGTACCTACGGTGAATCCGGCTATTTGGGCGCCAATGTCATCAATGATGCGGGCGCAGGAAATACGATTTCAAAGAATCCTCAAACTGATTTCGGCTGGGATCACTGCCTTTGGAAGGCAAGTGGAAGGTTGTGGAATGACCAAAGTTCAGAAGGATATGTTGGCATTGTTGTGCAACTCATTTTTTGAGATAAATTGTATGAGGAAGATTGCCATTCGGCCCTTTTTACATCCAAGATTTGCAGGGTTATGCAGATCAAGCAATGTTCAAGCTCCTGGTTATTTGTTCGGAGAAAATCTGTCTAAACAAATTAAAGAAATTGATGAAGAGGCAAAAACTATTGGCCTCATGAAACCCTTCATTTTTGGCCAGAGAAGGGCCGGTCAAATGAGAAGGGGATTTGATTTTGGAGCTGGAACAAGCTGAGGCAGGAGTATGGTAAGGAAGAATTACCAACCAGCACAGCCGAATGTTCACCCATATGTTGGGAGAAGGAGACCACCACGTCCGGTTGGAAAGGTACAAAAACTTTATCCTATTAAAGAAGAATCTTTGGATGAACCTCAGATTGGTGGTAGACTCCAAATGTTTTATAATGAATGGGACAGTATAACATCTGATCGTGTTATATTAGATACTGTTTTAGGATCTACCATTGATTTTGTAGAAGGTATGGATCCACCGGGACAGAATAAGCCTAATCATACTTTGATGTTTTCTGTATTTGAAAAAATTCAAATTGATAAAGAGGTTAAGAATTTGTGTAGAAAAGGAGTTATCGAGAAAACAGGTGAGGATCCACAACAATTTGTGTCAAATATTTTCCCCAGACCAAAGAAAGATGGGGGTTGCAGAATCATTTTAGATCTCACACAATTGAATACATTTGTCCAGTATAAACATTTTAAAATGGACACCTTCAACACTGCAATGCAGCTCGTATCAATAGGTTGTTACATGGCTACAATAGATTTGAAGGATGCATATTTTTCAGTTCCAATTCATCGTCACTTTCGCAGGTATTTAAAATTTAAGTGGATGGGACAGCTGTGACAATACAAAGCATGACCTAATGGATTAAGCTCAGCGCCTAGACTGTTCACTAAATTGTTGAAACTAGCACTTGCACTGCTAAGGGCACAGAAACACATAGTTATGGCTTATTTAGATGACATTTTAATTGTCAATGCTAATCAGGAGTCAGCTGAAAAATCAGTCTCAGCAACAACAAGTCTGTTTGAAAGGCTGGGGTTCCTGATTCATCCAACAAAATCTAAGTTACAGCCATCCCAAACCATTGAATATCTGGGGTTTGTGATTAATTCAGTTACCATGTTAGTAACTTTACCAATAGATAAGGTTATTGATATGACAAATGTGTGTCAGTGCCTGATTAACAAACCTTATCCCTCCATCCGAGAGGTTGCTAAGGTTATTGGGAAGTTAGTAGCAGCATTCCCAGCAGTAGAATTTGGTCCACTGCATTAACCGATATCTCCAAAGGGCAAAAACTTAAGCGCTTATACAGCGAACAGGCCATTTTGATAGGCCCATGCAATTGCCAAAGGAAGCCTTATCAGAATTGCATTGGTGGATTGAGAATGGTCCACAAGCTGTTAAGAACATATTAGTTCAGCAGCCAGCAGTGTTTTTGCAAACTGATGCAAGTTCTCTCGGATGGGGTGCTACGGATAATGAGACCAGCTGTGGGGGCAGATGGACTGTCCGAGAGGATTTATTTCTCCAAACATATGGTATAAATTATTTGGAGTTACTGGGAGCATTTTATGGATTAAAAGCTTATTGTTCTACTATGAAGGACTTGCATGTCCAAATACAAATAGCCAATACCACAGCTGTGGCATATATCAATCACATGGGTGGAGTAAGATCATTATCATGTGATCATCTGGTAAACCAGATGTGGCATTGGTGTATTGGTAAAAATATTTGGCTTTCAGCTATTTATCTCCCAGGGAGAGACAATATTGTGGCAGACAAAAGATCACGAATATTTAAAGACAGTACAGAATGGATGTTAAATCCACAAATTTTCAAAAATATTGTCAGTCGGTATGGAGTGCCGGACATTGATCTGTTTGCATCTAGATTGAATCACCAATTGCCCAAATACGTGTCTTGGGAACACGATTGCGTACAGTTCTGGTCTCCAAATCTGAGGAAGGACATTATTGCCATAGAGGGAGTGCAGCGAAGGTTCACCAGACTGATTCCTGGGATGTCAGGACTGTCTTATGAACAAAGACTGCATAGACTCGGTTTATACTCTCTAGAATTTAGGAGATTGAGAGGGGATCTTATAGAAACTTACAAGATTCTTAAGGGGTTGGACAGGCTAGATGCAGGAAGATTGTTCCCGATGTTGGGGAGGTCCAGGACAAGGGGTCACAGCTTAAGGATAAGGGGGAAATCCTTTAGGACCGAGATGAGAAGGAATTTTTTCACACAGAGAGTGGTGGGTCTCTGGAACTCTCTGCCACAGAGGGTAGTTGAGGCCAGTTCATTGGATATATTTAAGAGGGAGTTAGATGTGGCCCTTGTGGCTAAGGGGATTAGAGGGTATGGAGAGAAGGCAGGTACAGGATACTGAGTTGGATGATCAGCCATGATCATATTGAATGACGGTGCAGGCTCGAAGGGCCGAATGGCCTATTCCTGCACCTAATTTCTATGTTTCTATGATCCAGGGGCAGTAGCGGTGGATGCTTTCTCGCTACACTGGGGGAATACGTTCTTTTATGCTTTCCCCCCATTCTGTCTGATTGGGCAATGTATCAAGAAAATAGTGCAAGACGCTGCCAAAGGCATTTTGGTGGTGCCAAATTGGCCTACACAGTCATGATTTCCATTGATGCTAAAAATTATTATTGAACCATGTATGACGATTCCTAGTTGCGACAATTTGTTGATACAACCAGTAACAAAAGAAATTCATCCATTGCATGATCATATGAATTTGTTAATCTGCAGGTTCTGACCAGACCATTGCAAGAGTTTGGACTGTTGGACAGGACCATAGATGTTATAGCTGCAGCTTGGAGAAATAGCACTAAAAAACAATATATGTCGCATATAAAGAAATGGGAAGCCTTTTGTAGACAATCAAAGATATCTTATCATACTGCGAACATATCAAATGTATTGGAGTTCCTTGCCGGGTTACATTTTGATGAGCACTTGAGTTATAGTGCCATTAATAGTGCTCGTAGTGCTTTGTCGTCCTACTTAGGACAAATTTCTGATCGAGACTCAGTTGGGTCTCACCCATTAGTATCCCGATTCATGAAAGGAATTTTTAATAAAAATCCTTCCAAGCCCAGATATACAGAAATTTGGGATGTTAGCATTGTTCTCACTTTGCTTAGGCAATGGACTCCAATTACTTCAATGTCTTTGAAGAGGTTAACATTCAAAGCAGTAATGTTAATGGCATTAGTATCCGCTCAGCTCAACTCAAGAGTACAACTTTGCAATTGTTACGGTTAGATTGCATGCATGTGGCTTCAGATAACATTGTGTTTTATGTTTATGATCTGATCAAACAAAGCAGACCGGGGAGAACTGGAGCTAAGGTAATGTTTAAAGCATATCCTATCGATGAAACATTGTGTGTAGTTAAGCATTTAACTCAATACATTGAAGTAACCAAAAATCTCAGAGGTACTGAGACAGCGTTACTGATAACGCACAAAAAACCACATACAAAAGTTCCAGTTCAAACCATTTCTAGATGGTTAAAACAGGTTTTGGATTTAGCAGGAATAGACTCACTCCACTAGGGCGGCAGCTACGTCCGCGGCGAAGGTACAGGATGTACCACTCGATCAAATTTTAGAGGCCGCAGGGTGATGTAAAGAAGAAACCTTTTCAAAGTTCTACGATAAACCTGTTGTCACGGTGCCAGGAATTGGACACGCGGTACTGGGTTCTCTTTAAATGCTTGCTTTGTTTTATATTATCGATTTATATTATCGATTTATGTTATCATTTGGTATCATTATCATTTTTCTTTTGTAAAGATTTCCCCTACGATACAAGGGTTATTAAAAAATTGTTCTTTTTATGATTAAAAGACTTATTACATAAATTGAACCAATGTTTTAAAATACTATTTACTCACTACTGTATTGACTAAACAGAGTGTCGTATGGAATGAATCTACGACATAAAAAACACAGAGCTTTAAAATCTTCACGTAGTCACATGACTCCGAAGTAAAATAGTAAGATTAAACAAGAACTTACCTGTTCGAAGTTTGATCTTTATTTTATGAGGAGTTACGATGAGGGATTACGTGCCCTCCGCTCCCAACCCTCATAATATAAATGATCATCTGGTAGTTCTAGTCTATGTTGAGCCTTACTATCTTACTCCGGCTATTGGTTCTGTGTTTTTCATGCTGCTGCTTTGAAGTATGCCGATCAAGCGCCAGGCGGGGCTTCTTCACGTAATCCCTCATCGTAACTCCTCATAAAGTAAAGATCAAACTTCGAACAGGTAAGTTCTCGTTTAATCTTACTATTACAGACCAGTTAGCCTGAATTCGGTGGTGGGAAAGATGCTGGAGTCAATTATTAAAGAGGTAATAATGGGGCATTTGGATAGCATTAAAAGGATTAGTCCAAGTCAACATGGATTTATGAAAGGAAAATCATCCTTGACTAATCTTCTGGAATTTTTTGAGGATGTGACAAATAAAATGGATGAAGGGGTGCCAGTGGATGTAGTTTATCTAGACTTTTAGAAAGCCTTTGATAAAGTCCCGCACGGGAGACTGGTGACTAAAATTAGAGCACATGGTATTGGGGGTAGGGTGTTAACATGGATAGAAAATTGGTTGGCAGACCAAAAGCAAAGAGTAGGAGTCTTTTCAGAATGGGTCCTTTTCAGAATGGCAGGCAATGGCGAGTGGAGTGCCGCAAGGCTAGGTGTTGGGGCCGCAACTGTTTACCATATATATTAATGATTTGGAAGAGGGAATTATGAGCAACACAAGCAAGTTTGCGGATGACACAAAGTTGGGTGGCAGTGTGAACTGTGAAGAGGGTGTTAGGAGGTTGCAGGGTGATCTGGACAGGTTGAGTGAGTGGGTAGATGCGTGGCAGATGCAGTATACTATAGATAAATGTGAGGTTATCCACTTTGGTGGTAAAAACAAGGGGGCAGATTATTATCTCAATGGGGTTAGGTTAGGTAAGGGGGAGGTGCAGCGAGACCTGGGTGTCCTTGTACACCGGTCACTGAAAGTTGGCTTACAGGTACAGCAGGCAGTGAAGAAAGCTAATGGAATGTTGGCCTTCATAACAAGAGGATTTCAGTATAGGAGTAAAGAGGTTCTTCTGCAGTTGTATAGGGCTCTGGTGAGACCACATCTGGAGTATTGTGTACAGTTTTGGCCTCCTAATTTGAGGAAGGACATCGTTGTAATTGAGGCAGTGCAGCGTAGGTTCACGAGATTGATTCCTGGGATGGCGGGACTGTCATATGAGGAAAGATTGAAAAGACTGGGCTTGTATTCACTGGAGTTTAGAAGGATGAGGGGTATATCTTATAGAAACATATACAATTATAAAAGGGTTACACAAAAGGCTGGAGAAACTCAGCGGGTGCAGCAGCATCTAAGGAGCGAAGGAGATAGGCGACGTTTCGGGCCGAGACGCTTCTTCAGACAATTATAAAAGGACTGGACAATCTAGATGCAGGAAAAATGTTCCCAATGTTGGGCGAGTCCAGAACCAGGGGCCACAGTCTTGGAATAAAGGGGAGGTAATTTAAGACTGAGGTGAGAAAAAACTTTTTCACCCAGAGAGTTGTGAATTTATGGAATTCCCTGCCACAGTGGGCAGTGGAGGCCAAGTCACTGGAAGAGATAGAGCTCTAGGGGCTAGTGGAGTCAAGATATTTGGGGAGAAGGCAGGCATGGGTTATTCATAGTGGACGATCAGCATGATCACAATGAATGGCGGTGCTGGCTCGAAGGGCCGAATGGCCTCCTCCTGCACCTATTTTCAATGTTTCTATGTAATCAAGAATCTACCTATCTCTCTTAAAAATATCCACTGACTTGGTCTCCACAGCTCCCTGTGGCAATGAATTCCACAGATTCGCCACCCTCTGACTAAATAAATTAAAGAAAAGGAAACCAAGATTGAGTAAAGAGTTGCAGCCTGAAAAAGGCAGCTGCCATCATCAGAGACCTGCACGGCCCTTTATGTGTTTTTATTATATTATGTATTGAGTACTATGTTTACAAAATGTGCTGCTACAAATAAGAATTTCATTGTTCCATTCCGTTACATATGTGCTCAGTGCTAGGACCCCAGTTATTTACAATATATATTAACTATTTAGACAAAGGAATTAAATGTAAGTGTTTAAGATGGAACTGCAGATGTTGGAAAATCGAAGGTAGACAAAAGTGCTGGAGAAACTCAGTGGGTGCAGCAGCATTTATGGAGTGAAGGAAATAGGCAACGTTTCGGGCTGAAACCCTTCTTCAATTAAATGTAACATCTCCAAGTTTGCAGATGATACAAAGCTGGGTGGCAGTGTGAGCTACGAGGAGGGTACTAGGAGGCTGCAGGGTGACTTGGATCGGTTGTGTGTGGGGGAAAATGCATGGCAGATGCAGTATAATGTGGATAAATGTGAGGTTATCCACTTTGGTGGCAAGAACGTCGTGGCTATCCCTCGAGATCGAGGATTATGGTCTATGTTCTGTTGTTTTTACGGACTCCCAGGTGGTTTATGAGTCCAATCCTGGCTTTGCAGCTCACAGAACGAAGACGCCTGTGTGTATGTTTGTTTAACGTGTACTTGATGTTGCACTCTAAGAAGCACACGGTCCGTCGCAAATCAATCAACTCATTCCAATGGCAAGGGAACCAAGACAGATTGGAGCTGATAAATCTGTTGCAGCCTTCATCCGCCTTCACAGCCGTTGAGTTCAAGATAACTTTGTCCGTCTGGTCCGCCGTTGACGTCTTGTAGGTTGCATCATTCTTAGCCTGGACCCTCATCCTCGACCTTAGCGCCATGGGTGGCCCTACCAGAAGCTGGTGCTTCCGACGGCATCGCTCTCGGAATCATGGGGCCACTCAAGCCTCTTCACCGCGACAAGGTGAACGATCTGAAGAGGGGTGGCAAGAACAAGAAGGCAGATGACCCAAAACGTCACCCATTCCTTCTCTTCAGAGATGCTGCCTCTCCCGCTGAGTTTTTTGTGTCTACCTATTTTCTGAATGGTGGCAGATTAGTAAAAGGGGAGGTGCAACGAGACCTGGGTGTCCTTGTACATCAGTCACTGAAAGTAAACATGCATGTACAGCAGGCAGTGAAGAAAGCTAATGGTATGTTGGTCTTCATAGGGAGAGGAGTTGAGTATAGGAACAAGGAGGTCCTACTGCAGAGGGCCCTGGTGATACCACACCTGGAGTAGAATGGAAGAAGAATAGAATGCCTTTATTGTCATTCAAACAAACAAAAGGTTTGAACGAAATCTCATTCCCTGCAGTCATAACAGCAAATAAACGTAACACACAATTAACACAGTTCCACACAAACATCCGTCACAGTGAATCTCCAAACACCTCCTCACTGTGATGGAAGGCAAAAGTCTTATCTCTTCCCTATTCTGTTCTTCTCCCGCAGTCAGGCAGCCAAACTGCTGTGTTAGCGATCAAGGCTCTCGATGTTAAAGCCCCCAGCAGGCGATGGTAAGTCCCGCGGCCGATTAAGCTGCACCGGGTGATGTAAGGCCTGATTCGAACCCCGCGATTCGGGGCGGGCGAAGTTGCCATTGCGGGAGCTCCTGAAAATCGTTCTCCTTCAAGGGACCTGCGAGCTCCCAATTTTATCATCCACAGGGTCTGCGGCCAAAGCCTCCGAAGTCGGGTTGCAGCCGCCGTGCCACCACAGCCTCCGGATCAGCCAGCTCCGTGATGGTAAGTAAGTCCGCAGGCTCTACGACTGGAGCCCTCAGGTCGATTCCGGTTGGAGGCCGCCAGCTCCACGATGTTAGACCCCAGCGAAATAGAGACACGACAAGGAAAAGATCACGTCTCCGTTCAAGAGATTTAAAAGTCCCCCCCCCCCCCCCTCCCACACACACATATACACAACTAAAAATAAACCAAAAACATAGTCCTAACAAGACAAAAAAAGAGAAAAAAGACAGACGGACTGCAGGCGAGCCGTGTGCAATTTTGGTATCCTAATTTGAGGAAGAACATTCTATTGAGGGAGTGCAGCGTAGGTTCACCAGGTTAATTCCCAGGATGGTGGGACTGACATATGATGAAAGAATTGATCGACTGGGCTTGTATTCATTTGAATTTAGAAGGATGAGAGAGGATCTTATAGAAACATAAAATTCTTAAGGCTAGATGCAGGATATTGGGGGACTCCAGAACCAGGGGTCACAGTTTAAGAATAAGGAGTAGGCCATTTAGGACTGAGAGGAGGAAAGACATTTTCACCCAGAGTGAATCTGTGGAATTCTCTGCCACAGAAGGCAATTCTCTGGATGTATTCAAGAGAGTTAGATATAGCTCTTAGGCTGAATGTAATCAAGGGATATGGGGATTCAAGAGAGTTTATTGTCATGTGTCCCTGATAGGACAATGAAATTCTTGCTTTGCCCCAGCACAACAGAACATAGTAGGCATTGACTACAAAACATATACCATTATAGAAATATATACACACATGAATAAATAAGCTGATAAAGTGCAAATAACAGATAATGGTCTATTAATGTTCAGAGTTCTGTCCGAGCCAGGTTTAATAGCCTGATGGCTGTGAGGAAGTAGCCATTCCTGAACCTGGTTGTTGCAGTCTTCAGGGTCCTGTACCTTCTACCTGAAGGTAGCAGGGAGATGAGTGTGTGGCCAGGATGGTGTGGGTCCTTGATGATACTGTTAGCCTTTTTGAGGCAGCGACTGCGATAGATTCCCTTGATGGAAGGGAGGTCAGAGCCGATGATGGACTGGGCAGTGTTTACTACTTTTTGTAGTATTTTACTCTCCAGGGCGCTCAAGTTGCCGAACCAAGCCACGATGCAACCAGTCAGCATGCTCTCTACTGGGCACCTGTAGAAGTTAGAAAGAGTCCTCCTTTACAAACTGTAATCTTCTCAGGAAGTAGAGGCACTGATGTGCTTTCTTAATAATTGCATCAGTGTTCTCGGACCAGGAAAGATCTTCACAGATGTGCACGCCCAGGAATTTGAAGCTCCCCCTTTGAACCATCGACCCTGTCGACCATCGACCCGTTGATATAAACGGGACTGTGGGTCCCCATCCTACTCCTTCCAAAGTCCACAACCAGTTCCTTGGTTTTGCTGGTGTGGGCCGGGTTATTGTGTTGGCACCATATGGACAGTCGCTCGATCTCTCTTCTATACTCTGACTCATCCCCATCAGTGATACGGAGAAAGCAGGAGTGGGGTACTGATTTTGGATGATCATATTGAATGGTGGTGCTGGCTTGAACGGCCAAATGGCCTACTCCTGCATCTATTTTCCATGTTTCTGTGATTGGTTACAGAGTCCCTAGATAGCTGCTCTTGAAACAATAGATTGACCATCAACATGAAATGACCAGAAGCAGATCAAAAGCTGAATTGCAAAGTATACTAGATGACAATTCACTCCAGACTGGGGGAAAAAAGCAAATTCATAAATGACATAAAATCGGGGAAATTTATGGCACAGTAATGTGAATTAAGCCAATAATAAGTATATATATCTTCACTATAACTCTACTCACTTGTTTTAGTTTCTACTGGGATAATCAGAGATGCACTCTGTCTGCTTTTCTACGCTTCTTTGTTTCCTATTATCATCATGTATTCCCTTGCCTTTCTCGCCCTGCCAAATGCACTACCCTAGGTTTTCCCCACAATGAATGACATTTGCCACTTTATGACCTAATTAGTTATATATCAGCACTTACAATTTTCATCTGAAATATTAATCACACTGATTTTGGATGATCAGCCATGATCATATTGAATGGTGGTGCAGGCTTGAAGAGCCGAATGGCCTACTCCTGCACCTATTTTCTATGTTTCTATGTCAAAACACTTGACTCTGGACAGTCCTGCAGTTTATTTTCAGCATTTCCCTCAGGCGCCACCAGGTGTCATCCTTGACCCACAGAAGGCTGTAGATGTGCTCAAGTTGTGCTCCAGAGTCTTGCACATGGCATGCCAGATGCACCATTGAAAGCATCCTATCGAGACACATCACAGCTTGGTTTGGCTACTGCTCTACCCAAGAGTGCAAGAAATTGCAGGATTGTGAACGCAGCCCGGTCCGTCTCGCAGATTGAAGAAGTCTGAAAGAAGTCTGACTCCCCACGACCCGAAAAGTCAGCTGTTCCTTTTCTCCAGAGATGCTGTCCGACCCGCTGAGTTACTCCCGCTCTTTGTGTCAACCTTTCCCACCATTGACTCTATCTGTACTTCACGCTGCCTCGGGAAAGCAGCCAACGTAATTAAAGGCTTACCCCACCATTCTGAATTAAAGCTATCATAAGCTTGAGCACTTCATCAGGAACTGGAATTGGTAACAACGTCACAAGTTTGTCTTTGTCTGCATCAAATGTTGCTATTTTCAGAAGTTTGTTTAAACAGCAACGGCTCAGCTTGGAAGTTGTTTGACGTAGCAGATAACAGAACAATTGATTCTTGGAGGAATTTTCTTTTTAAGAAGGCAAGTTTTCCACACAATGACATTTCCAGCTTTTATTGTTGTTGAAAGAATTCTGCTAAAATTCAGAGCAAAACAATAGGGGTGAAAGGTCAGTGAGGAAATGGTGGAAGTCTGGAGTGCGGATCAGTGTCATGATCCCTGGATCTTTGTATCCCTTTGTCAAGCATTGCTCTTTCAAAGTCTTTTGTCATTTAAAGGACATTCTCTTTACGCTTTGTCACAATTGTTGTCACAAAGTCAGCTCACACTCGAAATTTGATTGATGATCATATGGAAGCAGCTTTCCTGATTAGACAATTGTCCTCGGAATATGGGAATAAGGTCTGGAATCTATTTCAAATCCCACTGAAGGGGAATGTTCTGGGCTGATTTCCTCCAAGAATGCAAATGGCTGTAGACATACAAAAGATGATGTACAGTATGTGAGTGTTTGTGTTGTGTGTGTTGGAGAGAGACACACACAGGTACATACTCTGGACATTCCAGAATGCTTGGACTTTCGTGGTTCTGTAATAGCAGATTTTCCAGCCTGTTGGATGTTATTTTATTAGTGCTTTAACAGACTTTGAGATGAAAGGGATTTGGTCCCAGTGAATGTAGGAGGAAAGTGTAGGAATCAGGGCTCCGCTGAGTGGTTGGGGAGCACTGGAACCAAGGACCCAGTGAATGGATGCAGAGCACAGGTATAAGGGACTGCAATTGAGGGAACTGGGACACAGATGAGTTCATATTGTAAACACCACCTGAGAGGCTTTTGCTAAAATATTGAGATTTCCAAATGGTCAGATAGAAAATTGTCTGTACACCTTATAAAAATACTCTGACTCTGAATACATGCATGATTGGGATTTCCTTTTATTTAATGAAAGGGTTAAATGCTGTTCATCCCAAGATTAGAAATCAGAATCTCACCCAGCGAGAGATGGCACAGTAATATCATTTACTTCTCTGAATCATTTCACTCAGAGGGTGGTGGAAGATTTCCAGCTTAATGACAACCTTCCTATAGCAGGGTGAACAGAACTGAACACAATACTCCAAATGCGGCCTCGCCAAAATCTTGTAAAACTGTAACAAAATGACCCAATTTTCCCAAGTAATTCGCACTCTTTGTCCTGCCCCACCTCTCCAGCTTTCTTTCCCCTCCCACTACAATCAGTCTGAAGAAAAGTCGCCGAAACGTCACCTATCCAAATTCTCCATGGATGCTGACTGATCCGCTGATTTACTCCTGCACTTTGTCCTTTTTTGGCCAAACTTCTAAGCTCAATATGCTGACTGATGAAGTCAATGTACCAAAAGTACTTACCATCCTAGGTATCTGCGATATCGCTTCAAAGAACTATGTACCTGTGCTCCTAAATCTCTCTGCTCCATTCTTTCCATCTAGTACACCAAAAGGTTTCTTCCCTATTCAGACCAGCGAAATGTCTTCTATTATCGTTATGGGCTGTGGACCATTTTCTGAGCTCCACTGAGGAAATTTTGGGTCTCGGCAAATTCTCACCTTGCTGATTGTTCAACACAGTCTGAGATGGATATCGGTGATGGGCATGTGTCATGGAATTATTATTGTAAAGGAAAGAATTGCAGATGCTGGTTTAAATCGAAGGTAGACACAAAATGCTGGAGTAACTCAGTGGATTTATGTATAGAATTGTAGTCAATGCCTTCTATGTTCTGTTGTGCTATGCAAAGAAAGATTTTCATTGTCCTGTCAGGGACACATGACAATAAACTCTTTTGACTTTGACTTTGACTTTTTGGATCAGGCAGCATCTCCATTCCTTCTCTCCGTAGATGCTACCCGTGGAATTATTATTTCTGGTTTTAGGTTTTTACTTGAGACCCATTGAAATACACCTTGTTGGACATGCTACTACCTGGTTCCATTCATATAGAACAAGATGGCATTTGCCTTCTGGTTTCCTTGTTCTGTGAAAAACATCTAGAATAATATCACTGAGATGTGTGGCTGAAGTGATAGCTACACACTCATGGTGTACCTTTAGCCGTACTGTATGATTCCAGGTATGGGTGTGACATTTTCTGGTGTCCTCCAACTGAAATCTACAGGGATCTGCCCAAGTTGGTAGAGCTGCTGCTTCACAATGCCAGCGACCTGGGTTTCAATCCTGACCTCAGGTGCTGTCTGTATGGAGTTTGAACGTTCTCCCTGTGACCATGTGGGTTTCCTCCGGGTGCTCTGGTTTCCTCTCACATCTCAAAGACGTGTGTTCCACAATAACTGTCTCTTTGTGCAGGAGACTTGAATTACCCAAAAAGTCTGATGCATCTTACAATCTTAGACAATCTTAGATCTGTGAAGAGAGTAAAGGGCCTGTCCCACTTTCACAACCTAATTCACGACTTCTGCCGAGTTTGCCCTTGACTCATACTCGCAGCATGGTCGTCACGAGGTCGTAGGTAGGTCGTAGCAGGCCGTGATGCTAATCGTAGGGACTCGTGGCATCAAGTAGGTCGGGGCGTTTTTTCTAGCATGATGAAAAATGTCCACGAGTAAAAAGGTGGTGAGATGAGCTGCAATGTGTTTCAAATGCATCTAGTGATTCTCCAGGCTCTCATTTCAGGTGTATATTATAGAGAATAATTCTCCCCCTTGTGACCAAGGAGATGGAAAAAATGTTTTACTTTATGCTCTGGATTACTGATCATAGTCTGCTCAAAATATCATGTGAATTTTTCATTCCACTTTCTCGTTCTCATGCTAGATCATTTGCCTGGAAATTGAGTGCTCTGGGAGACATCACTTGTGTGAAGTCTCTCATTAGAATCTCATAGCATGCTGCTTGGCATTCATCCTCCTTGTTATCACAATTCAGAGGAATGTGTTTAGATTTCACAATGTCATTAACCAGTACATCTGATGCTAAATCTTGCTTCTTCCCTGCTTCTCTTAGTCATAAGAGTCATACTGCATGAAGACATGCCTTCCGGCCCAAGATGCCCCGTCTATACTAGTCCCACCTATCCGTGGATGGCTCATATCCCTCTAAGATGATCCTATCCATGTACCTGTCCAAATGTCTCTTAAATATTGTTATGGTACATGCCTCACCTACCTCCTTTGGTTTTCTAAACAAAAGGAAATAATCAGCGGAATGTGAAGCATTAGCAAGTCACACAAAACAATCCTCAAATGAGTAGCAGCATTAAGGATGGTTACACAAAAGTCTGAAGAAGGGTCTCGACCCAAAACGTTGCCTATCTCCTTCGCTCCTTAGATGCTGCTGCACCCGCTGAGTTTCTCCAGCTTTTTGTGTAACCCTTGATTCTCCAGCATCTGCAGTTCCTACTTTAACAGCAGCATTAAGGAATTGTCCAAAGATCAATATTAAATACAAGAGCAAAACACAAAGTGCCAGCGTAAAGGGCCTGTCCCACCAGCATGCAACTCTATGCGATTAGCGCGACCTAACGTGGTCGCTTGAGCCGTCCGGCGTCGCGGGGCCGGTCCCACTTCGATCGCCGGAGCCGTGTGGAATTGTGCGGAGTGCGTCCCGAGTTCGTCCCGAGACCACGCGGGGCTCCGAAAAACTGACAATGTCCAAAAATTCCGCGCGGCAATGGCTTGTCGGCTCGCAGTCGCCTCGACATTTACACACCGCCCCGACATCGTGCCTCCGTGAACTTATTTGTAAGTGCCTCCATGACCCTCTGTGTGTGTGCCTCTGTGCCCCTCTTTGTGTGCCCCTCTCTGTCCTGCGAACTTACCTTAGACTTCGCTCCAAGTTCGCCTCACTTTGCGCCGCGTTGCCCCACTCACCCGACCTCCGCGCGGCCCCTACTGCCGGTTTGGTTGTGCTTGCCGCATGCAGGCGCATGCTGGTGGGAACAGGGGATGCCTGTACAGGGGATCACCCAACCTCCGCGCGGCTCCCGCTTCTAGTTTGATCGCATTCATCGCATAGAGTTGCATGCTGGTGGGACAGGCCCTTAACGCAGTGGGTCAGGCAACATCTGTGAAGGAAATGGATAGCCAAGGTTTCAAGTCAGGACCCATCTTCAGACTGACCCACTGACTTCCTCCAGCAGTTCTTTATGTCTCCTTAATTAGGACATCTCCTTCTGGCTAATTTTCTTCTCAACCCACTTCACAATGAAGGACTGTCCAGGTTTTGCTGTTAAACAAAATATTTCTGTTTTGCTGCAATAGATGGGGAGATTTCCTGCAGTCTGAACGTCTGTGTTTACCAATTTTATTTTTACCACACACCGTCAATTTTGGTTGCTATTCAGGAAGCTTCTGTTTTGTCTTTTCCATGAGTCACTGCGGATTTAAAACACTATTATTCCACAGATAAACAATGGTTCTGTTTGTACGACTTGCCTTTCAAGAGGTTGGCCCATAGTTTACAAATGACAGCTTTTGTTTCATGATATTTGTCTCAGATATTGTGATAGACACATTATGAAAGATGAAAGGAAGTGCTTGCATGTATGAAACTTTAATGGTGTGGATGATGAATGAGCACCTCATCATCAATTATGTTGAATATGCTTCCCATTTCCCAATCATTACATACAATCATCTAATCTAATTACTGTTTAACTGATACTTTGTGCAAATAGTATTATTGATATACGCATCTTAATGATGAGCAGCAATTCAACCACAGGCGCTTTGTGATAACCATGTCCCTGACACAATTGTTAAAGGGCCTGTCCCAATTACTCAATTATTTTCATCGACTTGTGGGCATATGTCGTAGGGTGATGCCTGTATGGTCGTGAGTAGTCGCCCAAAGATTCGTACGGTTTTCGGGTCGCCGCTGGATTTTCAACATGTTTTCGGAGACTTGCTGCGACTATGATGGGTGCCTGCAATTTGCCGAAACAATTGTGTAAATGGGACAGGCCCTTAAGTCACGAGAGGCAAACAACTGCAAGTCACCCTACAATAGGAAATATCACCCCACTTTAGTAGTGGTGTAGCAGTAGAGCCGAGATGATCAGCCATGATCACATTGAATGGCGGTGCTGGCTTGAAGTACCGAATAGCCTCCTCCTGCACCTATTGTCTATTATCTATTGAGACCTGAGTTTGATCCTGACGATGTGCGATGTCTGTGTGGAGATTGAATGTTCTCCCTGTGAAAGCAGGGTCTCTAGGTCCAACTGCTTCCTCCCACATTCCAAACACGTGCAGGTTTGTGGGTTAATTGGCTTCTGTAAATTGCCCCTGGCATGAAAGCAGGGTAACATAGAACTAGTGTACAGGTGATCGATGGTCGGCGTGGACTTGGTGGGCTGAAGGGCCTGTTTCCACTATGTTTCTCTAAACTAAACTAGGGAATTTGGGAACAATGGTGATGAGATGACAACAGTCTGCATAACAGAGGTGCTAGATGTCCTAAAACATATAAAGGTAGATAAATCCCCCAAACCTGATCAGGTGTATCCAAGGCTGTGGGAAGCTAGAGAAGAAATTGCAGGAGCCTTGGCTGAGAATCATTGTTAGACACAGGTGAGGTGCTGGAAGACAGGAGGGTGGTTATGGTTGTGCCTTAAAAAAGCTGCAAAGAAAGACCACAAAAGCTGCAACGAAAGACCTGGGAACAACAGACCAGTAAGCCTAACATATGTGGTAGGAAAGTCACAGGAGAGGATTCTGAGGAATAAGGTAGACATACATTTGGAAAGATAGGTTGGCCAGGGAGAGTCAGCCCAGTTTTATGTGTTGAAGATCATGTCGTACGAGTAACCAAAGAGGTTTGCAAGGGCAGGGCTGGAGACATTGCAATATGGACTTCAGCAAAGTCTTTGATATGGTTCTGCGTGGTTGGCTGCTCTGCAAAGTTAGATCGCATGGGATCCAAGAAGAGCCAGATAACTGGATACAGAATTAGCTTCATGTTAGGAACTGGAGGGTGATGGTGGGAGGTTGTTTTTTGGCCTGGAGGCCTGTGACTAGTGATGTGTCTTAGAGATATGTGCTGGACCCAGTCCTCTACATCAATGATTTGGATGAGAATGTACGAGGCATGATTTGTGAGTTTGCTGATGACACTAAAATGGATTGTATCGCAGACAATTTAATCAAATCTTGGTGCATAACCACTGGATTTAATTTGACTTATTCATTATATGTAAAATGAAAAAGGCCTTCTTAAATCTCATTACAATCTTCTTCCTTTCTAGAAAAACACAGCTGGTTATGACGATTTTTCCCTTAATCACAAAATAATATTAGGATTTCTTGAACATATCCTGAAAAATTAATCTGCCAGAATGACTGCATCAAAGAAATGAACAATTATCTATATTTATGAGGATGTTGCCAGGACTTGAGGGCCTGAGCTAAAGGGAGAGGCTGTGCAGGCTAGGACTTTATTTCTTGGAGTGCTGGAGGCGTGGGTTATTTAATAGAGATGTATATGATCTCGAGGGGGATAGATAGAGTGAATGTACAGTCTTTTACTGGGAATCAAGAACCAGAGGACATAGGTTTAAGGTGAGAGGAGAAGGATTTAATAGGAACCCGAGCGTAACTCTTTCACAGGAAAGTGATGGGTGTATGGAATTCCTGTATGGAATGAGTTACCAGAGGAGGTAGTAGAGGCAGGTACTATAACACAATTTAAACGATATTTGGGGGGTTCCTGGATAGAAAAGGTTGAGGAATATGGGACTAGTGTAAATGGGGCACCTTGGCATGGGCAAGTTGGACCGAAGGGCCTGTTTCCATGCTGTATTATTACTCTATAACTCCACTCCTGATACAATGTTACTAACATACCACTGAATAGGTAAAACAAAATGCCTTGCATCTATATTCAGATTCAGATTCAATCTTTATTGTCATTGTGCAGTGTACAGTACAGAGACAACGAAATGCAGTTATCATCTCACCCAGAAGAGCGAACATAGAATAATGGATCAGCAAAATATATATATATGTACGTACTGTAGCAGTAGTGCAATTTTTCTAGGGGATGGCGTGTCCGGAGGGGGGGGGGGGGGGGTTGGTGACTAGCAATCACCAATGTGCAGAGTTAAGTTGTGTAACTGCCGCAGGGAAGTAGCTGTTCCTGAACCTGCTGGTCCGGCAACGGAGAGACCTGTAGCGCCTCCCGGATGGGAGGAGGGTAAACAGTCTGTGGTGGGGTGAGAGCAGTCCTTGACGATGCTGCGCGCCCTTCGCAGACATCGCTTGCTCGGGACAGACTCAATGGAGGGGAGTGAGGAACCGGTGATGCGTTGGGCAGTTTTCACCACCCTCTGCAGTGCTTTCCAGTCGGAGACAGAGCAGTGGCCATTCCATACTGTGATACAGTTGGTAAGGATGCTCTCGATGGTGCAGTGGTAGAAGTTCACCATAATCTGAGGAGACAGATGGATCTTCTTTGGTCTCCTCAGGAAGAAGATACGTTGCTGAGCCTTCTTGACCAGTGTTGAAGTATTGTGGGTCCAAGAGAGGTCATCAGAGATGTTGACCTCCTGAAACCTGAAGCTGGAAACACGTTCCACCTCCGTCCCGTTAATATGGATGGGGGTGTGTGTGCCAGCCCTAGATCTTCTGTAGTCCACAATGAGCTCCTTGGTCTTCTTGGAGTTAAGGGTCAGGTTGTTGTCAGCGCACCATGCTGCTAGGAGCTGGACCTTCTCCCTATAGGCCGATTCATTGTTGTCGCTGAAGAGACCAATCACTGTTGTATCATCTGCATACTTGATGATGGTGTTAGTACCATGTACAGGTGTGCAGTCGTAGGTGAAGAGGGAGTAGAGGAGAGGGCTCAGCACACAGCCCTGTGGAACGCCCGGGTTCAGGGTGAGGGTTGAAGAGGTGTGGTTGTCTGACCTAATAGAAAGTTCAGTATCCAGTTGCAGAGAGAGGGGTCGATGTCCAGGTCGATGAGTTTGGTGATCAGTTTTGAGGGGATAATGGTGTTAAATGCTGAGCTATAGTCGATGAACAGCATCTCACGTAGGTGTCTCTGTTGTCGAGATGGGAGAGGGCGGAGTGAAGTGCCATTGAGATGGCATTATCCGTAGTGTATGGTGTATTTCACAAACTTGGAATACCCCAAAGTGGTTTACAGTTTCCAAGATAATTGTGAAGTGTAGTCACAGTTGTAAAGCAGGAAACAAAACAATTATATTGCACACAATGTCTCACAAATTGTAATGTGGGAAAGACTAAATTACCTGTTTGTGATGAAGAAGCAAATTAACTGCAGATGCTGAAATCTTGAACAAAGAAACAAAGTGCTGGGTCAGGCAGCATGTGTGGAGGGAATTGGCAGAAAACATTTGGATTGGGACCTTCGGACTAGCTGATCTGAAATGCTGCCTATCCATTCCTTACACAGATGGTGCCTGGCTCACTGAGTTTCTCGAACAGTTTGATTATGGACCCATTTGTGATGTTGGGAATGGCATATATATTGACCAGGACATTGTGCATAACTCAACTACTATTGTTTGTGCAGTGGCGGAAGATATATATGAGTCGAGGAACAGATGGGCAGGCCTCAGTTTAACTTCATCCGATTTATGAGAACAGTATAAATTTCCTCAGTACTTGGCTGAGGCATCTGACTGGATATTTGTCCTACATTTTCTGGGGAGGGACTTTAATCTGTAGTTCAGGCAAGAATGTTGTCAACAGTTAGCATTTTCTCTGCATCCGTGTTTTGTTCATTAACTCATGTTCTTTCTGACATTATTTCAAAGGCATTATTTTTGAAACATTAATTTTTATTTAAATCCATAAGCACGTGCTCATATTGCCTCTAGTTAATTTCATTGCCATTCTTTTGTCTCTGTTCCTTTTTTTTTAAATCTTGCTTTGGCCTAACATATGTGGTTTGAAACATTTCAAAGAAAATAAGCAAATATGTTCTTACATTTACACAAAAGGTCATGATAGTGGACTAGATTAATTTATACAATTTTGGAAGAAAGAAGTAGGGGAGGATGCAATGTGAAAGCAATAGGTGGGAATTATTTATCAAAAGGATTATTTGACAATGGATTTCTCTTGTTGGTTTAATGTTCAATTATTTACATTATATAAATTTTGAATTGTTGCTTGTCTCTCACAGAAGACATTATTGGAACAGAATAAGAAGGATTTGATTTTCTGGATAACACTATTGGTTGCTTACATTTTTTTTTAAAGAATATTGCGATTAACTGTTCTTCACTGAGCATTTTTCAAAAGATTACCATCTTTAAAATTTGAATAATAGTCATAGAGGGATACACAGAGAACCAGACCCTTCGGCCCACTGAGCTTGTGATGTCCATCAATTACCCATTTACACTAATCTTTAGTGCTAAAGATTAGTGTAGGATTTACCTTGGACTAAACGTTATACCCTTTTCATGTAAATACACTGTAATCACAGCTCGATTGTGATCATGCATTGTTTTTCTACTGACTGGATTGCACGCAACAAAAACCTTTCGCTGTACCTCGGTGCACGTGACAATAAATTAAACTGCACTAATCTCATTTTTATTCACTCCCCCCAGATTCGACAGCTCACCTGCATACTGGCAAATTCATCTATCGACTGGATTGTCTTTGGGACGTGGGAGGAAATGGTAACACCCGGAGGAAAACATCCAATTAATGGACAGGCTGCACCGAACATCACAATCATGTCTCTGGCGATGTGAGGCTGTGGCTCCATTAGCTGCACCACTTTGCCTTCCAAAATAAACATTTAATAAACAAAATAAATCTCTTAAACAAAGCTAGCTCAAGATATCCAATGTTAATACACCTGCAATGCAGGCAGCAGTGCAGCACAGTGGCCAAGTTGGTAGAGTTCCTACCTCACAGGGCCAGAGATTCGAGTTTGATCCTGACCTTGGGTGCTGTCTGTGTAGCGGTTGCACGTTCTCCTCTTGACTGCTGTTACGGTTTCCTCCCATATCCCAAAGGCGTGCAGGTTAGTTGGCCTCTGTAAATGGCCCCGAGTGTGCAGGGACTGGAATAACATAGTACAAGTATGGATGGGTGATCAATGGTTGGTGTGGACTCGATGGGCCGAAGGGCCTATTTCCTTGCTGTATTTTTCAATTCAACTTTGTTTAGTTGAGGAGTTTCTCTGACATCATCACACTAACTTCATAGCTAACCTTGTGAAACACTTTGCATTTCTTGACATCAGGAGCAGAAGGAGGATTTTTCTTGGTTAATTGCCAATTAAAGTTGTGTTTCCAAGATAATTAAAGCCAAATAAAGTTTTGCCCCCAAATTACTTTGCAAACAGTCTTGTCAGTTGGAAGTGACCTGCAGCTGGCCAGTGTAAGAATCTTTCCACCATTTGCCAGTACAGTCGGGGGAGAGAAAGCACAAATTAATCCCCCTTTTCAATTTGACTCTCAAATGTCGCCCTGTGAATCAGCAGGGAAGAAGTCTTTCAACTGCTTGTTAAAATACATTAATAAGAGTGGAGATGGTAAGTAATTCATAGTAACAGTACTCTTTAACCAATACTATTCCCCTTTGAGTTTTGTAGTTGCAACCATCCAGTTAGTCTGCACATGTTAGCATGCAAATGTTAAGATGATGACAAAATAATATTGCAGCCCATTTTCTGATGTGGTTGCTAATTGCATCTAATGATGCAAGTGAATAGGGCAGAGACAAAGTGGAGTGGCTCACAGCCAGCAGGGTTGGTGGGAAATTTACTCTGTTCACTAAACAGTCTGTCTCACCCAATATTACGCTATTGTCGTTTTTCTTGATGAGAACTCTCCTCTATTGCCATGGTGACTTGAACATTGGACAACAATAAATGCAAGTGGTTGGTGGAGCTTCTGTAGCAAAGTCTAATTGGTGATGGACAGGAAAGCTGTTGGTTTTTGCCTTTACAAAGGGTTACAAAGTATAATAGAGCGAAAACTTGCAAAAAGGCGTTGTTTAATCGTAGGCTTCGCTGCTTTGGGTTTTTGAGGTTACAGGCTGGGAACATAATTTCAGCCTTTACCAGAGATAAAATGTGTTGTGTATTATGTTACAAAGAAAATGCAAGTCTGTCAGTGTAAAGCAATCTTGTGCAAGCTGAAATAACAATGATTGACCAAGGCAACTAATACATGGCTTCAACGGTGAGTTTCTGCAATTTTAATGCCTTGAACAGTATGTATTGAGTGAGAAACAAAAAGGACACCTCAATGACGTCGTGTTTTAGAAGAGCACCAAGTTTAAGTGGTTAGTGAGTAATTTCCTTGTAATCGCATGCACCGCGTGGGAGTTGGAAGGAGCTTATGATCTTTATTCTATCTGCAAACATCTTCAGCATTAACAAAGTGGAAGATTTTGTTTTAACTCACTAACAAGCCCCTGTTGCTACTAATGCTGTACTAATTTTACGTGCTGTTGCCAGTGTGTATGAAAATATGTTTTCATGTGAATAGCAAACTATCCAAATGTGAAAAACGAATTGTGCTGGAAGCAAAGTGAGTCATGAGCACACTGATTTGATTTCAGTCACATTTAAAAATGTCAGAGTCATACAGCGTAGATCCCTAAGTCCAGCATGCATATGTCAACCATCGAGTACCTCTATCACAGTGGTTCTTAACCTTTTTGGCCCCACGACCCCATCTTGGTCAGTTCTTGGTCAGTACCGTGACCCCCCGAAACAAAAATAAAAAAAACCAGCCCGATTTATTAAAACATGTCTGCCAATGCTCAGTCAATGGGATGGCTGAAATTGCTTCACAGCCATCAGGCAATCAAAACAAGGACGAATGTTCGACAGGCAGCACCTCATGTCAGCGCCGATCACAAGCCTATTGTGTACCTTCGTTTTCAGAGTTACCATGGTTGAGGATCCAGCCTCACAGTGACAGGTTGAGGGGACTGGACCCAATAGGGTCAGGGCCGTCTTCAAAAAAAACAGGACAGTCCTTCACTTTCAGCCAAAACGTGGCGAGCTCTTGTACCATGAAGTCACTCCTCAGCTGCGCTTCTTCACAAATTCGGTAAAATTCAACCTTCGCAGTCAAGTCAGTATCGCTGATGGCACCGTCTTCAGTGGAAAAGGGTCAGATGATCCACTCATCACGAGAGTGGTCGTCCAGTCGGGAGAAGTAACGTTCGATGGCTTCATTAATTGCCAGAAGGTGGGTTGAGATCTCCTCGTGGAAGTGGCATTCAGAATTTGGCGTAGCATCCAGGAGAGTCATCATCACAGGGAAGATAGTCGTGTCACCGTCCTGGATTCTTCTCTGGTAAAGGTTCCTCTTTGTCACGAACTGTGTGTAACATTGGGAGGTTCCTTGAAGTGACAGGTTCAAGGAATTCACCTCGGCAAAGAAGTCAGCCAAGTAAGCAACCTTCATCACAAACAGTTCATCCTGCATCTTTCATGAAGCCGATTCTCCTTCTCAGTACACTCTCTCTCCATTTACAGCGCTATTTCCTCTCGAAGTTGAATCTCACGATTGAGAACGTTACCACGCGAAGGCCAGCGCCCCTCTGTGTGGAATATCAGAACAGTGAAATCGGCGCCCATTTCTTCACACATCGATTTGAAGATTCTTAAGTTTGTTGCGCTCCCTCGGATGTGGTTCTCAAAGACCAGGAGAGAGAGTCTTCATCGCTAAAGCATGGCGATGTATCATGCAGTGGGTGAAGGAGACTTGGGAAGTGACATCCTTCACGAAGGCTTTGAAGCTGGATCTTCAACTGACCATGGGAGCTGCCCCATCTGTACACACCCCGACAAGGCATTCCCAGCCAAGCTCATGTTTAATGAGGAGGGCCTCCAGCATTCTGAACACATCTTCTCCCCGAGTGGGAGGAGCCAATGGATCCAAGAACGGGTACTCCTCCTTCATGGCGTCTCCATCGAGGTAACAAACGTAGACTAGCAATTGGGAACATGAGGCAACATCTGTTGACTTGTCCAGTTGCAGTAAATACACTGGGCTGCTCTTCACAGCGCTCACTATTTGCAACAGAACATCATTACTCATATCCGAGATTCGACTTTAGACTGTGTCATTCCAAAGGGAAATCTGCCAGAACTTGTTTGACTGCTGTTCCCCCAGCACCAACTTTGCTGCTTCGAGAAGGCATGGCTTGATAAGCTCTTCACCGATGCTGAAAGGTTTCTTAGTCTGTGCGATTCGATACGCAATCCGGTAAGAAGCCTCCAAGTCATCCTGTTTTTATCTACTATGCTACGGTTTTATGCTATGAGCTGCAAAGCAAAAAGGGGTAAGGAAGATGAGAGAGGGGTGGAATTGAGTGCTCTGTTGATTTTCTGCATTTGAGGCCTTATGCCCCTATACTCCCTCCATGATAAATATAAATAAAATAATAGGATCGGAAAGCACATTTGTTTTCCTTGGCTCCATAGATGCTGCCTCACTCGCTGAGTTTCTCCGGCATTTTTATCTATCTTTGTTTATGCTACAATGCAGATAAGGAGAAAGAATTCACATTGAAACATCCTTTTATATTTCAATGCCGATCAGATCATCAGAAGACATAATTATAAGTAAAAGGAGGTAGATAGGCTTGGTATTTACTTTAAATAACGAGCTTTCCTGGCCTTTTTTTGTGTAAAATTTCGAATCACAGCATGAAAATGTATTGTTCTGGCAATGTTTGATTCAATACTATTGATTCAATTCATTGACATTGTGGGGCTGTGGTCTGGAGAGCTTCTAGCCGCAGGCGTGACGTGGACTTACCATCCAGAGCCTGGGATCCCTTGCCGGGGATCGCCACAGAAGAGCTCCAACCACCGGCCTGCGGCCTATAACATCCTGAAGCCGCAGTCTCCAGTAGGAAAGTGCCGCGGAGTGTGTTTGTCTGTCCCGACGTCGGAGTTTGGAACATCCCGACGAGAGGGCCTATACATTGGGCCGCCATAGCAGCGACTACGGAGGGGTTATGGCCTCGACCATGGGTGAACAAAGGAGGAGGACTTGCTGAGCCTTGTTGCCTTCCACCACAGTGGTGGATGTTTGTGTTAAATTTTATTTTGTATTGTGTGTTCTTTTTAAGTGTATCGCTGCTGGCAAATTCATTTCACTGCACCTTCGGGTGTATGTGACGAATAAAATTGACTTTGGCATTGAACACTTAGCCTGGCCAAATCCCCAAGAAGTTCCTGAGACATTGTAGACCTTAAATAATTCTTAATCAGCTTGTGTTTGCTAAATGACCTCTTTGCAGAAGCTACTTTGCTGGAATTGTCCCACTTGGCTGTCATTTGCGCATCACGCAGATGGCGCGCGAAGATCACAAAATCCTGCGACACCGCGCGCAGCCGTGCATCACTGCCTTTGTCATCGGGCACCATGCGCGCGTAATGCGCACCATGCGTCGTGACATGTAAATGATGTCGTGTAAATTACGCGCAAGTAACGGCCAAGTGGGACAGGCCCTTTAAGCTACGCAAACATTTGGAAACAGGTCACCAAGTCTATACTCTGTTAACAAGTTCAACAGATCTAATGATTTTAACTGCCTTTATAAAATTCACCCTCCCATTAACACACCCACTCAGACACACACTCAGACACACACTCACCCACTCACATACACCCACACGTGCGCACACACACACACACACACCCTCACACCCACTCACCCTCACCCACACACACACATCCACTCACTCACAGACACTCACACGCCCACCCACACACGCCCACTCACACATGCCCACTGACCCACCCACACCCACTGACACCCACCCATTAGCGATGTTACAATACCTACCATCAGCGGCGCTGCAGTTCTGTCACTGGCTGTGTGCGCGACTTTGGCGCCTTTGAGGGGGGGGGGGGGCGGAATTAAAATGACGTTTTCTCTTGCCTGTCGGAGGCGGATTTCCTCAGGCAACTAGCTGCTGAAGAATAATCGTTCCGACTTCTGATCCCAATTTTTTTTTCTTTCAAATCGCGAGAAAATTTAATGATTAGATTAAAATACAAAGTGACTTCTAACGCCCTCAACGCCTACAACATGACGGATCTCAAGTACGGAACAAAACAACGGGTAAATCGTTTATTTTACATATAAACTTGCTTCTTGGGATGACTTTAATCTAATTTTACGTTGTGAAAATGTGATTTGGGCCCCTTACAAATCGGCAGTGTTTTTCCTGCCAATATGGGGTTCAAATTCACCGCAAATGCAACGTTCCAATCGATCGCGTTCCAGAAAAACACACTCGCAAGATAATTTAAATGCTCTTTTTTTTGGACAATCATGTCATAAGAGCATCTAAATCGTCTATATTTTGTATTATTGTCTATCCATAGTCAATATTTTAATACTGAATATCAGTTTTAGTCCCATGTATTGTGCAAAAAAAAATGTTGATTATATTCAGTGGATGTTTCTAGATTAATTTATGGGAATTAAACATCAAATTCCTTCCATCTGGCATATGAATTCATGACAGAGATTTAAAAATCATGTTATATTGTGAATTCTTGTGTGAATGGGATTAGTTTGTTATTTGGATACACGCTATTTAAAAAAAAAATCATTTTCTTATGAAATGGAATCTACAGGATATCCTTAATGGGAAAGTAGTAGGCAGAAAGGCATGTCATGTGTTGGTTTGAAGACCAAAAACTTGTAGTTTACAATGCCGAAATGGAAAAGCTGAGGAAAAACAAGGTGTACAGAGTTGCTTATGTGTTACAATCTGAGTAGCAACTGATCTTCTCCATAAAGACTTGGTCTTTTGCTAGAAATTGTAATGTATTTACATATCTGTTACGGACTTACAGCATACAATACAACAATATTAAAGTTCTGATCTTGAGAATATCACATTTTTGAATTTTCAAGGTAGTCTGGGTGTTTATTACTATTTCCGTCACAACGGTCAATTTTGTAATTGACTACAATTAGGTAATTAACTAATTATATGTTTTAATTTCAGGGCATCCAAGTAAGATGTTTTATATTTGTTTCAGAATGCTTCAATCTATAATAACTGAAAATTTCATTCAGTTCCCTTAATTTTTAAGAAAGTTATGGGATTTTGACTGTCCTCGATCACGGCTTTTGTGTTAAGTCAATGCAAAAGTAATAGGGAACAAGATGCTAATTTCCGAGTATGAAAATGGCCATAACCTTTTTAATACTGAAGATATGAAAGTGAATTAGGTGTCAAATTAAGCTTCTTTTTATGCTTTATCTGATGGGATAAATTGGAGACTTGATTTTTTAAATCTCAAAATTTTGTAACATTGCTATACCCATACCCAAACCCGGACCACTGAAACAGCTGCCGACTCTCACCACCTCCCCGGGCGGGACCACCGCAGCCACTGTCGCCGACCTTCACTGTCTTCAGAAAGCCAACTGCTGCCCATATCTCTACTCCAGCCCCCCACGGGTCTCCACCAGCGACTCCGTCGACCCTTGCCTCACCACTGGCCACCAGCAGGCCAGAGCCGTCACCTCACCAGAGTTCCAGGCGCAGCACCAGGCCCACAACCTCCAGTAAATGCAGACAGCATGTGGTCTGTCTCTGCTAGGTCCTAGTTCTTCCCCCCTCCCCCCCTTTACAGGGAGGACCCATGGTTCTTACCCTTCTCCCTCTTTTAATCAGGTTACCCCGACCACACACCCTCCAGTTAAAATTCCCCGCTTTATTATGGATCAAAATTTCTACGAATTACGATATATACAACTATGTAGGCTCACACAAAATGTGAATGCTAGTCTTCACAAAATATATGCAAACATTTTCTGAGATTTCAGGAAATTCCCGGCCCCACTCCTTCGGCTCCCTTATGGACTCCGGGCCCAGGTACGATGTACCCCCTGCACCTTCCACATAGAAAAATAGGTGCAGGAGTAGGCCATTCGGCCCTTCAAGCCTGCACCGCCATTCAATGTGATCATGGCTGATCATCCAACTCAGTATCCCGTACCTGCCTTCTCTCCATACCCCCTGATCCCTTTAGCCACAAGTGCCACATCTAACGCCCTCTTAAATATAGCCAATGAACTGGCCTCAACTACCTTCTGTGGCAGAGAATTCCAGAGACTCACCACTCTCTGTGTAAAGAATGTTTTCCTCATCTCGGTCCTAAAGGAATTCCCCCTTATCCTTTGACTGTGACCCCTTGTTCTGGACTCCCCCAACATCGGGAACAATCTTCCAGCATCTAGCTTGTCCAACCCCTTAAGAATTTTGTAAGTTTCTATAAGATCCCCCCTCAATCTTCTAAATTCCAGCGAGTACAAGCATATGCAAACAAAATACTGTGTGTGGTATGTACCTTTGTTAGGTTCCTAAAAATGGGCTCAACAAATTGACGTTATTTACAACCCCTTCATGACCCCCGGAAAAACCCCAAATGACCCCCATGGGGTCATGACCCCCAGGTTTAGAACCACAGCTCTATCATGTCTGCACTCTGGAATATTGAGCTACTTGTCCTGCCTTACTAAATGTACATAAATGTTGTCCTTGTGGATTTTCTAAAATAATTTCTCTACCACATATAAGGCTCACTGGCGTATCCTTGCTTCCTTTCTTAAGTAAAGGAATAACATTAGCTATCTTCCAATCTTCTGATACCTTGCCTATGGCTAATGGAGATGAAAAAATCTTTGTCAGGGCCCCAGCAATTTCCTTCCTAGCTTCCCATAGCATTCTGGAATAAATCTCATTTTGCCCTGGGGAATTATCAACCCTTATGTACCACAACATCTAACACCCACATCTTCTTAATACTGACGTGCTCCAGACTACCAGTTCAGTTTAGTTTATTGTTGCGTGCTCCGAGGTACAGTGAAAAGCTTTTGTTGCGTGCTAACCAGTCAGCGGAAAGACAAAACATGCTTACAGTCGAGCCATTTACAGTGTATAGACAAATGATAAGGGAATAACCTCTAGTGCAAGGTAAAACCAGCAAAGTCAGAACAAGAATAGTCTGAGGGTCACCAATGAGGTAGATAGCAGAGCAGTGCTGAACCAACACATCTCTCTCTGAACTCGCTATCCTCCAGATCTTTTTGGTGAGTTCAAAGAAAGGATTGTTTTAGGACCTTGCCCACATTCCCTGGCTGAACACAACAGACGATAGGTGCAGGAGTAGGCCATTCGGCCCTTCAAGCCAGCACAGCCATTCAATGTGATCATGGCTCATCATCCACAATCAGTACCCCGTTCCTGCCTTCTCCCCACATCCCCTGACTCCGCTATCTTTAAAAAAAAATTTTTTTTTTAAATTAGAAGTAATGTACAATAATATAAACCAAAAATAACATAATACATTTCATGTACTTGTTTTTCAATTTAATAATAGAAAAGTAACAGAAGCAAGAGAAAGAAAAATAAAGAAAGTTAGATAAGATAGTGATATTAATAGTACGTGAAAAAGTGGAAAGGGAGAGCCCATAAAGATGTAAAGCCCGAGAAAGAGAAAGAGAAGAGAAAAAAAAGGAAAATATAAAGAAAAGAAAATAAAATAAAAGGGATATACCCGCTTCATATCTTTACACACCCCTCGCCCGGTCCTGAAACAGTTTATTTCCAGAGTTATGTTGCACCTTATGCTTGTAATAAGTCGATAAATGGAGACAAAATTTTAAGAATTGGTCTGATTTGCCTGCTTGGACGAATCTCATGTCTTCGAGATGTAACATTTCAGACATATTTGAAATCCACATTTTTAGCATAGTGTCGGTGCATTTTTCCAGAATTTAAGTATGTCTTTTTGCCGTTATTAAGCCATAATTAAGGAAACTCTTTTGGAACTAAGTCAGCTCAAAGCCGGCTTCCATTGTTCCAAAAATAATCAGTTCTACGTTGGGTTTCAGTTCTATTTTAAATAGTTTTGTAAACATTTCAAAATTTTAATTCCAACATTTTTGGATTTTTATACAAAAAACAAAGGAATGTGCTATGGTTGCATCTTGAGATAAACATTTATCACAAATGGGGGAGACATTTGGAAAGATTTTGTTTGGTTTAGCTTTCGAATATAATCTATGTAAAACTTTGAATTGAATTAAGATATGTCTTACATTGATCGAGCATTTATGCACATATAGCAAGTATTTATCCCATCTCTCTTTCGAGATTTTTATACATAGTTCTTGTTCCCAATTTCTTCTAATTGTGTCAGATGATGGTATTTCTATATTTAGAATTATATTATACAAGTATGATATTAAGTTAGTTGAGTCCGCCTTTCTGTTCGTAGCTTCATCTAATAGATCTGGAGTCAGAGTTTTGTATTCTTGTGTATGTTTTTTCAAATAGTCACGGATTTGAAGGTATTTAAAATATTGATTACTTTTCAGATTGTATTTGAGTTGTAGTTGTTGGAATGATAAAACATTTCCCGTTTCATACATGTCTCCAAGCATTTTAATTCCTATTCTTTCCCAATGGGTAAATGTTTTATCAATAATGGATAGTTTAAACGACGGATTATTAACTATAGGAGAGATAAGCGATAGGTTTCTTAATTTGAGAGTTAGTTTTATTTGTTTCCAAATTCTAATAGTACTATGAATAATTGGGTTTGTCTTGTATGTTGTATTATTCAGTTTTATCGGTGAGAGTACGATCGCTCCGATATTGAAAGGGGAAAAATCCTCTTTCTCCATTACTATCCAATCCACCTGTTGGGCAGAATTGTCCAACAGGTGAATTACATTTTTGATATTTACTGCCCAATAATAGTACAAAAAGTTGGGGCGTGTTAGTCCACCAAATTCTTTGGGTTTACACGTGTCATCTTTGGATTCTATGGGATTTATAGTCCCATATAAAATTTGTGATATCAGAATCAAGTTTTTTGAAAAACGTTTTAGGTAAGTATATTGGTATTGATTGAAATAAATATAAAATTTGTGGTAAAAAAATCATTTTTATGTCATTTATTCTGCCTATTAAAGACATCGGAAGTGTTTTCCAAAATTTAATCAAGGCATTTAATTTAGTAAGTAAGGGCATATAGTTTGCGTTGAATAAAGATTTATATTTTCTGGTAATTTCGATTCCCAAATATTTAAATTTTTCTGTAGCAATTTTAAAATGGAATTTTAAAAGGTGTGTCGAATCTTGAGGTTTTATCGTCATAATTTCACTTTTATTCCAATTTATTCTATATCCTGAAAAGGATCTGAATTACTCTATTAGGTTTAGTATATTTGGTATGCTGGTTTGTGACTTTGTAATATGTAATAGTACGTCGTCTGCGTATAGTGATATTTTATTATTTGAGTATTTTGTATTATAACCATGGATATTCGGATGCATTCTTATGCTTTCTGCTAAGGGTTCTATCACAAGAGCAAATAGCAGGGGTGATAATGCACATCCCTGTCTATTGCCCCTGGATAGTTGAAATTTCGGAGACAGTATATCATTAGTTAATATTCTGGCAGTCGGCTTGTCATATAATAATTTTACCCATGGAATAAAGTTATTTTCCATTTGAAATATTTGCAATAGACTCTGCTATCTTCAAGAACCCTATATAGCTCTCTCTTGAAAGTATCCAGAGACGTTCCTGAGACCCCTGGTTCTGGACTCCCCCAACATCGGGAACATGTTTCCTGCCTCTAGCGTGTCCAAACCTTTAATAATCTTATATGTTTCAATAAGATACCCTCTCATCCTTCCAAATTCCGGAGTATACAAGCCCAGCCACTCCATTCTCTCAACATATGTCAGTCCTGCCATCCCGGGAATTAACCTTGTGAACCTACGCTGCACTCCCTCAATAGCAAGAATGTCCTTCCTCACATTTGGAGACCAAAACTGCACACAATACTCCAGGTGTGGTCTCACTAGGCCCCTGTACAACTGCAGAAGGACCTCTGCTCCTATACTCAACTCCTCTTGTTATGAAGGCCAACATGCCATTCACTTTCTTCACTGCCTGCTCTACCTGCATGCTTACCTTCTCTGTACTCCCTCTATGGCAAGAATGTCTTAATAGGGGTAACCGTGAGAGAAAACCACCAAATTCATTGCTGCTCACTGACTTGTGAAAGAGCAGCGTGCCAGCGGATTGAGGGCAAGTCTCAGCCCACGACTGCCCGGGGCTGGAGGATGACTGAGCGCTCTGAACCCGAGCACCAAGATGTAAGCGGCCGAAGGAGCGCATCCCTCGGGACAGCCCCCACTTTCCCCCCGGAGTCAGCGTGACCGGCCACGGTAGCCCTCCACCCGTCTACCCCTGTGCTGCCGCACTATCACGGGCTATCGGTCAGCAGTGCCCACACACACGGGGCCGGGTGGCGCGGGGCCGCGGCTCTGGGCAGCGGACATATGGGGCCATAAACTCAGCAACGTCCCTGTCAGCTGCAGCAGAGTTGGGAACAGTCTGGTCCCTCTGCCCACCCAGAGTCACTGCCTGCGATGCACCGGACCCGACCCCCACACCAGAGTGATTCACGCCCCCAACCCCTGGACTCGGACCCACACACAGGGTGATTCACCCCCCACCCCACCCCCCGGCCGTGGGGACAGACGGCCCGGGGTCTGCGAGTGCGGAACCAGTCAGCGTGGAGTCTGGATGCTGGGACAGAAGACGGGCCCGCTGCACTGGCAGCCATAGTAAATGCTTACCTGACTTTCACCGCATGTACTCCAGAAGGCGTTGCGTGGCAACAGTACGGGTCACGGGTCGTGACCTCGAATGCCGTGCAACCTCCCTATTCCTTAAGGAATTTATTTGATTGTAGTTACCAATACCTATCACATGCTTCCTTGTTTTCCTCATCGCCTAAAACCTTTGTCATTCAAATCTTGCCGTCTTTACTTTTCAACCTTGCTGGAACATGCTACCCTGGAACTCTTGCTAACACTTGTACCTTTTCAACCTCAAGTAGTTGCTCAACCAGGACTTTCACTAGGTTCTCTTGTTAATCCTGGCTAAATCGAACCAGTCAGGACTTTAAAATGGGGTGTTAAAGAAGGAACTGCAGATGCTGGAAAATCGAGGGTAGATTAGACTGAAGAAGGGTTTCGGCCTGAAACGTTGTCTATCTCCTTCGCTCCTTAGATGCTGCTGCACCCGCTGAGTTTCTCCAGCCTTTTGTGTACCCTTTAAAATGGGGTTATGTTTCAGGGCTTGCTGGGAGATTTGGTCAAATTGGGAATGCTCTCTGCAGAGCTGGGACAAGCTGTGAGAGGTGCCAGATAGTCTGGAGCTTAGATACAATTCATATGCAAAGGGGATGGGAACCTTGCAAGCCTTGTCAATCTGATACCAAATGCATAGAATGGATTTGGTGGTTGCAAACTAGATATAGATTTTGTAAATAGGTTGTAAATAATGTTTCAGAATCATACTCTGCTGGATGTTTATCGGAAGCGGTGTTAAGCCTTGTCTGAAAGTTCTGTAAAGTTCTGCGATACAGTGTGGAAACAGGCTTTTCAGCCCAACTTGCCCACACAGGCCAACATGACCCAGCTACACTACTCCCACCTGCCAGAATTTGGTCCATATCCCGCCAAACCTGACTTATCCATGTATCTGTCTGTTTCCTAAATTTTGGGGTAGTTCCTGCCTCAACTACCTCCTCTGGCAGCTTGTTCCAAACATCCACCACCCTTTGTGTGAAAAGGTTACCCCTCAGATTCCCATATATTTTCCCCTTCACCCTAAACCTATGTTCTCTGGTCCTCGACTCACCTACTCTGAGCAAGATACTCTGTTCATCTACCCAATCTATTCCTATCAAGATCTTATACACCTCTATAAGATCCTCCCTCATGCTCCTGTGCTCCAAGGAATAAAGTCCCAGCCTACTCAACCATATCTTCTAGCCCTGGCAACATGCCCGAACAATCTTCATTGTAGCCTTTCCAGCTTGACAACATCTTTCCTATGAAATGGTGCCCAGAACTGAACTATTCTAAATGTGTTGGACACAAAAAGCTGGAGTAACTCAGCAGGACGGCAGCATCTCTGGAGAGAAGGAATGGGTGATGTTTCAGGTTGAGCCCCTTCTTCAGACTCTAAATGTGGCCTCACCATCATCTTATACAACTGCAACATGACCGCCCAGCTTCTATACTCAATTCTCTGACTGATGAAGGCCAGCGTGCCAAAAACCTTCTTGACCACCTGATCTACTTGCATCTCCACCTGCAGGGAACTATACACCTGCAGTAGACAAAAGTGCTGGAGAAACTCAGCGGGTGCAGCAACATCTATGGAGCGGAGGAAATAGGCAATGTTTCGGCCCAAAACATTGCCTATTTCCTTCGCTCCATAGATGCTGCTGCACCCGCTGAGTTTCTCCAGCATTTTGTCTACCTTCGATTTTCCAGCATCTGCAGTTCCTTCTTAAAAACTATACACCTGCAGTCCTAGATCCCTCTTCTCTACAACACTACCCAGAGCTCTGCCATTTACTATGTCAGTCCTGCCCATGTTAGACTTCCCAAAATGCAACAAGGCCCATTTTCCTGCAATAAATTCCATCACCCATTCCTCAGCCCTTTGGCCAATTAATCAAGATCCTGCTGCAATTTTTCTTCACTATCTGCAAAACCACCCACTTTTGTACTATCTGCAAACTTGCTAATCTTGTATGTTCTCATCCAAATCATTGGTATAGATGACAAACATTAACGGGCCCAGCACCGAACCCTGAGGCACACCACCAGTCACAGGCATCCAGTCTGATAAGCAACCTTTCACCCTCACCCTCTGCTTCCTTCCATGAGGCCAATTTTCTATCCATTCAATTACCTCTCCTTGGATCCCATGCAATCTAACCTTCCAGAGCAGCCTATCATGAGGAACCTTGTCGAACGCTTTACTGAAGTCCATATATACATCTACAGCTCTGCCCTCATCGACCTTTATGGTCACGTCTTCAAAAAGCTCAATCAGATTTGTGAGACACGACCGCCCACGTACAAATCAACCCTTATCCGTCTAAATGCCTGCTGATCCTATCCCTCAGAATACCCTCTGGTAACTTTCCAACTACAGATGTTAAGCTCACTGGCTTTTGGTTCCCAGCATTTGCCCTGTAGCCCTTCTTGAATAAAGGCACAGCATTTGCCACTCTCCAGTCCTCCAGCACCTCTCCTGTAGTTAAAGACAACTAGTAAATTTCAATATTCAAGATATTAGCCTTCCCCCTATTCATGACCTTACCCCTTTTCATAACCTCTCAGTTTAGTGTCTCACATAAATGTCAGAAATTCTGAAAGTGCAGCACTCCCACAGTACTATACTGAGGTGTCGGCCTAGATTGGAGGCTGGGGACCAAATGGAAAAATGTTCAAACTTTTATAGACAGTTAGATGGAGCTCTAGGGACTAGTGGAATCAAGGGATATGGGGAGAAGGCAGGCATGGGTTATTGATTGGGAACGATCAGCCATGATCACAATGAATGGCGGTGCTGGCTCGAAGAGCCGAATGGACTCCTCCTGCACCTATTTTCTATGACAGATTTAAAAGAGACAAACCACCACTTGTAAAGAGAGGATAGCAAATTCTCATACAAATCTCATAATAATGATGTTCTCGTATCCCTGATCCATGGCAAACATTTTATAACTGGTTTACTTTTGTCAGTGTAATATGAAATGAGGAAGAAAACAGAGAGCCATAGATTTTTACTGCATTTCTTAATGACCATATGTAAACAATGGAATCAGGAGTGATGTCATGGTTTAACTCTGAGACCTTTGGTTGACCATCACTCTGCATTTTTAAATACATTTTCTAATTGATTTCCAAAATACATTTATGCCTTGGTAACCCATCTACATGACAGGCAGATGATGACATGGCAGGACTAATGGTGGTTTAAGGGCATTGGTCACATGTGGTTAAATTGATAGGGCCTTTACAAAGCCCTCCATTAGAAAGAGGAAATAGAGGCAAGAATATGAATGCCTTGCTACACTTGTCCCTTCACCTCCCCCATCCACTCCTTTCAGGGACCCAAGCAGTCATTCCAAGTCCGACAGAGGTTCACCTGCACCTCCTCCAACCTCATCTACTGCATCCGTTGCTCCAGATGCCAGCTGATCTACATCGGTGAGACCAAGCGGAGGCTGGGCGATCGTTTCGCTGAACACCTCCGCTCGGTCCGCAATAACCAACCCGACCTCCCGGTGGCTCAGCACTTCAACTCCCCCTCCCATTCCGTATCCAACCTCTCGGTCCTGGGCCTCCTCCACGGCCAGAATGAGCAACACCGCAAGTTGGAGGAACAGCACCTCATATTCCGCTTGGGGAGTCTGCATCCTCTGGGCTTAAACATTGAATTTTCTCAATTCTGTTAACCCAGACTGCCCCACCCCTCCCCACCTCTCCCCACCTCTCCCTCAGCCCTCGGGCCCTGACATTCCTTCTCCATCTCCCCCCCCCCCATCCCCAGTCGCACTAGCTTCTCATTTTCACACCACAAACAGCTTACAATGGCCTGTTTCCCTTATCATCAATACTTTTTTGCATATCTCTCATTCATTGTTCTTTATCTCTCCACATCACTGTTTATATCTCTCGTTTCCCTGATCCCTGACCAGTCTGAAGAAGGGTCTCGACCCGAAACGTCGCCTATCTCCTTCGCCCCTTAGATGCTGCTGCACCCGCTGAGTTTCTCCAGCTTTTTGTGTAACCCTCGATTCTCCAGCATCTGCAGTTCCTTCTTTAACACTTTAACAATATGAATGCCTTGTTGATTTAGTGCACTGCTTACTAAAGGATCTTACTTTGCAATCACCTAATATAAACAAACAATATATATATTTTTTAATGCTGAGATTAAGGATATCCATAAAAGAGTTTGCATAGGCTCAACTGAGATGATTCATCTCAATACAAAATGCCAGTCTTATTGAGAGGTACAAGGGAACTGTCAGGTGTTAGTTGTTATCTTGATGTGTCTTTGTCATCAGTCGCATTATTAAGTGTCAGCCCTCAATTCTTGGAAATCAGTTAGTACTGAATAACGCACCCTAATTACACTAATAGCAGCGCATTCCAGGCTCCAACCACACTATGCATAAAAAACCTTGCCCGTACAACTCCTTTAAATGTTGCTCCTGTCACCTTAAAGCGATGCACTTTGACCTCACGTTCCGGGTAACGCCCTCTAATCCAGGTAGCTGGTCTAGTAAACCACCTCTGCAACCTCTCTAAAGCCTCCACATCCTTCCTGTAGTGGGGTGGCCAGAACTCAGTTGAAGTTAAATTTATTTTCACTTATGCCGAGGTACAGTGAAAAGCTTTTGTTGCATGCTATTAGAACAAAACATGATTACAATCGACCCATTTACAGTGTATAGATACATGATAAGGGAATAACGTTTAGTGCAAGGTAAAGCTAGCAAAGTCCAATCAAGGATAGTCCGAGGGTCACCAAAGAGGTAGATAGTAGTTCAGCACTGCTCTCTGGTTGTGGCAGGATGATCCAGTTGCTTGATAACAGCTGGGAAGAAACTGTCCCTAAATCTGGAGGTGTGCATTTTCACACTTCTATTCCATTTACCTGAGGGGTGAAGAGCGAGTGGACAGGGTGCGACTCGTCCTTGATTATGCTGCTGGCCTTGCCAAGGCGGCGTGTGGTATAAATGGAGTCAATAGAAGGGAGCTCGGTCCGCATTAACCAATCTGACCTCCCGGTGGCTCAGCACTTCAACTCCCCCTCCCATTCCGTATCCGACCTCTCTGTCCTTGGCCTCCTCCATGGCCAGAGTGAGCAACACCGGAAATTGGAGGAACAGCACCTCATATTCCGCTTGGGCAGTCTGCATCCCGGTGGCCTGAACATTTCATTCTCCCAATTTCGTTAGCCCTTGCTGACTCCTCCCCTTCCTAGCACTCCCTCAGCCCTCGGGCTCCTCCTCCTCCTTTTTTCTTTCTTCTCCCCGCCCCCCACCCTCCATCAGTCTGAAGAAGGGTTTCGGCCCGAAACTTTGCCTTTTTCCTTCGCTCCATAGATGCTGCTGCACCCACTGAGTTTCTCCAGCACTTTTGTCTACCTTCGATTTTCTAGCATCTGCTGTTCCTTCTTAAACAGGTTGGTTTGTGCGATGGTCTGGGCTGCGTCCACAATTCTCTGCAATTTATTGCCGTCTTGGATGGAGCTGTTCCCAAACCTAGCTGTGATGCATCCTCTTAAAAAGCTTTATATGGTGCATCTGTAGAAGTTGCTAAACTGGATTATTTTCCCCTCGATCTTTCCTCACTAATACACGGTTCTTGCTTCAATAAGTTTATTTGTCACCCCAGGGGACTTACTCTGGTCCACAGCCTGTGTCTCCCAAGGAATCCGAAGTGTTCCCCAGAGGTAAGTGGTTTACAATAGGCATAATACAAGTAAATAAGCAGTAAAAAAGCAGAAGCAAATTTGGCACACTTTCTTGGTCCTCCAATCATATCATGACACAGTATGTGTGTAAAGCGAAAGATCAGGTTCCTCAAGACAAGTGACTCGCAAGCTTATGATCTCATTATCACCAATGATCAGGTTAAATAACTCAAACAAATGATCTCATTATCGCAGTCAGGTTGCTCAAAATTAGTAACTAGCTGCAACACAACCTAGTATTTTCCCAATCAACCAAGTAATTTTCCACTATCTTACACAGCAAAAACCCAACTCGTCAAAGTTGATGAGAGTTGTAGGGGACATGCTGAACCTCCTCAGATTTCTAAGGAAGTAGAGGCGTTGGTGTGGATTATTGGTCGTTGCTTCAATATGGGTGGTCCTGGAGAAGTTGTTGGCGAAATTGAATCCTAGGAATTTAAAGTTTTCAACCATCCCTACTTTGGCACCGTCAATGCAAACCGGGGTATGTGTAACGCTTTGCTTCCTGAAGTCGATCACTATCTCCTTTGTCCTGCTGACATTGAGAAAAAGGTTGTTGGCTCAACACCAGGACACGAGGTTCTCAATCTCCTTCCTGTACTCCGCCTCATGGTTATTTGATATCCGGACCACAAAATGTGATGTCGTCAGCAAATTTGAAAATTGAATTAGATTTGTACATGGCTGCACAGTCATGGGTGTACAAGGAGTAAAGAAAGGGGCTGAGAACGCATCCTTGTGGAGCCCCTGTGTTGAGGTTTATTGTGAAGGATGATTTGTCCCCTATCCTTCCTGATTGGGGTCTGTTGGTCAGGATGTCGAGGATCCAGTTGCAGAGATGAGTGCTGACATCAAGTCCCACGAGTCTGGTGATAAGTTTGGATGGTATAATGGTATTAAAGGCAGTGCTGTACTCTATGAATAGGAGTCTGACGTAGGGGTCTCTCTTGTCCAGGTATTCTGGGGATGAGTGTCCACAATACTCCAAATGTGTCCTAACTAATGTCCGATAAAGCTGCAACATGACTTCTTGACTCATACTCCATGTCATGACTGTTAAAGGCGGGCATACCATATCCCTTCTTTACCACTCTATCTACATATGTTACCAATTTCTGAGAGTTATGGACTTGGACTCTAAGATCCCGCTGTACATCATTGCTGTTAAGAGTCTTGCCATTAACTGTATACTTCTTTGCCACTTACTCAGAAAGTTGTGCACTAGAGTTTCATACTAAAGGATGATGAACTACTGCGCTATGATTATTAGCTTCTACTAAATGAAAGATTAGAAGGAAAAAAGTGAAGTTTCTCCACAATATCCTGACAAATATTTACTTTAATGTATCTGGTTTTTCAACCACGAGAGCCGTTCCCAAAAATCAATGGTTCAACAAGTTACTGCAAGATAAGCCGTTCTGACTCACTGCTAGGTGTGTGTTAACTTCCTATGGAGATTGTTAACCTACTTGCTTTCTATTGGACATTGGCACATTCTGATTTTATGTCAAATAAAGATTTCAAATGGGTTCAAGCTGAAAAGGGACCGGGGGGGGGGGGGGGAATGGAGTCAACAACGTGGACGGGCATCCGTGCAACTAACGGGAAAGAGAGTTCAATTCAATTTCAATTCAATTCAAGTTTAATGTCATTGCACAAATACAAGTATAGGTACAACGAAATGCAGTTTAGCGCCATTCGTAGTGAGAGCGATATAGAAAAATAAATACAGAGTGCAGTGGTAGCAGTACGGAAAATAAATAAATACAGGGTGCAGACAAGTCTATCAGCTGGGCTCCGAGTTCAGCAGTCTGATGGTGTAGTTGAAGAAGCTGTTCTTCGTCCTACTGGTGCGGGACCTGAGGCTCCTGTACCGCCTCCCTGATGGGAGGAGGGCAAACAGTCCATGATTAGGGTGTGAGGGGTCCTTGATGATCTTCCCGGCCCGCTTCAGGCACCGTTTTCAGTGGAGGGCATCCATGGCAGGGAGCGGGGCACCGATGATGTACTGGGCGGTTTTCACCACCCGTTGTAGTGCCTTCCTGTCTGCCACGGTGCAACTGCTGTACCATACCGTAAAGCAGGTGGTCAGGATGCTTTCGATGGTGCAGCGGTAGACGTTCGTCAGGATCTGGGGGGACAGGTGGGCTTTTTTGAGCCTCCTCAGAAAGTAAAGGCGCAGCTGTGCCTTTTTGATCAGCTTTGAGGTGTTGAGGGACCAGGACAGATCCTCCGAGATGTGCACCCCGAGGAATTTGTAGTTGGAGACCCGCTCCACCTCAGTCCCGTTTATATGGATGGGGGTGTGTCTGCCCCCTCTGTTCTTCCAAAAGTCAACAATTATTTCCTTCGTCTTCTGGGAGTTGAGGACGAGGTTATTGTTGGCACACCAGGTAGCCAGGTGCTGGACCTCCTCCCTGTAGGCTGATTCGTCATTATCACTGATCAGTCCTACCACCGTGGTGTCATCGGCAAATTTTATGATGGCGTTGGAGCTATAGTTGGGGATGCAGTCATGCGTGAAGAGGGAGTAGAGGAGAGGGCTGAGCACACAGCCCTGTGGCACGCCGGTGTTCAGTGTTATAGTGGAGGAGGTGAGGTTGTTGACCCTAACAGACTGTGGTCTGTTAGTGGAGGAAATCCAGTGTCCAATTGCAGAGGGAGGTGGAGATGCCAAGACCGCTGAGTTTGGTGATCAAGCTAGCGGGTATGACAGTGTTAAAGGCAGAGCTGAAGTCAATAAACAGCAGCCTGATGTAGGTGTTGTTGCTGTCCAGGTGGGTCAGGGCAGAGTGTAGGGCCGCCGATATGGCGTCCTCTGTAGACCTGTTTGTCCGGTAGGCAAATTGGTGGGAGTCCAGTGTGGGGGAGGGGCTGGCTTTGAGGTGAGCCAGGATCAGCCGCTCAAAGCACTTAGCGATGACAGGGGTGAGTGCCACTGGCTGGTAGTCGTTGAGACTCCCTGTCGCTGATTGTTTGGGCACTGGCACAATGGTAGATGTCTTGAGGCAGGTGGGGACGACACCCTGGGCCAGTGACAGATTGAAAATGTCAGTGAGGACCAGGGATAGTTGTCCAGCACATGCCCTGAGCACCTGCCCGGGGATGCCATCGGAGCCGGCAGCTTTGTGCTCATTCACCTTGCTCAGTGCGTCTTGTATAGCAGAGGTGGAGAGACTGAGGGGGTGGAGCAACTTTGATGGCTGGAGTTTTGTTGTCCCGGTCAAAGCGAGCATAGAAGTGGTTTAGCTCATTAGGGAGGGAGGCGTTGTCTGGGGGGGGGGGTGTTGATTTTATGGTAGTCGGCAATGGACTTAATTCATTGCCACATGCGCCTGGGGTCAGAGTTGTCTCGGAAATGCTCCTCAATCCGCTGTTTGTGATTGAGTCTAGCATTCCTAATTCCCTTTTTCAGATTGGCCCTGGATGAGCTGTATCCCTCAGCGTCGCCAGATTTAAAAGCGGCGTCTCGAGCCTTCAGCGGGAGTCTGACCTCCCTGCTCATCCATGGCTTCTGATTAGGGAAGGTGTTTATCACTTTATGGGTGGTGACGTTATCAGTGCAGAATTTTATGTAGTCCAGAACGGTTGAGGTGTATGAATTTATATCCACATGGGAGTTAAAGGTGGCCTGGGTGGCAAACACACTCCAGTCTGTTTGCTGAAACTGTTCCTGTAAGACAGAGACAGCCCCCTCAGGCCAGACCTTCACTGTCCTCACGGTGGGTTTCACACGTCTGATCAGAGGTGTGTATTTGGGGAGCAGGAACAGAGAGAGGTGATCAGACTGTCCCAGGTGGGGGAGGGGGAGGACTTTGTATGCTTCAGTAATATTAGTATATACTAGGTCCAAAATATTGTTACCTCTGGTTGGGCAGGAGACATGTTGGTGGAATCTGGGGAGCACAGTTTTTAGGTTGGAGTGGTTAAAATCGCCAGCAACAATAAAAGCCCCCTCTGGGTGGGCAGTTAGTTGTTTGCTGATAGCAGCTTGCAGCTCTTCCATTGCAAGCCTGGCATTAGCGTCTGGGGGTACATAGACTGCAGTGATGACAGTCGATGTAAATTCCCTGGGCAGATAGAAGGGCCTGCACTTTAACATCAGGTATTCCAGGTCAGCAGAGCAGTGGCTACCAATCCTGACAGCGTCTGTGCACCATGAGTTGTTCACATAGATGCACAGTCCGCCGCCCTTGGTCTTACCGGATTCCTCCGCAGATCTGTCGGCCCTGAAGACAGTGCGCTCCTCCAGCTCGACGGCGTTGTCCGGAGTGCTGTCGGTGAGCCATGTCTCGGTGAAGACCATGGCGTTGCAGTCGGCGATCCGTCTGTGTGTGGTGATGCGCAGCCGAAGTTCGTTGGTTTTACTCACCAGGGACTGGACATTCGCGAGGAAGATGCTGGGCAGAGCTGGCTGGTGCGGGTCTGATCTCAGCCTAGCTCGGTGGCCTCCGCGTTTCCCACGTCGTTGTTTGCGGTCCCTGCGCCGCATCCGGACACTTCCTGTCGGGAGAGCGGGTCCGCTAGGCCACGGTGTCCTGATGATCTCCGGCGGCAGTTTAAAGTTGTGGCTTCTGGTGCCCGTTTCGAAGAGATGGCCGAGCTCCAGTAGCTCCTGATGGCCGTACAGAGTCTTCACTCGAGTGCTCCGGGCGAAAACTAATGTAAGTGTAAATAGGAAAAAAGCTATCTTACTAAAACTACGGAGACGCAGAGCCTCGCGTTGTACACGCGATGCCATCTTGACAGCCACCTGTCATAGGAAGGGTCATGTTTAAATTAACAGGGCAGGGGGCTGGGACACAATGCAAGATGACAGAGGCACATAAAGAGAGGACAGAAGCAGAAGGTAGAAGGAGATAAGAAAAAACTAACCTGAAAGCTTTGTGTCTTAATGCGAGGAGCATTCGAAATCAGGTGGATTAATTGAATGCGCAGTTACTAATTAAGGGACATGATATAGTTGAAATTACGGAGACATGGCTCTAGGCTGACCAAGGCTGGGAGCTAAACATGCAGGGGTATTCGATATTCAGGAAGGATAGACAGAAAAGAAGATGAGGTGGGGTGGCATTGCTGGTTAAAGAGGAGATTAATGCAATAGCAATGAGAGACATTAGCTTGGATGCGGTAGAATCGGTATGGATAGAACTGCGAAATAGCCAAGGGCAGAAAACACTTGTTGGAGTGGTATGCAGACCACCAAACAGCAGTAGGAAGGTTAGGGATAGCATCAACCAGGAAATTTGGGATGCGTGTAGCAAAGGTACAGCGGTTATCATGGGTGATTTTAATCTACATATAGATTGGGCCAACCAAATTGATAACAGTTCTGAGGAGGTGGATTTCCTGGAATGTGTACAGGATGGGTTTTTAAATCAATACTAGAATAAGTGGGACCCGTTGAGTCCCATGTTCACACAGGAGGGCTGGTCGCCCATCGCAATATTCCACCTCTTCACCATTTCCCAAATTGGTGGCCAGTGGGGGGGGGGGCGCTTTCTGGAGCACTAGTATGGGTGTTGTGGGCCGAAGGGACTGGTTTCCAGAGGGCTAGTATGGACATTGTGGGCCAGATGGTTATCAATTGGGCTGGCAGCTCAGTCACTCAGGCCTGGTAGGCTGGCAGCTCAGTCACCCAGGCCTGGTGAGCTGGCAGCTCAGTCATTCAGGGCTGGTGGGCTGGCAGTTCACTCACGGCTATTCCTTGAAATACAATTTCAAGCAGAGTGCAGGCGACCAAATCCAAATGCAATTTCATACCATTTCAAGCAGAGTGCAGGCGACCAAATCCAAATGCAATTTCATACCATTTCAAGCAGAGTGCAGGCCACCAAATCCAAATGCAATTTCATACCATTTCAAGCAGAGTGCAGGCCACCAAATCCAATGCTATTTCATACCTTTTCAAGTAAGGTGCAGGCCACCAAATCCAAATACAGTTTGATACCATTTCAAGCAGAGAGCAGGCCACCAAATCCAAATGCAATTTCATACCATTTCAAGCAGAGTGCAGGCCACCAAATTCAAATGCAATTTTACTTCGGAGTCACGTGAGTGACTACGTGAAGAAGCCCCGCCTGGCGCTGGATCAGCATTACGTCGACGCTATCGGCAGAGAAAGAGCTGCAGAGCGCAGCTCCACACAGCGGTAAGGAACCGGCCCGCAGGTAAGAGAGTTTTCGAAATTTAGGGCGAGGTTCCAGAACTCCGTAGCCTGGTGAGTAAACCAGGAGGAGTTAGCAAAAAACAAAATGGAGAAGGCCAAAAAACAGCGGGTAAAACGTGCATCCCGGGGTGATGAGTCGGGACAAGAGATTATTGCGGAGCCGGTTCCGATACCGGTCGCCGTTGAAATACCCGTTAGTGAGGTTTTGATTGCTCCACAAACAGAAACTTTGGAGGGAAAACCCAGTGCCTAAAAAATGTAAAAGAAAATCTGAAAGGCCTGTGGGTTCTGATGAATCTGATTCAGAAGGTCCAGAAAGAAAAGCCTTATGGCTCAGAATGGACCAAATGGAGAAAATGCTCCAAACTATTATCAACCAAGGGTCTAAGAACCCAGAATATTCCCAGGCAGCCCCTGAGGGGGTTCCATATCAAGAATATGGTGCCAGTTTGAATTGGGAATTTGAAACTCCAGTGCCTGGGATTGGACTGGAGGAAGTCTCCTTTGAACAAGTTTCAGGAGTACCAGGGCTGTATGAGACAGACCCTGAAAGTGGTGATTGCGGTCCGGAGTACACACCACAATACAATTATATGGATCCAGGTGTGCCTGATGTGGCACAAAGTTTTGCTATACCTGGAGGAGGCGGTGAGGCCATGGAAGAAAACCTGGCGGCCAATATTAATTATATGGTCTCTCACCCGCTTCAAGAAGCTGTTATGGTTGAGACAGCAGAAATGTATAAAATACCTATCAATTGTGCCTCATTGAAGGTACCTACGGTGAATCCGGCTGTTTGTGCGCCAATGTCATCGATAATGCGGGCGCAGGAGATTCGATTTCAATGAGTCCTCAAGCTGATTTCAGCTGGCATTACTGCATTTGGTAGACAAGTGGAAGGTTGTGGAATGACCAAAGTGCAGAAACATATGTTGGCCTTATTTTGCAACTCATTTTTTGAGATAAATTGCATGAGGAAGATTGCCATTCGGCCTCTGTTACATCCAAGATTTGCAGGGTTGTGTAAACCAAGCAATGTTCAAACTCCTGGTTATTTGTTCGGAGAGGATTTGTCTAAGCAAATTAAAGAAATGGATCAAGAGGCAAAGACTTTTGGTCGTATGAAACCCTTCAGCTTTGGCCAGAGATGGACTGGCTATATGAAAAAGGGATTTGATTTTGGAGCTGGTACAAGCCGAGGCAGGAGTATGATAAGGAAAATTTTCCAGCCAACACAGCCGAATGTCAGCCCATTCATTGGGAAAAGGAGATCATTTCGTCCAGTTGGAGAGGTACATAAACATTATCCTATTAAAGAGGAATGTTGGGATGAGCCACAGATTGGTGGTAGACTCCAAATGTTTTATAAGGAATGGGACAATATAACAGTTGATCGTGTGGTATTAGACACTGTGCTAGGATCTACCATTGACTTTGTGGAAGGTATGGTTCCATTGGGACAGAATGAGCCTAATCATTCTTTGATGTTCTCAGAGCTTGAGAAAATTCAAATTGACAAAGAGATTAAGAATTTGAATAAAAAAGGAGTTATTGAGAAAACAGGAGAGGATCCACAACGGTGCCAGGATTTGGACACGCAGTACTGGGTTCTCTTTAAATGCTTGCTTTGTTTATATTATCGATTTATATTATCGATTTATGTTACCATTGACATCATTTATCAATTATTTTGTAATTTTCCCCTGCGATTGAGGGGTTATTATTAAAAAAGTTGTTCTTTTTATAATTAAAGGACTTATTACATAAATTGTAACAATGTTAAAATACTATTTACTCACTACTGTTTTGACTAAACAGAGAGTCGTATGAAATGAATTTACAACATAAAAAACACAGAGCTTTAAAATCTTCACGTAGTCACTCACGTGACTCCGAAGTAAAATAGTGAGATTAAACGAGAATTTACCTGTTCGAAGTTTGATCTTTATTTTATGAGGAGTTACGATGAGGGATTATGTGCCCTCCACTCCCAACCCTCATAATGTAAATGATCATCTGGTAGTTCTAGTCTATTTTGAGCCTTACTATTTTACTCCGGCTATTGGTTCTGTGTTTTTCATGCCGCTGCTTTGAAGTATGCCGATCCAGCGCCAGGCGGGGCTTCTTCACGTAATCCCTCATCGTAACTCCTCATAAAATAAAGATCAAACTTCGAACAGGTAAGTTCTCGTTTAATCTCACTATTTCATACCATTTCTAGCAGAGTGCAGGCCACCAAATTCAAATGCAATTTAATATCATTTCAAGCAGAGTGCAGGCCACCAAATTCAAATGCAATTTCATACCATTTAAGCTTTATACTCCTGGCCCCCCGGAAGGGGCGTTACCTTCATCGTGGTGATTGGCAGACGAGAGGACCAATCAGCTGATCTCAAGGTTTTTAAAACATTCATAACTTTTTTATTTTTAATCGATCAGAAAAGTCCTCAGGGCTGCCGCAGCGGAGGAGGACTGTGAGTAAGATGGCCAAAGATCATAGCGATATATGGTATAGTTTTTTCTAAAATCAATATACAGCGCAGACAGGAAGTGGTCAAGATGAGACTTTTAGTTATATAGATGTAGAGGAACTGACTAGGGGGCAGGCCATCCTAGACAGGGTATTGTGTAATGAGGAAGGATTAGTTGGTGATCTTGTTGTGCAAGGCCCCTTGGGCAACAGTGACCATAATATGGTGCAATTCTGCATTAGGATGGAGGGTGACACAGTTAATTCAGAGACTAGAGTCCTGAACTTGAATAAAGGAGACTTTGAAGGTATGAAACGGGAATTGGCTAGGACAGACTGCAAATTATACTTAAAGGGTTGACAGTGGAGATGCAATGGTGAAGATTTTAAGTCCGCATGGATGAACTCGAGAAATTGTTCATCCCTGTCTGGCGAAGAAAAAAACTGGGAAGATGGCTGACAATCGAAGTCAAGGAAGAGGCATATAAATTGGACAGAAGAAGCGGCAAACCAGAGGACTGGGGGAAATTTAGAACTCAACGGAGGACTAAGGAGTTAACTAAGAGGGGGAGAAAAAAAGCTTGAAAGAAAGCTTGGGAAATATAAAAATTGACTGTAAATGTTTCCATAGGTATTTATAAAGGAAATGATTAGTGAAGACGAATGTAGGTCCCTTACAGTCAGAGACGGGTGAATTTATAATGGGAATCAAGGAAATGGCAGAACAGTTAAACAAGTACTTTGGTTCTGTCTTCTCTAAAGACGACAAAAACAATCTCCCGGAAATACTAGGGACCGAGGATCTAGTGGGAGGGAGGAACTGAAGGGAAGTCACAGTAGTCAGAAAATGGTGTTAGGTAAACTGTTGGGACTGAAGTCAGATAAATCACCAGGGCCAGATGGTCTACATCCCAGAGTGATCAAGGAGGTGGCTCTAGAAATCGTGGATGCATTGGTGATCATTTTCCAATGTTCTATTGACTCTGGATCAGTTCCTGTGGATTGGAGGGTAGCCAATGTAACTCTACTTTTTAAGGAAGGAGGGAGAGAGAAAACGGGGAATTTCTCTCTCCCTTCTTTCTTAAAAAGTGGAGTTACATAGACTTGTTTAGCCTTACTGGTAGTGGGGAAGATGCTGGAGTTGATTATTAAAGATGTAACAGCAATGCATTTTGAAAGCAGTGATGGGATCGGTCAAAGTCAGCATGGATTTATGAAGGGGAAATCATGCTTGACTAATCTTTTGGGATTTTTTGAGGATGTAACAAGTAGAATGGATAAGGGAGAGCCAGTGGACGTGGTGTATCTGGACTTTCAAAAAGTCTTTGACCAGGTCCCACATAAGGGGTTAGAGTGCAAAATTAATGCACAGGGTATTGCGGGTTGGGTATAGGCGAGTTTGGTATTTCAACTGTGCATGCCCAGGTCATAGGTCACTTGAAATAAACATTCTCGGCAGCTGAGCTGCTGCATGAATACAGACCTGCATTTCATCCGTAGTCAGGATTGAACCCAGGTCTCCGGCGCTGCAAGCGCTGTTGAATTGCTATTGGAGTTAGCTACACAATTTTTCCCTTCTCCACTGGTCCATGCAGTAATCTCAGCAGTGATAATCTAATGTGCACAAACGTGCGTGACAAAAACGTGCGTGAGAGGGCCAATTTCTCAGCATTAATTTCGGAGTTTGGGCGGAGGTGATGACGTGCCAGATGGTGGGGACTATTCACAGGAAGAGAAAGCCTTAGGGTACAAACCAGAACCAAGATATTACAAAGCATCAAACATCCTGGAGTGCAAATGTTGATGATGTTACTGTGAAATGCGCCAATTGGTAGTGGTTTATTTTGTGAGCTTATTTGGATGTAGAGGGGAAAATCTGGCCAATTCCAAGCCCCGGGTTCAACCCTGACCTGGATTACTGTTTGAGCGGAGATTGCACATTCCCCCATGCAATATAACGTTGGTTTCCTCCACATTCCTTAGATGTGCGGGTTCGTAGGTTAATTGGCCTCTGAAAATTGCCCCGAGTGTTTAATAAGTGGATGAGAAAGTGAGATAATGTAGAACAAGTGCGAACGGATGATCGGTGTGGACTTGATGGGCCGAAGGGCCTGTTTCCGTGCTGTGTCTCTAAACCAAATTAATCTAACTAGGTAAAGGTAAGTCATCGGAGGACGCAGGGAGGGTGGACACGGGAACAGGTGGGGTTGGAGGGAGGAAGGAGAGTTGGCTGAGACCATATTCTGTGACCAAAAACAACTAGGGGGCTTAGGTGAGAGGGGAAAGATTTAATAAGAACTTGAGATTCAACTTTTTTCACACAGTGGGTGGTGGGGAAGTTACTAAGGCAGGTATAATAACAACATTTTGAAAGACATTTGGGCATGTGCATGGATAGGAACCCTCTCTCTCTCTCTCCCTCTCTCTCTCTCCACCTCTCTTTCTCTGTCCACCTTGCCTATTCCCACTGTCCCAACAGATGAATCACGGTCCGGTCACCCTCAGCCTTGGTGTATGGGTTCCATTCTCACTCGGGCTGCCCTCCTGGGTTATGCAGGATTATTATGCAGGGGCGAACCACGCACCCCTCTCCTGCATAACCCCAGGAGGCAGATTTGTGAGCGGAGTCTCACACTGTCCCCGTCCCCTCCCGAGGGTCCCATCCCTGTCCAGGGGCAGCCAGAGATGTCCGGGGTAACCCTGGACTGACGGGACACCGACCTGGAGCAGTGACGGTCCCAGACTTACAACCAGCGTGGAGAGGAAGCGCTAACTCCAGCTCAACTCTGCTTCAACTCCCGAGGAACCCGTTCCCTGATGGGCCGGGGACCGCCAGATACACCTCTCGCCTTATCCAGTGGTTATCGGTTAACTCCCTCGGTGCCGGCGAAAGATAAACACCAGTCATCAACGGGAATACACACAAAATGATGCAGTAACTCACCAGGTCAGGGAACATCTCTGGACAAGGGTCTCGAACCAAAACGTCACCTATTCCTTTTCTCCAAAGATGCTGCCTGTCCCGCTGAGTTAATCCAGCACGATGTGTCTACCTTCAGTGTAAACCAGGAGAGAGTGAGAGAGAGAGAGTCCTCCAACTCTGCCAGGAGAGGTTCTGCGGAATTCCAGAGGGTGGGTTTGTGAAGTGAGATAGAAATAAGATTGAATTAATGTTCATAAAATAGCGACGCCTGTTTGCTATTGAGTTGACAGAATTCTAGATTAATTAATCGGTAGAATAGTTAACAATTTATGCACAGTTTATACAGCCAGCGCTTCATTCGCTTTTTCTTTATCATGAATGACCTTTGACAAATCCCATGATTCCTTGTGTTTTTCGAAATACCAAACTCACTTATTAATATGGACAGAGAACTAGTTGGTCGACAGGAAAGAGTAGGAATTAACAGGTCCTTTTCAGAATGGCAGGTGTAGATTGATGTTGCATGTTAACCAATCACAAGCCAGCATCTCTAACTCCACCCCACTGCAATACTTATACTAACACTTTTTTCCAGCAGGGGAGCTGGAGCAGCCAGGATGCACTGACAACTAATCATCCTTTATGCTGTTAAGTTTCAGTGCTGATTAAAGATGTATTTGAATCACGTACTGAGTCTGGAGTCCATTTACAGCAGGCAATGATTAGTAGGGTGCTGCTAGGCTCAGTGCTGGGATCCAGTTGTTTACAATATATATTAACGATTTAGACGAGGGAATTAAATATAACATCTACAAGTTTGTGGATGACACAAAGCTGGGTGGCAGTGTGAACTGTGAGGAGGTTGCTATGAGGCTTCATTGTGATGTGGATAAATGTGAGGTTATCTACTTTAATGGCAAGAACAGGAAGGCAGATTATATCTGAATGGTGTCAGATTAGAAGGGGTGGTGCAACAAGACATGGGTGTGCTTGTACATCAGTCACTGAAAGTAAGCCTGTAGGTACAGCAGACAGTGAAGAAAGCCAAAGGCATGTTGGTCTACATTGCGAGAGGATTTGAGTTTTGGAGCAAGGAGGTCCTACCGCAGTTGTACAGGGCCCTGGTGAGACCACACCTGGAGTATTGTGTGCAATTTTGGTCTTCTAATTTGAGGAAGGACATTATTGCTATTGAGGGAGTGCAGCGCGGTTCACCAGGTTAATTCCCGGGATGGCAGGACTGGCGTATGATGAAAGAATGGGTCGACATATAACATTTTTAGAGGATTGGACATGGTTCTCTGGATACATTCAAGAGAGAGCTAGATAGGGCTCTTGAAGATAGCAGAGTCAGGGGATATGGGGAGAGGGCAGGAACGGGGTACTGATTGTGGATGATCAGCCATTGAATGGCGGTGCTGGCTCGAAGGACTGAATGGCCTACTCCTGCACCTATTGTTTATTGAGACTCTTGAAGTCTCGACCCAAAATGTCACCCATTCCTTCCCTCCAGAGATGCTGTCCCACTGAGATACTCCAGCTTTTTGTGTCTTTCTTTGTTTAAACCAGCATCCGCAGTTCCTTCCTGCACAGTGTCATAATTTAACTGCTTAGGTCTCAATATAATTCTGTCCTCCATTGCCAACATATCTTTCAAAAGGCACAGAGACCAAAACTGGACACTTATGAAATCATTCTGTACAATTAAATTATGATTTTCTCCCTTGTGTATCTTGATCCCTTGAGATAACCATCTCAAAGCAGAATTTCTTAAAGCAGAAAAGGAGATACTAAAGAACTGTTGAAAATCATGAGGAGATTTAGTACAGGTGAGAGAGAGAAGTTATCCTCACTGGCATACATGTTCCTAATGCCACATGTATGATGCCACATAATTGTTAACTGGTAAAAGAGCAGGAGGCTAGTTATTAATTCTACAATACTTTCCTCCTTTGATCGAGCTTAAGACATTTGGCCTATCTTCCTACGTGGCATGGTGTCAAATTGTATTTGTTGCTGTTCCAGTAAGATATTTAACTGAGAAACAATTATGAAAAATACAAATTAGAAAGAGTGCAAGGATAGTAATGTTCAAAGAGAGCTTGAATATATATTTGTCGGAAGGAACTGCAGATGCTGGTTTAAACCGAAGATAGAAACAAAAAGCTGGAGTAACTCAGCGGGACAGGCAGCATCTCTGGAGAGAAGGAATGGGTGGTGTTTTGGGTCGAAACCCTTCTTCAGTCTGAGTTACTCCAGCTTTTTGTGTCCATCTTTGAATATATATTTGATGGGGAAACTGTTCAGGGTATTGGGAATAAGCAAGATGGTGAAAAAAGAAATGAGACTAACTTGGTAGCCTTTTTGATCAGCGGGCATGTTTATCCTGCAGCAAGATTCCATAACCTTTCGTTACTAGTTGTTTGTAATAAATTCCACATTTTTACCACACGTAGCATTTCAGATGAACTGCACAGATGCATCTAAAAAGGGAAATTAAACAAACAAAAGCAAGAGAAAGGAAATGGAGGGATATGGATCACATGCAGGCAGAGGAAATTAGTTTAACTTGGCACCATGTTCAGCACAGACTCCTTCCAACTGCTTCTACTACTTTTTTCTTTGTAAGAACTTGTCAATAGCTCTCATATTGACCAGGCATTTGGTCACTTGCTCTGACACATCTTTGCATTAGTAGAGGTTATTTTTTTGTTAGGTGAGATACCCTGAAATGTTTTTAATCATAAGAACAATAAATGAAGAGACATTAGCATTGGTTTAATATTGTCACATGTACTGATGTCAGATCCTAAATACAAGAGTCATGATGCAACTCTATAAGACTTTGGTCAGTCTGTATTTGGAGTATTGCTTCCGATTCACGTCTCCCAATTACAAAACAGACGTGGAAGCTTTGGAGAGGGTGCAGCAGCGTTTTTTTCAGAATGCTGCCTGGATTAGCTACAAAGAAAGGTTGGACTAACTTGTATTGTTTTCTCTAGAACAGCATAGGTTGAGGGGGAGACCATAGAAGTATATAAAATTATAAGAGCCAAAATAAAATAAACAGACCTTTTTCCTCTAGAGTGGAATTGTCAGAGTAGAGGGCAGAGCTTTGAGGTGAGAGGGACAAAGTTTAAAGGAGATGTAGGGGGGCAAGTGTTTCTGCGCAGAGGATGGTGGGTTTCTGGAATGCATTGCCAGGAGAGTGGTAGAGGCAGATTACGAATCGATTCCGTTGAAGAGTATTTTAGAATGTCGGAGTAACTGTGCAGGATAGGCAGCATCTTTGGAGAGTAGGAATCAGTGACTTTTCATGTTGAGACCTTTCTTCAGAGCCGAAACGTCACCCATTTCTTCTCTCCAATTGACCCGTTGAGTTACTCCAGGATTTTGTGTATATTTTCAGTGTAAACCAGCATCTGCAGTTCCTTCCTACACATTTCAGATGGGCACATGGATATGCTGGGAATAGAGGGATATGGATCATTTTGCAACAGATCCATATCTGAATGGATATTACAGAAAGGCATAGAGTGGATGTGGAAGGGATGTTTCCACTGGTGGGAGAGGCTAGGACCAGAGGTCTTAGCCTCAGAATTAAGTAAGTAGGTAAGTTTAAGTAAATAAGTTTATTGGCCATGTATTCACATTCATACAAGGAATTTGCCTTGGTGCTCCGCCCACAAGTACCAACATGACATACAGTGACAGTTACGAATGACTCAGAAAACACTAAACATTAATAATAATAAGACATTAATGATAAAACAGCATTGATCAAGCATGTGAACCAACAAAATACCAGATCAAAGGGAGGCTACAGTTTTTTGGCTGTTGAGTAGACCAACTACTCGTGGATAAAAACTGTTTTTATGTCTGGCTGTGGCAGCTTTGACAATCCGGAGTCGCCTTCCAGAGGGAAGTGATTCAAAGAGTTTGTGGCCAGGGTGAGAGAGGTCAGAGATGATCTTGCCCGCTCGCTTCCTGGCCCTTGCAGTGTACAGTTCATCAATTGGGGGAAAGGTTGCAGCCAATAATCTTCTCTGCTGATCGGACGATTCGCTGCAGGCTCCAGGTGTCGTGCTTGATGGCTGAGCCAAACCAGACCATGACGGAGAAGGTGAGAACAGACTCTATGATGGCTGTGTAGAATTAGACCATCATTGCCTGTGGCAGATTGTGCTTCCTCAGCTGCCGCAGGAAGTACATCCTCTGTTGTGCCATTTTGACTGTGCAGTCGATGGTAGCCCCCCACTTCAGGTCCTTCGAGATGATCGTTCCCAGGAACTTAAAAGACTCCACAGATGTGACTGTGGTGTTGTTGATGGTGAGTGGGGTGAAGGGAGGGGGAGCTCTCCTAAAGTCTACAATCAATTCCACTGTCTTAAGAGCATTGAGCTCTAGGTTGTTGCTATGGCACCAGGATGCCAGCTGTGACACTTCCTGTCTGTGGGCAGATTCCTCCCCATCCTGGTTCAGTCCAATCAGGGTTGTGTCGTTCGCAAACTTGAGAAGCTCGACAGAGGTGTCTGTGGAGGTGCAGTCCTTGGTGTAGAGAGAGTAGAGGAGAGGATAGAGTACGCAGCCTTGCGGTGCTGCTATGCTGAGCGTTTGCAGGTCCGAGATGTGCTTTCCCAGACTCACATGCTGCTTCCTGTCTGTCAGGAAGTTGGTGATCCACTGACCGAGGGGTTCAGGCACAGTCAACTCAGAAAGTTTGGAGTGTAGTAGCTTTGGCACAATGGTGTTGAATGCAGAGCTCTTTTAAAGGGGGCTCTTTTAAAAAGGAGATGAGTAGGAATTTATTTTGTCAGAGGATAGTTAATCTGTGAAACTCATTGTCACAGAGGACTGTGGAGGCCAAATCAGCGGATATTTTTAAGGCAGAAATAGACAAGTTCTTGATTAGAACGGGTGACAAGGGTTATGGGGAGAAGGCAGGAAATTGGATTAGGTTGCAGAGATCAGCCATGATTGATCGATGGGCCGAATGGCCTAATTCTACTCCTATAACTCCTGAACGGTAAGTTTATTGGCATCATGTTGGGCACAGACATTGTGGGCTGAAGGGTCTGTTATAGAGTCATAGAGGGATACAGTATGGAAACAGGCCCTTCGGCCCAACTCGCCCACGGCAGCCGATGATGTCCCAGCTACACTAGTCCCACTTGCCTGCACTTGGTCCATATCCCTCCAAACATGTCCTATCCATGTACCTGTCTAAATGTTTCTTAAACAATGGGATAGTCCCAGCCTCAACTACCTCCTCTGGCAGCTTGTTCCATGCACCCATGATCCATTGTGTGAAAAGGTTACCCCACGGATTCCTATTAAATCTTTTCACCTTCACCTTGAACCTATGTCCTCTGGTCCTCGATTCCCCGAGTCTGGGCAAAAGAAACTGTGCATCTACCCGATCTATTCCTCTCCTGATCTTATACATGGGCTGCGGAACCGGGGGTGCTGGATCTCTAAAATCTAAAAGGCTGCAGTCCAAAGACCAAAGCGAGCCAGACTGATATGTGTGGGAAAGAACTGCAAATGCTGGTTTAAATCTAAAGTATACACAAAATGCTGGAATAACTCACTCTACAGGATGGGTCTCAACCTGAAACGCCCAGGTCAGCTCGCCTGCCTCGGGACTGGCTGTAACGCCCAGGTCGCATGTGTGCCCCGGGACTGGCTGCAGTTCCCAGGTTGCGAAAACCAATTGAAAACAAATACGCCTGTGGGCGAGATGATTTTGGGTTACGGGCCGGACCACTGTCCTAGATGTCAGGCCTCATTGTGTCCCCCTCCCCATGTTTCAAAAGCGATTTCAGAAAGCAGCAATTCATTCACTCAAACGTTTGTTTTTCTTTTGCATTGCCGACAATCCAAGAATGATTGAGAAAACCATGAAATAACTCACGGTTTGGGAGGTGCGACATATTCCCGCTTGAGGGGCTGCCTTATAAATTGGCAATGAACAAGATAACTTTAGGTATCTTTAGGTAACTTTAGGCCTGAAGACTGTAACGACCAGGTTCAGGAATAGCTACTTCCCCACACCCATCAGGTTATTAAACTTGGCTCGGACAAAACTCTGAACATTAATAGCCCATTATCTGTTATTCGCACTTTATCAGTTTATTTATTCACGTGTATATATTTATATAATGGTATATGGACACACTGATCTGTTCTGTAGTCATGCCTACTATGTTCTGTTGTGCTGAAGCAAAGCAAAAATTTCATTGTCCTAACAGGGACACATGACAATAAACTCTCTTGCATCTTGCATCTTGAGATATCGATGCAATCATGAATGATCAACCGACTGCCGGCTGGCGAGGCCGGTGTTTGGTGTTTAAATGTTTATTGTACATGATTGCTTCACGTTGAGGATTGGGAGACCTGTTCACAGTCACTCGCAGCTTCGCCATTGTCCCAGACAATGTCCTTCAGATGGGGAGCATCCTGCCCACCCGTGTTCCAGAGCTGGAGCCCCGGTCGCCAACACACGCTATCACCCAGATACCTGCCAGACACCAGTTTTAAAGAAGGAACTGCAGATGCTGGAGAATCGAGGGTACACGAAAGGCTGGAGAAACTCAGTGGGTGCAGCAGCATCTGAGGAGCGAAGGAGATAGGCGACGTTTCAGGTTGAGACCCTTCTTCAGACTGGTCAGGGAACAGGGAAAACGAGAGATATAGACCGTGATGCGGAGAGATAAAGAACAATGAATGAAAGATATGCTAAAAAGTATCGATGATAAAGGAAACGGGGCCATTGTAAGCTGTTTGTAGTGTGAAAATGAGAAGCTAGTGCGACTTAGGTGGGGGAGAGATAGAGAGAGAGGGAATGCCAGGGCCCGAGGGCTGAGAGAGAGGTGGGAAGGGGAGGAGACAGCAAGGGTTAACAGAATTGAGAAAATTCAATGTTTAAGCCCAGAGGATGCAGAGTCCCCAAGCGGAATATGAGGTGCTGTTTCTCCAACTTGCGGTGTTGTTCACTATGGCCGTGGAGGAGGCCCAGGACCGAAAGGTTGTATACGGAATGGGAGGGGGAGTTGAAGTGCTGAGCCACCGAGGTCGGGTTGATTATTGCGGAACGATCGCCATGCCTCCGCTTGGTCTCACCGATATAGATCAGCTGGCATCTGGAGCAACGGATGCAGTAGATGAGGTTGGAGGAGGTGCAGGTGAACCTCTGTCGGACCTGGAAGGACTGTTTGGGTCCCTGAAAGGAGTGGAGGGGGGAGGTGAAGGGACAAGTGTAGCATCTCTTTCGGTTGCAAGGGAAAGTGCCCGGGGAAGGGGTGGAGCGAGAGGGAAGGGAAGAATTGACAAGGGATTTCTGGAGAGATCCTCAACCTTCCCCGAACTCTCCCGACCGCCTCTTCATTCTATCCCAGACTGGGATCCATGATGCCGGCCACACTCTCGATGCCAGACACCTGCCCACAGCTCCAGACACCCCTTGTCGGCCAGGTGAGACTTTTGCCGACCCCCACGGCCAAGGGGCAGCGAAGGCTGGATACATATTTGTTGCCTGTGAATACGCACACGGGATGCTGGATGAGGATGGCGCATCCCCCCCACCCTTAACTCACACACGAGGCTGGTGATCAGTGCTCGCTCAGCCCACCCATTTTCAAAAACGCTCCAAGGCCCCTGTTATACACCACTATAAGATGTCCCCTCATCCTCCTGCGCTCCATAGAATAGAGACCCAGCCTACTCAACCGCTCCCTATAGTCCTGGCAACATCCTCATAAATCTTTTCTGAACCCTTTCAAGCTTGACGATATCTTTCCTATAACATGGAGACCAGAACTGAACACAATATTTCTAAATGCGGTCTCATCAACGTCTTATACAAATGTAACATGACCTCCCAACTTTTATTAGGCATGTTACAAAACTTACCTTTAGCGGTGCTGCAGTTCTGCCGCTGGCCGTGTGCGCGACTTTGGCGCCTTTAAGGGGGGGGGGGCGGGGTTAAAATGCGGGTTTCCCCATGCAACCCGGAGCTTTCTGTTGTCGGAGTGCGATCTATCTCCGGAGATGCGTTCTGACTGCCGGTAAGTCCGTTTTTTTTAATAAATAGCCCGACTACTTAATCACTGCAGTAAAATAAAAATTAGCTCCTAATGCCGTGAACGCCGACAACGGGGACCGATTTTACGTAGGGGACAGGTAAGTGAAAGCTGTTTATTTTTACATATAAACTTACCTTGTGAGGGGACTTTAATCAATATTTCATGTTACGAACCGGCAGAAAAGTTCCTGCCGATATTGGGTTTAAATTCACCGCAACCGCAACGTTCTAATCCATCGCGTTCCAGAAAATCCCACTCGCAAGCTGTTTAAAATGCCCATTAATTTACAGGCATTAATCACTGAATTCCTTTAATTTGGCCTATAAATTAATGACAATTAGATTTAAAAATCATGTTACATTGTGAATTATTGTGTGACTTAATTGGACACTTAGGCTTTAATTATTTTTTAATTTTTTCTTAAGAAATGGATAGATGTTTAGATCTAGTAATTGAATTTTGTAATTGGCTACAATTGGGTAACTAACTAGTTATATGCTTTAATTTCAGGTCATCCAAGTAAGATTATGTCATATTTGTTTCAGAATACTTCAATCTATAATAACTAAAAATGTCTTTAAGTTTTCTTAATTTTTAAGGAAGTTATGGGCTTTTGACTGTCCTCGATCACACCTTTTGTGTTAAGTCAATAGAAAAGCAATAGGAAGCAAGTTGCTAATTTCCGACTATGCAAATGGCCCTAACTTTTTTAATACTAAAGATATGAAAGTGAATTAGGTGTCAAATTAAACTTATTTTTATGCTTTATCTGATGGGATAAATTGCAGACTTGATTTTTAAAATCTCAAAATGTTGTAACATTGCTACAATACTATGACTGATGAAGGCCAAAGTGCGAAAAGCCTTTCTTTGCTGTATTTATGTTCCAAGAGTACAACAGGTAGTGCAAAAGAGAACAATAAATAGTGGAGAATGTCGCAGCTGAGGTATATATTCTAGATTCACCTTTGTCCTTTGCTTGATAACTCACCAGGAAAAGTAAATACTGATCTTTTCCAGTCATTCGAAGTCAGTTTAGTCATTCACCTGACGCACCTGAGCCAGGTGAGGTCAAGATGGTTGGGCGGGGGGCGGGGTTTTCTGAACAATCGGGCCAATCAGACAACGAGCGGAGGCGTCGACCAATCACAAAGCAGGAAGCTCGGCCCAGTCAACCAATAGGCGCTGGAGGAACGCACCGACCAATCGGAGGTCGGAGCGCGTTGAGCCAATGGGGGTGGTGCTGGGCGGCGGGGAGTCAAGGCAACCGCCGGCGCGCGCGGGCTGGGAGCTTGGGGGGGGGGGGCGCGCGTGCGCTCGTGCTCGCGCTGCTATTCAAATGGCTCGAGGGGCGGCTCGGCCCGGCCAGCCAACGGTTCTCCCGCGAGCCGACGCCGACATGTCCCACTCTGCCCTCATTTGCACCTGGGCGGCGTCGTCGTCAAAGGGAGTAGAGCAAAAACAATACCGCAATCAAGGTAAATATTAGAGAGAGGGGGAAAAAAAAAACACATTCCCCTCCTCTCCACCTTCTCTCGCCTGTTTGTTATTTGTTTGTGGGAGCAGGTTGCTCGGGGTGAGCCGAGCTGTGGGCTGCGGTCCTAGTGTCCCACCCTCAACTATCGGGTAACTTCCTGAAATTGTCTTAAAAAGGCAATGTACTCATCATCTTCAGTCTGAAGAAGGGTCTCCCGTTCCTTCTCTCCAAAAATGCTACCTGTCCAGCATGTTCTGTCTATCTTCGTTATAAACCAGCTTATACAGTTCCTTCCCACACAATCTTCTGTGATAGCTGTGGATATAACTGTTGTTCTTGTCTGTGAAATCTTCCATTAAATAGAATCATCTAAATAGTATCTGGAAATACCCCCTTGGTTAATGTATTATTTTTGAAGTTGGCAATCGAGATATAAACCCACGAACCTGTACATCCGTTTAATGCTACTTTCAAGGAGCAATTACTTGGAAAATGTCATGCTTCCTCATGATATATAAATGCCAGTATTATTTTAACTGACAATAACATTTGTCAGTTTCTATTTTAAAGTTTTTCTTTGGCTTCAATGGTTTAAATGTGGCAGTTAACAAAACAAAATGGAAATAAGCAGCATAATAGTTCTGGGAAAGTACATGTCTGAGCGTAAACAATTCCAAATAGTACATTGTGCAATTAGGAACCTCTGCTCAAAAACATTTTGACTTTAGGTTAAGTTTTGGCCATTATTTTGTAGGGTGCTGTTTGTTATGCAGCAGTGATTTAGTCTCCCTATCCAAAAGAAATTAAAATATATGCAGATTTGATTGTGAAAGTTGCTGCAGAGGGAAATGTACTAGGCTTTAGTGATGGTAGACAAAAATGCTGGAGAAACTCAGCGGGTGAGGCAGCATCTATGGAGTGAAGGAATAGGTGACGTTTTGGGTCGAGACCCTAAACACCACCTATTCCTTCGCTCCAGAGATGCTGCCTCACCCGATGAGTTTCTCCAGCTTTTTTGTCTACCTTCGATTTCTCCAGCATCTGCAGTTCTTTCTTAAACATTAATCTTTAGTGATAATTAGTTTTGTGGTTCTTGCCTGGGCTCTGGGAAAGTGGGAGTGATGCCAAACAAGAAAACTTCTATTTTAAAAAAATTAAAAAATTACCTGAATATTATCTTGAAGTGCCTCTCTTGGTTAATTTGTCCTCTGTGGTCTTTATCCCCAGAACTGGGATGTGCGCGGAATGGAGGCATATGTATCATATGCAGGCAGAAGAGATTAGTGATCTTGGCATCATGTGTGGCGCAAACATTGTCGGCTGAAGGGCTTGGTCCAGTGCTGTACTGTTCTATTTCAATGATTTAAATGGAGATGGTGCTAAGAGAGGGGGCTGGCCATTGTTGTGGTGGAAGCACATGGCAAAACAGTGTGAAGTCCAATGGAGGACTTGAGATTTTCCTATTTTGTTAGAAACAAGGAAAAGCAAATAAAGCGGGAATAAGTTGCTCAGATGCTCCACTGTTAAATGATACCATGTATCTTATCACTATTTCTGTCTATTTCTTGATTTCCTTAATATCCAAAAACGAATGATTCCTATATTGATCTGATCTGCAACATTAATTGAACAGAAATTGATTATTCTATGTAGCGATTTCACACATATATACAAGCTCTCTTAAACCATCTTGTATCTCTATCGTCAACCATCTCTTCACGCTTCTGCTTTCTTTTTAATTTAATTAAGTCAGATGCTTTAATGCTTTTTAGCTAACTGCTTCCTTTTTAGATATCAGCTAACTGATAAGTTTCACATTGACTCTGGAGTGCAACTGTTCAACAAATTATCAATATTGATTTAATGACTATAAATGCATTGTATACTTTTAGCTTTTATCGTTGTGCTGAAAACGAAGAAATCTGCTAAACTATTAGAAAACTAATGTAGGGTAATGTTTATTATATTGAAAAAGATGCAAAAACGTGTAGAAAACTTCCCAATTAGATAAGTTCATCTCGAATAATAAGCCTATTTCAACAGCAATTGCTAGGACACTCGGGCATCATTTTTATTTATATAAAATAGTAGTATTATAAATTCTAATACACTTCTCTAGAGTTTTAATAGCAATATCTGCGAGGTGGGTGACAATTTGCTTATTTATAATGTCCTATATTTTAATAAAATAATAATTGAAGAAATAACAGGAAGCAAAATTGTCTAAGTACAATGGAATAGCAAATAAATGGAAACTACTGTATTATCATCAAGACATGAGGAACTGCAGCACAGGTTTACAATGAGGGTCTGAAGAAACGTCCTAACCCAAAACATTGCCTATCCATGTCCTCCAAAGCTGTTGTATCATCAATTGTGTGAAATCCATTACAACAAAGCAAATGGGAAACTGGTATAATTCAATAATTGCTGCAATTTCCTTTATGTTTTATTTTATGATTTTCATGTAAATCGCCTAAATGCCAATTTTTAAAACGGGCTCCTAGTATCTGAAAGCAGCCAACGGTATGGTTTGCGGATATTTTTTTAAAAGTAGTAAATCCTATAGGGTTGCACATCATATATTTTTGAATTGTGATCGATTATGCATTAGAACAATTAACCAGTGTTAAATGGTGTATGAATGTGTGAAGCTTTAAGAATTTAATCCCTCCTCAAAAGTGAAATGCAAACAAGTTCCAAGTGCATGAAACCATGTGTTTGTGTTTAAGTGGTTTTGTCATTTGACCACCCCACCCCTTAACATGTTATTTTCATTCTGCAGAGAGGATTTAAATATCTTTCTCATTATTATTCTCTTAGCTTTAATTTATCTCCCATGTGACAGTTAATTCAAATTCCGCTACTTGTGAGTGTTGTTGATCTTTGATAGTATACTGCAATATATATTTTTTTCATAATCAACTGTTGCTCACAGCTATGGAACGAGGATCCAAAACTTGCAAACTGTGTACAGAGTGAATGAGTATCCTGGTTGGTAATTACCCTTTCTTTAACTTGCATTTTGGAGTGATTTATGGAATCTTCTCTCTGTATCTTGCACACCAGAAAAGCTGGAAGTTTATGCACTTAACCCAATTACAATTGTAAATGTTTGCAGATGTAAAATATGTAATAACGATGTAATATATAGCTATTTTGAATTTTCAGTATTTTAAATTGTGCATTAAATCTCTTTTCCTACATGCATATTCCTCCATGTGCTGTTCTTTTTTGGCTGACAGTGTAGTTGAAATCAGTGAAGTAATGTTGAGAAGATGGGGTTAGGTATGGGGGAGGTGCAGAGAGATCTGGGTGTCCTTGTACACCAGTCACTGAAAGTTGGCATGCAGGTACAGCAGGATGTGAAGAAAGCTAATGGAATGTTGGCCTTCATAACAAAAGGATTTCAGTATAGGAGTAAAGAGGTTTTTCTGCAGTTGTATAGGGTTCTGATAAGACCACATCTGGAGTATTGTGTAGAGTTTTGGTCTCCTAATTTGAGGAAGGACATCCTTGCGATTGAGGCAGTGCAGCGTAGGTTCACGTGATTGATCCCTGGGATGGCGGGACTGTCATATGAGGAAAGATTGAAAAGACTAGGCTTGTATTCACTGGAGTTTAGAAGGATGAGGGGAATCTTATAGAAACATATAAAATTATAAAAGGACTGGACAAGCTAGATGCAGAAAAAATGTGCCCAATGTTGGACGAGTCCAGAACCAGGGGCCACGGTCTTAGATTAAAGGGAAGGCCATTTAAGACTGAGGTGAGAAAAAACGTTTTCACCCAGAGAGTTGTGAATTTGTGCAATTCCCTGCCACAGAGGGCTGTGGAGGCCAAATTACGGGATGGATTTAAGAGAGAGTTGGAGCTCTAGGGGGCTAGTGGAAATCAATGGATATGGGGAGAAGGCAGGCACGGGTTATTGATTTGGGACGATCAGCCATGATCACAATGAATGGCAGTGCTGGCTCGAAGGGCCGAATGGCCTCCTGCCCCTAATTTCTATGTTCTATGTCTATGCCAGATGAATGGTTTTGATATTGGCTTTGATGGTGAGGCCCAAATATCTCAAATTCAAGTTGCTGAGTTTATTGCCCAATGCACACGCATGGTGAGGTACAGGGACAACAAAACCCTTACTTATGGTAACATCACAGATACATGGACGGATAATACCCAGAATGTTTTGAGTCGTTGAGTTTATTGTCATTTGCGCTAGCTCGGTGAAGTATAAGTACAATGAAAATCTTTCTTTGGCAGCATCACAGGCACATAGATTCAGATAACACACAAAAAGCGTAAATTAGACAAATTCTACATGACAGTGATAAGAAAAAGGCTGAATATTAAAATAAGACACTAATGCAAACTACAATTGCATGAAGGTAGCAGTGAGTAAAAGGTATGGCCCAAATTGTGGGGATTTTTGATGATGGATGCTGTCTTCTTGAGCAGCACCTCATGTGGATGCTTCCTTTAGTGGCGAGGGATGTGCATGTGACACTCTTGAGTCCACCACTGCAGCCCCTTTCATTCCTGTGGGTTGATAATGCCATACCAGGCATAATGCAACCAGTCAGGATATTTTCAACAATGCATCTGCAAAAGTTTCTTCGGCAATTCCAACACTCAGGAATGTAAGGGGCTGTAGAGAATGGTGGACTTAGCCACGTTGCAAGCAAGTAACTGCAGTGTATTTGGTGAATAGTCCACACAGGAGCCTCTGCGTGGCATTGAAAGTTCAGATTTTTTTTATTGCAGCAGAGAATTGCTGGAGCAAAAAACCCAGGCAAGTGAAGATCATCATCCATTTACTGTTAGTTTCTGGTAACTATCTTCCAAGATATTAATTGTGAGGGACTTGGAGACGAAAATTCTATTGAAGGAAATCACTGTGGGTAGGTACCCATTTTGCAAATGGTTATTGCTTGGCACTTTTGTAGTGTGGATGTTATCAGCCACTTATCAATTCATGCCTGAATTATGTCAAGATATTGTAGCATGCAGGTTTGTGCTGGTTCTTTGGTGAATTATGAATGGAATTGAACTTTATGCAATCAACAGCAAACATTCTCCTTTCTAAACCTCTGATGGAAAGGGGGTCATTGTCAAACAGATGTAGGCGGTCAGACCTTTGATGTTATCCTGAGGATTTCTTACATTAGTTTCCTGAGGCTGGGATGATTGACCTTGAGTTGGCTCTGCTTTAAGAGTTCCTTAAGGCAGTGTCAAAGGTCCAGCTATCTTTTTTTTTGCAGGGTATGAACATTGATTTCAATTGTGCCAGTGTTCTATGGAGAGAAGGCAGGTACGGGATACTGAGTTGGATGATCATCCATGATCATATTGAATGGCGGTGCAGGCTCGAAGGGCCGAATGGCCTACTCCTGCACCTAATTTCTATGTTTCTATACCAAGGGCAGTAGCTCTTGCCTCCTCTCTGGAACTTGGATCGTTTGTCCATGTCTGGACCAAGACTATGATGCCTGGAGCCAAATAGCTCTGCAAATTTTTTTAACTGGGCATCAGTGAGCAGGTTATTGCTATGATTTGCTGGTCTGGAAGAAAAGAGGGTGACATTTTTAATACTTTAACCTTTAGACATTTAGTGCAGGAACAGGCCCTTCGGCCTACAGAATCGGTGCCAGAGTAGCGTTCATCCTGTACACTAACACTATCCTACCCACTTGGGCTATTTTTTTCCAAAGACATTTAACTACATACCTGTTCAGCACCGGAAGTGGCGGCGCTGCTTGGCAGCTGCAGCTCGCCTGCAGTCCGTCTGTTTTTATGTGTGCGAGAATCAGGGTCTTGGTCTCTCCCTTCGGGGGGGGGGGGGGGGTGCGACTTTTCTTGTCGTGTTCACCGTCTGTGCTGAGGCCTAATGGTGGAGCTGGCGGCCTCAGAGCTGCGGTGCTCCAGCATTCCAGCGGCGACCCGGCTTCAGAGCTGCGGTGCTCCAGCATTCCGGCGGCGGCGGCCTGGTTTCAGAACTGCGGTGCTCCAGCATTCCAGCGGCGGCAGCTGCCTGGCTTCAGAGCGGCGGTGCTCCAGCATTCTAGCGGCAGACCCGGCTTCAGAGTTGCAGTGCTCAAGCATTCCACTGGTGGCGGCGGACCCGGCTTCAGAGCTGTGGTGCTCCGGCGGCGACCCGGCTTCAGAGCTGTGGTGCTCCAGCGGCGGAATCTGCTTTAGAGCTGTGGCGGTGTTCCAGCATTCCGGCGACGGCGGTGGCGGCAGCCCGGCTTCAGAGGCTCGGCCGCGGGCCTAGTGGATGAGAATATCGGAGGCCTGGATCACCTCGGCGCAGAGGGAGAACATTAGGGAAGAAGACAAAGACTTTAAGACTTTTGCCTTCCACCACAGTGAGGAGGTGCCTGGTGAACTCACTGTGGTGGATGTTAAATATGTGTTTATTGTGTGTTTTGTTTTTTATTTATATGTTATGACTGCAAGGCAAAGAAATTTTGTTCAGACCGAAAGGTCTGAATGACAATAAAGGATACTTTACTTTACTGTACGTCTTTGGCATGTGGGAGGAAACCGGAGCACCTGGAGAAACCCCACATGATCACAGGGAGAACATAAAACATAAAATAGACAGCATCTGCAGACCTGGGTCTCTGGCACTGTAAGGCAGCAATTCTACTGCTGCGCCGCTCTGCCTCCCTTGAGGTGGTGTTGTGGGACCCAGTATATGGTGCCACATACAGTGGTGTGAGTTAGAATAAGGGCATTGGAGTTTTGGATATGTTTCCGTTTTGGATGTTGTCTTGCTTATGCCAACGAACATGTCATCAAAACTGATAGAGTGTAAATGCCAAATGTTCTTTGTTTTGCTACAGGTTTCTAGAACACAAACATTTGCTGTGTTTGCTGTTGTGCGTTTCCAATGTAAATCAATTTGAATTTACATGCATGAACTGCAGAGTCAAAGGAAGGAAGATTCAGTTTGAGCAAACTGAGCAGAAGCTGGGAGTGGAGGAAAATAGTTCTCATTTTTCAATTGGCATTGTTGCTGAGATCACACATGGTGCTGGCAGCAATGGTTTTAAAATCTGGCAACTGGTCTACAAAATGTGGTACATTAGAGCAATTTTCCTCATGTAATTGAAGGACTGTTTTGCAAGTGCATTTGGTGTGAGGTAAGGATTTTTAGCATATGAGATATCGCAGCTTCAGCATGTGTGGTGTTGGGTGTCTTGCCAGCAAAGAAAATGAGCTTGATCTCTAACCTGTGATACATGATACTGGCATTATAAATCTATACCGACAGTATCTCAAAATATAACTTGTCTGTTTCTTCTGTCAAACTTAATTTCTCTGGAACAAACAATTAGTTTGAGGATTTTTATACTTCACATAAGTACTGCAACTTGTGAATGAGTTTGAGGGGCAAAAACAATATTTTTTTTACTGAACTAATCAAATGTTTGTGGCTTGTCTACAATTTTCAGCATACTACAATCATCTAGCTCGAATTTAATGATTTTAACACTACAAATTATCTGAGATTTTATAATTGAGGTGTTTGGACTCTCCTTAGTTTTCATGTGAAATGTTCTTCCAGCACTTCGTTGTATGCAAACAAGGTGTAGCAGTGCCAGTTTTAAAAATATATATTTCCCGACTCTTTATTTATCCCCCCCCCCCCCCCCCCCCCCCCAAATTTGTAGCTGTTCTTTTTGTGTGATTTACTCCCATGTATTCCTTAAGAATTTTTCTTCACGTTATGAATGTTCTGAGATTGGGAAATGTATTGAAATACTTGAAGACAATGCAAATAAAAATGAGAGATCTGTAATGCGTGATTGATGTAATATTGGTTATTTTTTTGGGTACACAAAATGCTGGAGAAACTCAGCGGGTGCAGCAGCATCTATGGAGCGAAGGAGATAGGCAAGGTTTCAGGCTGAAACCCATTTTCTTTTACTCATTTCAAAATTATCCCTTGTAACCTTACTAATATTGTAGGGTATTGTTTTTAAGTTTAACTATTTTTATTAATGCAATTGGTGAGCTTGATACAATATATAATAAGTTAGTCTTGCTAGAAAGATTTATTCCCCATTCTAAAATTTCCTTGTTAAGATAGGGAGCCACTGCCTTGAAATGGTTTATGTGGAGAGGCAATGAATTCCAGGGTGATAAAGGAATGGTGTTTTGGTTTCTGAGGCAGAAGTAGACTCTGGCTAATGGAAGTAAATTGTGTTAAAGGAGTTGCTGTTCAGGAGCTGGGGTTATTCATGAAACTTTCACAATTTCTATTCAGAGGCTTGGATGCCTTCTAATAAGTAAATATTTCTTCAGAGGATTCTGTGGAAAATTATTCCTTTGGGAAATTCCACCCACTGTTAACAAATGGTCTGGAGCTAAGGGCAACAAACTTCTGTTTCCTGTTTTTAAAGATGATATAAATTTGTGCCAGGTCATCTGCGTATTTGGCAGTGGAATATGGGACAAAATTGTTTTGTGGTAGTTGCAGAGTGTTTGACCTAAAACATTAATGCTGTTTTACTTCCCATAGATGTGGCCAGACCACCTTGGTATTTCCAGCATCTGCAATCTTTTTAAATTGTGCAATAATTTTCTTTGCTGCTGTGAAAATAGAATTTAAAAAAAAATAGTTTCTACTTCTTGTTCCATGTTCAAAGGTATTACTAATCAAAACTTGAATGAACTGATGGATTATGATGGCTCTACAAATTTACTAGTTTATGTAAATTGTGAGGGCCTAGCATCTAGTAGTTGGAACCTTTTTATTTTGAATTTTTTGCCAAGAAAAATTGATGGATGCAATAGAATCACAAGCTTCACAGTTAAGCAAAAGCTAAATCTGGCCCCATCATCAAAAGGTAGCATTGTTTTGTTTGGAGAAAGAATCCTCAACTTTGGGTAATTGGTCAGATTTTTTTTGTTTGAAAGATACAGCATGGAAACAGGCCCTTTGGACCACCAATTCCATGTCGACCATTGATCACCGTTCACACTAGTTCCATGTTATCTAATTTTCCCATCCACTTCCAACTCACTCAGGGCAAATTATAGGGGCCAATTAACCTAGAAAAACTTGCATGTCTTTGGGTGTTGGTGGAAACCCACATGTCATAATGTGCAAACTCTACACAGACAGTACCCAAGGTCTGTATCAAACCTGGGTCTCGGGTGCTGTGAGGCAGCAGCTCAACAAGCTGTGTCACTTGTAATATGAATTTATGCAATTGAATTTATGCAAAACTCAAATTCTCGTGTAATTTGTGGGCCTTGCACATTTGTTTTATTTGCATTTTATAGTGGCTGTAACACTATATTCTGCACTCTTTCCTTTCTTTTGCACTGCCTGGTGTACTTGTGTATGGTGTGATTTGACTGTGTACCACAATTTTTCTTCGACTATCTCACAACAATATAACAATATCCAGTGTACTGGCATTTAATGACAAACTGAAAGGATGATTAGTATTGATGTCCACCCTGAAAAACTGTAACTGATACGCAATGGCCATTAAGCAGATGGTCAGAAATAATCTTTGTCTGCCCTGTCAGGCATTGCCCTTGCCCCATCCATAGAATAGTCTGCAGTTCTGAAATTGGCCTTGTCAGCTACTTCAGAATCCACAGAAGTTTCAAGGGTTGGTATCCCAAGGGACTGACTGACAAGAAGATTTTGAAACAAAAACAGAATGTTGGAAGCACTGAAAGTGCAAACAGTAATGTTAGGAAATAACCATTTGATGTTCTAGGTCAAGGACATTTCATCAGGGACTTAAGGGTGGGGGAAGTCATTAGAGAGTGAAATACAAATGTGCAAAGTTGCGTGGAGAAAACAAGAATGGCTGTGATGGGATGCAGTTAAACCAGTATTTGCAGTTGCTTGTGTCTCCGTAATCAATAGGAATTATGTTATTTTTTAAAAATTCCGATGAAGGGTCCTTGATCCAATGTTAATATGAGGAGCATTTGATAGCACTGGGCCTATACTTGCTGGAATTTAGAATCATAATGGGGATCTCATTGAAACCTACCATATAATGAAAGGCTTAGATAGAGTGGATGTGGAGAGGAGGTTTCCAGTAATGGGAGAGTTTAGGACCAGACGGCACAGCCTCAGAATGAAAGGACATACATTTAGAATGGAGATGAGGAGGAATTTATTGCCGCAGATGGCTGTGGAGGGCAAAAAATTGGGTATTTTTAAGGTGGAGATTGACAGATTCTTAATTACCAACCAGCCATCACCAACTTGAGGCCTGATCTTGTCCTCTGGTGGAACTCTCAGTGCATGGTGTATCTTGTAGAGCTCACAGTCCCTGGGGAGGGTGCAGGAAGTCTTCGAAAGAAAGAAACTGCAATACACAGAACTTGCAGCGGATGCAGAACGGAGGGGCTGATGTCGAGGATTTGTGGCAACGTCAACCGTAAGACTGCTGAAGGACAAGCCAGGGCTCATCGAAGAAACATCATGGGTGGCAGAGCGGAGTAGCCAGTGGCTCTGGCTGAAGAGGAAAGACCCCATTTGGTCTCCCAAATAGCCGACTAGACAGATGCAGGGGGAGGGTGGTTCTGGGACGCCAGAATGCACCGTTGAGCCTACTGGAGACTTCATGGGTTCAATCAGCGAAACGTTGATTAAAGTGGGTGCCCACTTGATAACCCCAATGACGTGTCTGCCTAGCCTTTCTCAACATCGGAGGAGCATAGGTAAGTGCATAAGGCTCCCATCACCACCGGGAGCAAGTTGACATTTGGCACTTTGGATTTTTAACATCTTGTCCTGTGTATTTGGAAACAGTAAGGGTGTCAGAGGTTATGGAGAGTAGGAGGAGAATGGGGTTGAAGTGAAAAATAGAGCAGACTTGATGGGCTGAATGGCTTAACCATTGCAATTACATAAAATTGCAATTTTCATAAGACTATAAAACTCTGTTTTATAGTCTTATGAAAATGGTGATACTTTTTCTCTCCCCATATATTCTGGATCCAGTGTTTTCCTTTTCAGCAGGTATCCAGTATCTACTTTTTTGTCTCGAGTTATTGCTTTTGATTCCTTTTCGACTCGTTTTATCCGGGGAACAAAATCATTCCCTTCAGTACTGAAAAGTTGGAAAATTGTCAACTGACCTTCAAGTGTATTTTAAAAAAGTAATGTTTTTTCATTTCCCTGGAGAAATCTAACCTTTGTAGCGGCACCATACGTGGCGAATAAAGAAGAGACATCAGGTTGGTGCAAGTGGTTCTTTATTCTGTTGTCACACATATAGTGGGTGCGCTAACTATATGTAGGGTTGTTGTAGCTGAGCGAGGTTGTTCCCTCGGGCTCAGCTACCGGTAGAAACTCCTGGTGGGTCTCGTGGTGAGAGAGCTTATGTACCAGGACACTCCCTCTGCCCATGACGTCGTGTGCCCGCCCTCTCCTGACGAGGGTTCGAGCTTATGTGGCCTATGTTTATGCTGACGCCACAGGACCCCCCCCCAGAACAGGAGGAAGGAATAGCTTGGTCAAGGGAGGCTCCTGCATGTAGGTCTGGGACACCCCGGACGTGGGTCGGGACGGAGGGCTCCACGGGCGCAGTTGACGCTCTGCGTGGGCGATCCCGATGTACCGAGGGGTGCGAGGAGACCGATGCAGAAGCCGCCGGACAGAAGAGGCCTGGGACACCCCGGGCGTGGGTCGGGATGGTGCTCTACACGGGCGCAATTGACGCTCTGCGTGTGAGATCCCGATGTACCGAGGGGTGCGACGAGACTGAAGAGACACGGTTGCATCTCCTTGACCAGCTAAGGGAGAGTGTCCTGTGACACACGGCCCCCCAAAACGATGGGGGAAAAACCAAATACAATATACAAACTAATTGCAGTGCACACAAAAAAAAATCAGTTAGAAAAAAAATAATAATAATAATTAGTGTTCAGTGTCTAAAATTCAAATTGTCCAGTGTTCATCGTGCAGCCACAACGTCCAGCTGGAAGGTGGCGCTGTGGACAGTGGTGAGGCTGCAGTGACGGCATCCGGCCGGAAGGTGGCGCTGTGGATGACAGTGAGGTTGCAGTGACAGCAGCCGAACTGACGGTGGCGCTGTTGCTGGCAGTGAAGCTGCAGGGACGGCATCCGGCCGGAAGGCGGCGCTGTGGATGACGGTGAGACTGCAGTGACAGCAGCCGAACTGACGGTGGCGCTGTTGCTGGCAGTGAAGCTGCAGGGACGGCATCCGGCCAGAAGGTGGCGCTGTAGACGGCGGCCAGGTAAGTTCGTAGTGCACTTCCGGCCGGCGGCGGCCATGTTTGTAGTCGGAAACCGCCCGTTTCAAGATGGCGCGACGGCCATTTTGCCGGCCGGGTGAAGAGGAATCACCTGGTGACTGGAGGCCGGCGAGGAGCTGAAGGGCGGCTTCGGCGGCCGCCTCGGGTAAGCCCACTTTTTCAGGTGCAGCGGTCGGCGGGGCCAGGCGTGGTGCAGGGCCGGACGTGGAGCCGTGGCGAGGCCTGTTGCTGTGCCGGGTCCGGTGCAGGGCCTGGAGACCCGGTGGGGCCTGGAGACGCGGTGAGGCCTGGAGCGGTGCTGGGGCCTGGAGACGCGGTGAGGCCTGGAGCGGTGCTGGGGCCTGGAGCGGTGCTGGGGCCTGGAGACGCGGTGAGGCCTGGAGCGGTGCTGGGGCCTGGAGACGCGGGATGGCCTGGAGCAGTGCTGGGCAGGGCCTGGAGCGGTGTCCGCGGTCAGTTGCGGTGCCAGGCCCGGAGTCCATTGTCGGGAGCAGGAGAGTGGCAGGTACTCACTCTGCTCCCAGGGCCGTCGGGCGTGTGTCGGGGTTGCCGTGGGCAGGAGGCTGCTATGCTCGCAGCTCCTGCAGCAGCTGGTGGGGCAGCGGCGGCTGCTAGAACCTCTCCGCTCCGGTGGTCGGCTCCTGGCATGTCATGCAGAGGAGCTCGACGGCCGTCACGCAAGGCCTGGAGCGGTGTGCCGTCTGGAAGCGGGGCCTGCCCCGTTGCCGGGAGCGGGAGAGCGGCGGTAGCCGTGGCTTCTCAGCTCCGGTGAGCAGCAGCAGGTGAGGAAGGGGCGACATACCTCACTGCAGGGCCTGGTTGGCGGCAGCGTAGTTCTGCAGGGCTGGGCAGCCGGCTGCAGACATCAGGTCTCCCGAGGCTGCGTCTTCAGGTGAGTCCAAATTTAAATTCGGACAGTCGGGGGTCACCAATGTAGCGGCACCATACGTGGCGAATAAAGAAGAGACATCAGGTTGGTGCAAGTGGTTCTTTATTCTGTTGTCACACATATAGTGGGTGCGCTAACTATATGTAGGGTTGTTGTAGCTGAGCGAGGTTGTTCCCTCGGGCTCAGCTACCGGTAGAAACTCCTGGTGGGTCTCGTGGTGAGAGAGCTTATGTACCAGGACACTCCCTCTGCCCATGACGTCGTGTGCCCGCCCTCTCCTGACGAGGGTTCGAGCTTATGTGGCCTATGTTTATGCTGACGCCACACCTTTTTATATAGAACAAAATAACTGTCGATTTACACTAAATCACATGAATTATTTGTAACACCAAAAAGATAGCTAACATTTGTTTGTTGGTAGTTGGATTTGAAAATGTCGATTCCTTGACTTGAAGCTGATTTATTGTTTGCTTAAATGCTTGTTGATGACTGACTTAGTTTATTTGTTTTAGTTTTATTTATTTACATTATTGTGTGCTTGTTAAATTATTTAAACATTTGAAAAAATATTCATTGGAACTTGTTATTTACTATTGTGGCATCAGGCACGTGCCCTCGGGGTAGGCAGTCAACCGGCTTTAAAAAAAAATCTTATGTCACGCATGCGCAGATTGTTCTCTTCGTAAAAAATAAAAAAGAAGTAACAATTCAATTTTCCCAAGGCTTCTCAATCTCCTACATTTTTTAATTACTGAATGGGTAGGGGACGGAGGATGAAGGCAGGTAGAGAGATGGTGGGAAAAATGGGAGCACACCGGGATGTTAACCATATAACCATATAACAATTACAGCACGGAAACAGGCCATCTCGGCCCTACAAGTCCGTGCCGAACAACTTTTTTCCCTTAGTCCCACCCGCCTGCACTCATACCATAACCCTCCGTACCCTTCTCATCCATGTTGAATCAGTTGTCATCTTATTGAATGACAATACTAATTCAAGGGTCCATTTGGAGGGAGAGTTCCTTTCACAGCGTGTAGAGAGTCTGTGCCAGGGGTTAAATATGCGAGAAGGCAGTGTTGAGAAGGAGGGGGTCAGAGATCATATCCGACTCACTCACCGCTGCCGCAGTGCTCCGGGCACAGACAGCAGAACTGGCCACCACTTCCGGGGGTAGAATCAGCTCTGGTGACTGCTAGCGGCCGTGGGGACCCGACACCAGAACCGGCTGCTCTTCAGCGTCTTCTGATCACCTCTGGCAGTGCTCTTCGTCTGAACATCTCTCACCTGCCGTTCGCCGGCTTCGCTCATGTCAACCGCGTCCCGCAAATCCTTAAATTCCCACAGCCAAGTAACCTCAACTGGTCCCTTGAACGCGCTGTCGGAATTTAACGATTTGCGGGAAGCCGGCCGGCGAGCGGCAGGTGAGAGATGTTCAGACGGAGAGCACTGCCAGAGGTGAGTGGGGACCAGCAGAAGAGGCTGAAGTGGCAGTGTCCCGGCGGCCACTAGCAGTCACCCGAGCTGCTTCCTTCCTCGGAAGTGGCGGCCAGTTCTGCTGTCTGTGCCCGGAGTGCTGCGGCAGCCACCCAAGCTAATTCACTCCCCGGCTACAATAAAACCATATAGCAATTACAGCACGGAAACAGGCCATCTCAGCCCTTTTAGCCCGCGCCGAACACTTACTCTCACCTAGTCCCATCTACCTGTACTCAGACCGGAGCGTGGCAAGTGGGTTACTGACCCCAATCCCCTTCTTCACAAAGCCAGACTCCCCAAACACTGAACGGAGCTCTCCCCCCACCCCAGGAAATACAGCATTTAAAAACATAAATAATGCACTTACCATGTTATTGGTACATTAAGTCCATTCTTCACTCTTTGTTTCCTAAGATACTATTAAAATAAGGGCAATCCATATTTGAAAATCCTGCCAAGAAACTCGCGCTGCGCATGCACAGCAGGCTTCTGCACATGCGCAATACTGCAAAGGCAGAATTTCTGCTGCCTTCAGCTCCCCTTGAAACTGATGGCTCAGGCAGCGCTGACGGCACGTGGGCTGCACAGACCTTCCCATGTTACAAGTGCTGTGGATGAAAGGCACTGAGAATTATGCCTACCTCAGAGATCGATCTCTTAGATAGGCATAATTCTCCCATGCCTTTACTATTTATATTTAATAATTGCCATTTCATAATTTTAGTCAGGGTAGGCAGTGCCTACCTTGCCTACCCTGACGGCACGTGCCTGTGTGGCATTTACTATTCAGATTTGTGAAATTGTTTACTATGAGAAACTTACAATTATGCAAATTCAATATTAGGTTCTGATGCAATTTAAATATGTTCCTCCTTCCTTTACGTCAAAGTCCCCAATGTATCTAATTAACATTGATTTGTGGTACATCACTGATCAGACTTCCAATCACAAAAAGCAACCATTCTCCATCACCCTCTGCATCCAACTATCAAGCTAGTTTTGGATCCAATTTTCCAACTTCCCCTGGATCCCGCAGGCTCTTAACCTTTTGGATCTGTCTCCCACATGGGCCATTCTCAAGGACTTACTGAAGTCTAAACAGACTGCATCAACATACTGCCCTCATCACCTTGTCAATACAATATTTTACAAATTTTGAAAAAAATTCAGTCAAAGTGATTAAGACAGAATGACCGGAAAAACCCATTCTACCTGAGATTTAATCCCTACCTTTCTAAATGTCAATCCTTTTTTTACCGTAATCTTATTTCCACGCCACCATGTTGTTAGACTCTCAGACCTGTGAATGTCTGGCATGACACTGTTGCTCTTGAATAAAAGTACCATATTTGCTGCCCTCCAGTCATCTGATAGCCCATCTGCGGCAAGCAAAGACTTAAAAATCTCATGGGACCCCATTAAACTCCTTTCTTGCCTCCCATATCAGCCTGACTTGCAACTAGTCAGGCCTGTGGATTTATCCCCATTCATGCCTACTAAGACATCTAGTAGCTCCTTGTTATACATAGAAATATAGAAAATAGGTGCAGGAGGAGGCCATTTGGCCCTTCAAGCCAGCACTGCCATTCATTGTGATCATGGCTAATCATCTGCTATCAATAACCCGTGCCTGCCTCCTCCCCATAGCCCTGGACTCCACTAGCCCCTAGAGCTCTATCCAACTCTCTCTTAAATCCATCCAGTGATTTCGCCTCCACTGCCCTCTCTGGTAGGGAATTCCATAAATTCACAACTCTCTGGGTAAAAAAGTTTTTTCTCACCTCGGTCTTAAATGACCTACCTAAGACTGTGGCCCCCTGGTTCTGGACTCGCCCAACATTTGGAATATTTTTCCTGCATCTAGCTTGTCCAGTCCTTTTATAATTTTATATGTTTTTATAAGAACACCCCTCATCCATCTAAACTCCAGTGAATACAAACCTAGTCTTTTCAATCTTTCCTCATATGACAGTCCCGCCATCCCAGGGATCCATCTCGTGAACCTACGCTGCACTGCCTCAATCACAAGGATGTCCTTCCTCAAATTAGGAGACCAAAACTCTACACAATACTCCAGATGTGGTCTCACCAGAGCCCTATACAACTGCAGAAGAACCTCTTTACTCCTGTACTGAAATCCCTTTGTTATGAAGGCCAACATTCCATTAGCTTTCTTCACTGCCTGTTGTACCTGCACGCCAACTTTCAGTGACTGGTGTACAAGGACACCCAGGTCTCGTCGTACCTCCCCCTTACCTAACCTAACCCCATTGAGATAATAATCTGCCCCCTTCTTTTTGCCGCCAAAGTGGATAACCTGACATTTATCTATATTATACTGCATCTGCCACGCATCTGCCCACTCACTCAACCTGTCCAGGTCCCCCTGCAACCTCCCAACATCCTCTTCACAGTTCACACTGCCACCCAGCTTTGAGTCATCTGCAAACCTGCTAGTGTTGCTCCTAATTCCCTCTTCCAAATCATTAATATATATGGTAAACAGTTGCGGCCCCAACACCGAGCCTTGCGGCACTCCACTCACCACTGCCTGCCATTCTGAAAAGGACCCGTTCACTCCTACTCTTTGCTTCTGGTCTGCCAACCAATCTTCTATCCATGTCAGCACCCTACTCCCAATACCATGTGCTCTAATTTTAGTCACCAGTCTCCCGTGCGGGACCTTATCAAAGGCTTTCTGAAAGTCTAGATACACTACATCCACTGGCACCCCTTCATCCATTTTACTTGTCACATCCTCAAACAATTCCAGAAGATTAGTCAAGCAAGATTTCCCTTTCATAAATCCATGTTGACTTGGACTAATCCTTTTACTGCTATCCAAATGCTCCATTATTACCTCTTTAATAATTGACTCCAGCATCTTTCCCACCACCAAAGTCAGGCTAACTGGTCTGTAATTCCCCGTTTTCTCTCTCGCTCCTTTCTTGAAAAGTGGGATAACATTAGCTATCCTCCAATCCACAGGAACTGATTCTGAATCTATTGGACATTGGAAAATGATCACCAATGCGTCCACTATTTCTAGAGCCACCTTCCTGAGGACTCTGGGATGCAGACCATCAGGCCCAGGGGATTTATCATCCTTCAGCCTACCCAATACTATTTCTCACCTAATGAAAATTTATTTCAGTTCATCTACCCCCTCTGATCTTCTGTCCTCCAGTGCATCTGGGAGATTGTTTGTGTCCTCCTTAGTGAAGGCGGATCCGAAGTACCTATTCAACTCTTCTGCCATTTCCTTGTTGCCCATAATTATTTCACCTGTGTCTGCCTTCAAGGGACCCATATTTGACTTTGCTACTCTTTTTCCCTTAACATATCTAAAGAAGATTTTACTGTCCTTCTTTATATTCCTGGCCAGCTTCCCCTCATACTTCATCTTTTCAGCCCGTATTGCCCGTTTTGTTTCCTTCTGTTGTCCTATGAAAGTTTGCCAATCCTCTGGCTTCCGGCTACTCTTTGCTGTGTTATACATCTTTTCTTTTAGTTTTATTCTATCCCTAACTTCTCTTGTCAGCCACGGTTGCCTCCTACTCCCCTTAGAATCTTTCTTCCTTTTTTGAATGAAATGATCCTGCGTCTTCTGGATTATGCCAAGAATGCCCAGAAATTCCTGCCATTGCTGTTCCACCGTCATTCCTACTAGGATCCCTTTCCAGTCTGCTTTGGCCATCTCTCCTCTCATGCCCAAATTGCAGATTAAAACTAATCATATTATGATCACTACCTCCAAGCGGTTCCTTTACCTTGAGTTCTCTTATCATATCTGGTTCATTGGACAACACTAAGTTGTTAATGAGAAGTATTCATTGAAGACTCGCCTTCTCCCTCGGGCCCATGTTGACCCTTTGATCCCCAATGGACCTCTTTCATTGGTCACCTCCTTCCACCTTGTATACTTAAAATGTAATTGTCCTTAATTTTATTAGCTCGTGATATGTTTAGCCCCTTCTGCATTTTTTGTATTCCTTTTAGGCTATCCCTGTTTTTACTTCCATCAACCTGCCATATGCTCTTTTGTTTTAATCAAATTCTCAATCCCTTGATATCCAAGGTTCCTTGTCCATGCCTTTTTGGGAGCATGTTTTTGAGCTCTTGCTATTGTATAAAACATTAAGGAACAATGTGTGATTTCCTGTACCATTTTCCTGAATTTTTTTTTGTTTAAACTTTTGCAAGATTAAAAATGTTTTTACGAAGCTATGTAATTGAGAAAAATCGTTTTGTCCAGTTAGATAAACAAACAATGCTGACTGAAGTGAAGGTGGCAAAATGTTTTCTTGGTGTTGCCTGGATAAACTAATGACAGTTATTTGTTTTAAATTCTGTTTCTCATGGGGACATGCGGTTAAATATGAGGGTATTCACTTGTGTTCTGAAGTTGTTTGGATGTTCATTAATATTGGATTAAACATAGTTGTGATATCCTCCATGCTCATAGTTACTAATATCCAGACTTTTTTATACTTGTTACTGGTTTTAATGTGTGCAAGATTCTGGAATTGCATTGCAAAATTAGTTTTTCCTTTAAAGAGGAATGATGGAATAAGTCCTTGATATTGAGGAAACTTTTAAATCTACTGTGTATATTGGGCTTTTTGTTTGGTTTATTGGTGGAATATGGCAGTAGAAAACTTCATGTGAAATGGGTGCAGTAATTTCTAACGTAGGATAAAATTACATGCATGATTTCATTGAACATTTTAAGTAACATTGTTTAATGGTGAGAAGTAGAATGATATATGTTCCGAGGTTGTTGCAAACTGTTTCATCGATTAACATGAAATTTCTAGTAACTTCATAAATTACGAACTGTATGCATCCTTGAACTTGTCATGGTCATTGTTCAAAACAAAATCTTCAATGTAAATGTTTTTGTATAAAACCTTGAAGAAAAATTGCATACTTGCTACTTTTTAAAATGTTCAGTCTTTGTGTATAAAAGTGATGCAGGTTGAAACTCTAGTCCTATATATTTCGGACCTGACTGGTGCTGGACTACAGAAATTGTCCCCTGATCATCTTTCCTTGAGTAGGAGAACTGTATTTCCCTGGGTCATTTAAGGATTCTGAGAACTGCCCATAATCTGAAGGTTCCATAAATCAGGAACTCTATCAACTTGGATCGCCGCTGTCAGAGATGTTGCACTGGTACAGATTAATATAGATCATGATTTTTTTTAGATATATATTTGTAATTCATAAAGAGATGAAAAATATAGCAGCATATAATATTGGTTAGCAATGATCATACTTGAAACAAAACAGAATGCTGCAAACATTCGTCAGGCAGCATTTTAAGTTGGTAAAATGTAAGCATTGTGTTTGATGTTTCACCCCCTGTGTCTCTCTCCCCCCTCCCCCCCCTCTCAACTCGGTTTAATTGCTTTTGTTTTGTTTTTTCTTAAAACAGTGTTTTGAATTTCTGGACTTTGTTTTGCAAATCAAGGAGTTCCCAAAGAAATTGATTCAGTTGTTCTGGATGAAAGAAGTTAACCTTCAACTTTGCTTTATTACATTGTTCAACGGAAGATCATCGTGACAATTTCAGCAATGTTGTCCAGTAATGTGATTGCTACTCAAAGGTCCGCATGGGTCTCCTTTAATGATGATATACAATACACATTAAATGGAGGAGATGCAGGTAAACATTTATTTTAATTATTTCATGGAAAAGAGATGTTTATTTTTTCCAAATTTTAGTACTGAAACCAAAATGTTCAATTATAATAAAATGTTCCTCAATAAGCAATGCGCTGTTTCAGCTTTATATTAACTGTCCCATTTTATTTATGATTTCCTTCAAATTAAACAGCACTAATTGACAAATGCAGCAATGGTTCACAGGATTCACAGGACCTTTGTGTATGAAGGTACAAATCTCCCGAGCCTGATCAGATACATTAGAAGACTGTGGAAAGTTACAGAAAATTCCAGGTGTCCCGACTGAGATTTAAGAGTCGTTATTAGATAGAAACATAAAAAATAGGTGCAGGAGTAGGCCATTCAGCCCTTCGATGATCATGGCTGATCATCCAAAATCAGTACCCCGTTCTGGCTTTTTCCCCATATCCCTTGATTCCATAAGAGCTAAGTCTAACTCTCTCTAGAAATACGGATGAGGAGCCAGAAGACTAGAGGTCGGCAAATGCTGTACCTCTATTCGCAAAGGGCTGCAGGGAAAATCCTGGAAACTACAGGCCAGTGAGCCTAATATCTGTGGTTGGAAAATTACTAGATTGTATTCTGCTGGATACTCAGAATAGATGGACAAGGGCTGATTAGGGATAGTCAGCATGATTTTGTGTGGAAGGACATGTCTCACGAAGATGTGATTTAAAAAAAAAAAAAAGTTTGAGTGCAGAGCTGTAGACTTTTATATGGATTTCAGCAAGGAGTTTGATAACGTTCCACATGGTAGGCTGATCTGGAAGGTTAGATCGCATGGGATCCAGGTAGTGCTAGCCGACTGGATCAAAAAGTAGAGAGTGATGGTGGAAAGTATTTTTTCGACTGGAGGCCTGCGACTAGTGGTGTGCCTCGGGATTTGGTGTTGGGCCCATCGCTGCTTGTCATCCCTATCAATGATTTGGATGAAAAAGTACAAGGCATAATTAGCAAGTTTGCAGATGACACTAAAGTGGATTACATTGTAATAGCGAAGATTGTTGTAAAAAAATTGCAGCAGGTTCTTGAGGATCTTGATCGGTTGGGCAAGTGGGCTGAGGAATGATTTGAGTCATACGGGGCTCCGTGGAGTGTTGCAGAGCAGAGGTATCTAGGAGTGCATTGAAAGTGGCGTCACGGGTAGATAGGGTGGTCAAAAAGGCTTTTGGCATATTGTCCTTCATCAGTCAGATTATTGAGTGTAGAAGTTGGGAGGTCATGTCACAGTTGTATAAGACATTGGTGATTGCAGAGAAGACTTACAAGAATGTTGCTGAGACTCGAGGGCCTGAGCGGCAGGGAGACGTCGAGCAGGCTAAGACTTTATTCCTTGGAGTGCAGGAGAATGAGGGGTAATCCTAAAGAGGTGTACAAAATCATGAGAGGGAAAGATTGAGTAAATTCATCGTTTTTTTTTGCCCAGAGTATGGGGAATTGAGAACCAGAGGCCATGATTTAAAGTGAGCGGGGGAGATTTAATGGGAACCTGAGGGGTAACTTTTACTCAAAGGCTGGTGGATGTATGGAACGATTTGCCAGAAGCGGTAGTTGAGGCAGGTACTATTGCAATGATTAAGAAACATTTGGATAGGTACATGGATAGGATAGATTTAGAGGGATATGGGCCGAACACAGACAGGTGGGGCTAATGTAGATGGGATATGTTGGTCAGGATGGGCAAGTCGGGCCGAAGGGCCTGTTTCCACACTATGTCTCTGACTATGATTCCAAAATCAGTGAGGAAAATAACCTTGCTTGCTACTTGTTTTGAAAAGAAAGTACACTTTTGATTTGTGTACTAATGTGAATTCTACCCTTCGAATATTTTTTGCAATTCGCCAAGTTTTTATAAGTTTGCAGAGAATGTTGATTTTTTAAATCCAAATAATTTGTATTGTTATATTGATTTTAAATAAAGGAGAAAATTGTTTATTTTACTAAATGCATTTAATTTTTTTTATCCTGTCCATAATCGGTTGGGAAGGTGGTGGAGAAAGTATAGACTATAGGTTGAATCTCTTTCTCGTTCGGCTCCCTTGTGACATGACCAGTGTTGGACTACCGAACTGTCCCGGAATAGTCTTCCTTGTGCATAGAAAAACAGTTTTTTTTTTAACATCGTTATTCTAGACACCCCTAGGATTAGGTAAAAAAAGAGCTCAGAGAACTCTAACTCGATGTTTCCTAAATTGGGATTTTTTTGTCAGCTGAGATCACAAGTTGCGCTCGTGGGTTAATTAGCTACTGGTTAGTACAGATCTTAGTTAGAATGAATTAATAATTATATGTTTGTACCCTAAATTCAGAGCGTGCCAACTGCTAGACCAGAGAGTTGCAACTTGTACTTTTACCTGGGTTGTGATAAGTAAATTGATTTATAACTTCTAAAATGTTTGAGTTCATATTCTCTCCCACTTATTTTTGTCTAAGACTTAGTGTTTAACACTAAATAATTGATGTGGGTGCTTACTTTATGGGGTTCTTGCGTTGAGAAGCCGATCCTTTCAAAGCAAAACTTTATAGATTGACACGAGTAATTATTTGTGCATTAGATTACCAAAGCGTGACAACAAATGTGAAAAAAAATTATTTGACCAACAGTTGGAGACCACAAATACTCTCCAGTCTCGGGTAAATTATTTGAAGATGATAATTACCAAGATCGTACGTTTCAACGTCAGCATAGCCCAGTGTGCACGACAGAAACAACATCTGTGCCCAGTGAATGGATCAAGTTTGACGATCAGCCGTGGCCTATTCCTTCTCCACTCCATCCACAATCAACAGGTTAGTAATTAGAGTAAGACTCTAGCTAAAGTTTGATATTTATTATTAATTCATTGTTTCTCCTGAATGCTGGATGTGATGCCTTTTTTACATTTCACCTTCATTTTTTGAACAACTTTTTATTACTTTTTTTTTGTTTTATTGAAAGCATGATGTTTAACTTCAATGGGTTTTGTGGTTAACTATTTATTTTGAGCTTTGAAAGTTTGAGAGGAACATATAGTGCTGTGAATTTATTAATTCTTGCAGATTTAACTCATGCAAAGTATTTCTGATAACCTTCGTGCTTGAAGTACCTGACTGTTGAACCTGCTTATTTTTTGTTGCAGAATTCAATGCCCAAAACAAAATCATTAGGACCTTTCAATCTGGCCTCCTGTATTAGTATCTAATTTAGATAGTATCTAAATTTCTGGACTCCCTGGCAATATCAAACCTCAAGTTTTAATGTAGCCTAATTTGGATCCGAGTCCTTTAGGTGTTAAGATGGAGGCACACGGATCTGCCCATGCTGGTTTACCAAAAAAGGGACTAAAGTGTTTGAGTAACTCAATGGGTCAGACAGCCTATCTGCAGAACATAAGTGATGTTTCGGTTTAGGACATTTCTTAAGACTGTGGTTATATGGAACATCTGAATGAAAGCTTTAATATGCATACTGATCTCTCTGTGCTACTGGAAACATTCTGTTCATGAGGAATCAATAGATGTTTGTTGTTAAATTGCATAGAATGTTTGAAGTGAGCTATGATGCATTATTGCTCAAGTATGACTAGTCATAAAGTTGCACATCACAAAAAGGGCTGTTCAGCTGATCACGTCCATGCTGGCTTTTTTGCCCAATGTGTTCATCACTCTCTCGTAGACCTTGAAGCAGAGCAACAATCAATTTCAACTCTTCAATGACAGGCATGGAAGACCAACATAAAACAATGGATTAGACTGCACTGAATCTCGTCAGTTCTGGTCATAAGGATTTGGTTGCATCTTTGTTAATCCCATGCTGCATCCTTCAATGCCTTGCCTATTTAAGTTTTGATCTAAAGCCTCTTGATTGTATCCACCTCCACTACCACCTCTGGCAGCGAGTTCCAATGTCTTCTCTTAACTAATGTCCCCCAATCCACACAAAACATCCTGGTGAATTGCACTCTCTCCAGTGCAACCATATATTTGTGACCAGAACTGACAAGTTCTACAACAATGCATATCATTAAAAAGTTGAAATGGATTGCCACTACACTTCAGGGTCTACAAGAGTCAACACAAAAGAAGGTGGTTTCTCCTTTAGAGAAATTGACTAGTTAGAATGATCGTTGACTGCTTCTGAATTGAAAAGGTGACTTGGATGCGATCAGTCCACTTTGCTTGTAACGTTACATAATGCAACGTCTTCCAATTCTGTATTAATTGTTAGTAAATAGCCAATTATTAGCCAATTTTCCCCCCCATAGGTTATTGATGATCCTCGTGGACTCAGTGGATTGAAGGGCCTGTTTTCAGTCTGTACCTCAAATTAAACTGCCTGCTTTCTTGTCCTGCTTTGGCAGCACAATGTCTGAGCTAAGCTATCTCAATGATTTTTACTGGGATATTTCTATCTACAATTTGCAGTATGAACATCATGTCTTTTAAAGACCATAGCTTGTAGAGCTGTTCCCTCTGAGTTCCAGACACCCTGGTTCAAGAGTGTTTTATTGTCATATGTCCCAGATAGGACAATTAAATTCTTACTTGCTGCAACATAACAGAATATGTAAACATAGTACATAACGGGAGAAAAAAAGTTCTGTGTGTATGTATGTGTATGTATGTGTGTGTGTATGTATATGTGTATATATATGTGTGTGTGTGTATATATATATATATATATATATATATATACACGCGCACATACTCAATAAATAAACAAATATAGTGCAATAATAATAGTCTGTTTGGAGTTCAGAGCTTATTTGTTGTAGTGTTCAATAACCTGATGGCTGTAGGGAAGAAGCTGTTTTTGAACCTGGATGTTACAGTTTTTAGACTCATGTACCACTTTCCTGATGGCAATGGTGAAATGAGTGTGTGGTCAGGGTGGTGTGGATCTTTGATGTTGGCTGCCTTTTTGAGGCAGCGACTGCGATAAATCCCTTCAATCCTGATCTCCAGAATTCTTTCCCTATAATAACTATGAAGCCAGTTCTTATAAGCCCATTTTCTTCCCTTTTTAGCAGAAAATATTGTTGCAGTTTCACTTTTGTTCCACCATCTTTTTTTAAAGAAATTGGTGCAGCTTTAAAAGTGACTGTGGTGGTTGCCTGAAGATTTTGCTTTCTCCCTTTTGATCCGAACCATAGGACCGGAATAAAAAAGCTTTAGCTGACTTTGTGCAAGGAAGAAACATTGTTGAGGCTTGTCTTTTGCTTTTTTTGATGCAGTCATATTTTTAGAGTCCATGAGATCAAAAGCCTCGTTCGTAAAGGCACAATATTAAATCCCCCACCATCCATTAACATTTTTTAAATTCTGCGTGTCAATTGAAATATGGCTTGAAGTGGACCTTAAATACCTCTCTAGTGTTGATAAATGCTACCTGCATAACAAAGGACATAGAGAGCTTCAAACCTTTTTTTTTAATGCTGACTTCCTGCATGTGGTAGTTCTGTGGCGCCTTCACGCCCACGTTGGTTTAGCATACAGCCTGTTACCACTGGTGACTCGCCAGCAGCCTCACGTGAAGGTCCAGCAGCCTCACGAGAAAGGGCACCCGATAAGTATGTTTCAATCGGCCAGCATAGACAAGCTTACAAAACTGGGCAACATTGTCAGGAGCCAACCACTGCGCTGCAGGTGACTGTGGTTAATACAACATCAGTAAAGCCGGGAAAGATACAGCGGGAACAGCAAATTGCAGCGGTCACTGCACAAGTCGAGGCTTTGGCAGCCCGCAAGAGCCATCCCCGTTTCAGGTTTAATGTAAGCCTTGGGGGTCGGAGACGGAGCCGAGGCGATGCCCAACGCATTTGCTGGAAACACTGGAGATATGGTGCAGTGGCCCGGTCGTGTCAACCTCCTTGCTCCTTATGATGAGGCCCGAAAGTAGAGATGACTGCTGCCAGTGGGCAAACTAGCCACAGCCTTTTTCTCTGTGACCACCTTTTGTAAATGCAATATCTAATTGACTCCAGGCACACTAGGACCCCTTTTTGTGAGTTTCCTGTACCAAACACCTGTTTCGATCACATGCACCTGGACTTGGTGGGCCCACTCCCACCGTCATAACCCATGTGCAGATAAGGCCAATTAGTGTCTCTGACCTTGGAGTTGTTATTGAGCTCTTGTGGCTGGACTTTCTCGTGAGGCTGCTCCACAAGCATATACAAACACAAGCCATCTTTGATTAGTAGAGGAGACAAGTCAGCCATGATTGAATGGAGGAGTAGACTTAATGGGCCAAAATGCCTAATTCTACTCCTATCACCTATGACCTTATTTTGCCTCTGTATGGGCATAATCCCTCATTGTCTGTGGGCAGCAAGACGCTCTGGTGTCTTAGGCTTGCCCCTTGGTGTCGGGTGGAGGTACTGGTTGTCTCGTGATTCTTCCTGGCAGTCCAGTCTTGACCACATGGTGGCGCTGCTGGTCCCAGTGGCTCATTCGTCATCGAACCTGCAAGAGGGGAGTGCAGTGAGCAGGCAGGCTCCAAAACTTTCACTCCTTTCTTCTTTTTTCCTTTCTTTTTTTTCCCCATCTCCACCTCTCTCCCTCAACATCAGGAACATTTTTCTAAGAAACATAACTCTCATCCTTCAAAATTCCAGTGAATACAAGCCCAGTTGCCCCATTCTTTCATCATTCGTCAGTCCCGCCATCCTGGGAATTAACTTGGTGAACCTACGCTGCATTCCCTCTATGGCAATAATGTCCTTCCTCAAATTAGGAGACTGAAATTGCACACAATACTCCAGGTGCGGTCTCACCAGTGCCCTGTACAACTGCAGTTGAACATCCTTGCTTCTAAACTCGAATCCTCTCACAATGAAGGCCATCATGCCATTGCTTTTCTTCACTGCCTGCTGTACCTTGCCATATGCTTTCTTCTGCCTGCTGTACCTTATTCTTTTTCTGCCTGCTGCACCACCTTCACTGCCTGCTGCACCACCTTCACTGCCTGCTGCACCACCTTCACTGCCTGCTGCACCACCTTCACTGCCTGCTGCACCACCTTCACTGCCTGCTGCACCACCTTCACTGCCTGCTGCACCACCTTCACTGCCTGCTGCACCACCTTCACTGCCTGCTGCACCACCTTCACTGCCTGCTGCACCACCTTCACTGCCTGCTGCACCACCTTCACTGCCTGCTGCACCACCTTCACTGCCTGCTGCACCACCTTCACTGCCTGCTGCACCACCTTCACTGCCTGCTGCACCACCTTCACTGCCTGCTGCACCACCTTCACTGCCTGCTGCACCACCTTCACTGCCTGCTGCACCACCTTCACTGCCTGCTGCACCACCTTCACTGCCTGCTGCACCACCTTCACTGCCTGCTGCACCACCTTCACTGCCTGCTGCACCACCTTCACTGCCTGCTGCACCTTACGACAATAACAAATCCTAAACCATTACTTGGTCCTTTTTTTGTAGTATAAATGATTCAAAACTAAAATAAAAATAAAATTTCTCATCAGTTGTCCAACCCTTCAATTGCTTTAAATCTGTTCCTTCTACTTTTTGTTCCATCCCATATGGAAAATTGATATTTCCAGTATCGAGGTTTGTAATTTTATATATTTAATCTTGGTATCTTTTATTCCAAAGCAAACAGTCCTAGCTTGTGCATTATTTTCATGTAGGTGCAATTGTGCAGTTCTGTCACCATCTACATTACTAATGGCTTTCAGGGATTAAATCTGTCAACCTGACTGTAGATTCTCCCTATAGCAAGCCATCCAGTTGTCACCAACTTGGGTATGGGAACTGAATACAGTCCCTCCTATTGATGCCCACTTCCTGAAAACAAATGTTTTTGAAAATTGACCTGTTTTACTTTAGAATCTATGGACATGCAATCAAAGATTCATTTGTTCTGCTCATCACTAAATGTCCTTCCATCCCTCCAATGTCCTTGCATTTGGAGAGGTGCAACAATGCATTACATTGCCCTTTGTGGATTAAGTTCCATCTGATATTTTTATGCCTGCAATGTAGAACCGTCACTGTTGATCACTCGACTAATGTTTGGATGATTTAGAGTCTTTATTGCACATTTTCTTTTAGTTTTGAATCATTTCTTCTCCAAAAAAGGACTGAGTAATGGTTTAGATTTAGGATTTGTTATTGTCATGTCGTACAGTGAAAAGCATGCTATTTGATCAGATAACACTAAACACATACAATCAGGTCAAGCTACAAAAGATAGAGCAACGGGTAAAGAAGAAAAGGTTTGCAGAATGTTCTGATCTTAGCCAGTCCCTTGGGATCAAAAATGACTTCAAACTCTAATTTTGTAGATTAAGAGCCTGTCCCACTTTACGATTTTTATTTTTTCAGCGACTGTGAGCGTCAGTGACTGACGCCCGTAGTTGTACGACATACCGATCACTTATGCTGTCCTGCGGGTTACGCCCGATTACGGTTAGGATTTCCTCCTGCACTCCAAAGGCGCACAGGTTTGTAGGTTAAATGTTTAAGAAGGAACTGCAGATGCTGGATAAATCAAAGGTAGATGCTTGAGAAACTCAGCAGGTCAGGCAGCATCTATGGAGCGAAGGAAAAGGTGACATTTCGGGTCGAGACCCTTCTTCAAACTGATGTGGGGGTGGTGGGGGCAGGAAGAAGAAAGGAAGAGGCGGAGACAGTGGGCTGTGGGAGAGCTGGGAAGGGGAGGGGAAAGAGGGAGAAAGCAAGGACTACCTGAAATTGGAGAAGTCAATGTTCATACCGCTGGGGTGTAAACTACCCAAGCAAAATATGAGGTGCTGGTCCTCCAATTTACGGTGGGACTCGCTCTGGCCATGGAGGAGGCCCAGGACAGAAAAGTCGGATTCGGAATGGGAGGGGGAAGTTGAAGTGCTGAGCCACCGGGAGATCAGGTTGGTTATTGCAAACTGAGTGAAGGTGTTGGACAAAACGATGGCCAAGTCTACGCTTGGTCTCATTGATGTAGAGCAGCTGACACCCAGAGCAGCGGATGCAATTTTTATCTACCTTCAGCTTTGTAGGTTGATTGAATGGGAGAAGGGAGGGAGAGGCGGATAAGGGGATGTGGGGAGGAGGGAGGGATGGGGGCAGAAGGAGGGTAGAGAGGGGTGGAGTCGAGAGGGGAGTTCAGTCTACACTCATCCATCCCTGTGAAAAGTTAGAGGGTGATTGGATCTGGAAGCAGACCAATATGTAAATAAAACTGAACGACTCGGACATCTTTTCATTTGCACAATTGATTTTATTGTATTAATCTTAATATATTAATGTTTAAAATCCATGCATTGAATGAAGAATATTTTTCTGTGGTCCCTAACCCTAACCGGGCATCACCCGCAGGACAGCAGACGCAGTGTGTGACATGATGTGACACACAGATGTCGCCCCTGGATTTTGAACATTCCAAAATCCAATGGAGACACCGCGCGTCACTACATGCGTTGCCACACGTCACGATGCGAGCTTTCTAAGATTTTGGAAGCAGCTTCACCAGAATGAATGTAGTGGTTCAAGTAGGCTCACCAAAACAGTCTCAAGATTAATTCAGATTGGTAATACTGACCTTGCTAGCGAGGTACAGATTCTTGAAGATGAATATTTTTTGAAAAATTATAGTAAAATATGTTTTTGCACGTTAGCTTTACAAATATATTCAGTTAAATTTGAATGGCAATGGAAAACATTTGAGCAATTTTTGACTCTGAGGTTGTTTCGAGTTCCCTGACCTGAATATGTCACTAACAGTTTGTTTGAAATGGTTAATAATGTTGTTTGGAATCAATGAGCATGATAATAGCATTGATGCTTTGTAGCTTCCACTTGGGACATTATACATAGCTTAAAGGCATCATGTGCTTTAAATGCTTTATATACAACTTAAGAAAAATTTGTTCAATCTATTTATTTTACACCAAAACATGCCCATCAAGGCTCTCTCAACCATGATGTATCCATTTTGCATTAATCCCAGTTTATTCTCCCCGGGTTCCATCAACTGCTCTTAGATTCACTCTTGTTTGCAAAAGGGCTACTTGCAGCAGCCAGTCAAACTTGCCAACTTCTTTGGGATGTGGGAGAAAACCAGAGCACACTGAAGAAACCTACGTGGTTATGGGGAGCTTGTCCAAACTCCCCACAAATAGCCCCAAAAGGTCAGGATTAAACCTGGGTTGCCGAAGCTGTGATGTAGCAGGTGTATTAGCTGTACACTGCCACCCATGTAAAAATAATAATAATGTGTTGGATTGTCAGAACAATTTTAAGAGTTACTGGACCAAGTGCAGACTTGTTGGGTCTGAGAGGAGAGGGGTTATGGGGAAGAGGGGAGGAAAAGGAGGTGGAGGGGAGGTAGGGAGAGGGGAGGGAGAGAGGGGTAGCAGGGAGTGGTGCAAGAGCGAGGGGAAGGGGGTGGGGGGGTGAGGAGAGAGGGAGATGGGGAGATGGGGAGAGAGAGGAGGGGAAGGGGGAGAGGGAGGAGGGGAAGGGGAGAGAGAGAGAGAGGAGGGGAAGGGGGAGAGAGGGAGGAGGGGAAGGGGAGAGGGGGAAGTGTAGAGGGGTGGGGGATGGGGAGAGAAGTGGAAGTAGGGAGGGTGAGAGGTGTAGGGTAGAGTGGCGGGAGAGAGAGGGGGAAGGGGGAGTGGTGGAAGAGGGAGAGAGTAGGGGAAAGGGGTGGGTGAGGGAGAGAGGTGGGGTGGGGGAAAAGGAGAGAGTTGGGAGGGGGAGAGGGGTAGGGGAGTGGTGGAAGTTGGGGAGAGGGAGGGGAGGGTGGTGGGGGAGTGGTGGAAGAGGGAGAGGGGTAGGGGAAGGAGGTGAGAGGGAGTGGTGGAAGAGGGACAAGGGACAGGGGAAGGGGGCGGGGGAGAGAGGGAAGGGGAAGGTGGAGAGAGTGAAGGAAGGGGGGTGGGGGAGAGAGGGAAGGGGATGGGAGGTGAGGGAGGGAGGGGAGAGGGGGAGGTGAGAGCAGAGGGAGGGAGAGGAGGGGGGGAGAGGGGGAGGTGGAGAGCGAGTGGAGGGGGGGAGAGGGAAAGGGGAGGGAGAGTTGACTCCTGTAGAATTAAATCAAACACAACAAAGGAATTTAAAAGAAAACGGTGAAAAATGTGGGTAAATTTAGCGGAGCAAATAACAGTTAAAAATGCTGTAAATCGAATAAAGAGAATTTTTTAAAACTTTTTTTAAGCATTTACAAAAAATTACTTGTCTAATGTAAATTATAGATAAGCAATGAAAATCAGAAAATGAAATAAAATTATCACTTGTCTAAAACAGCAGATCATATAAGCGCAAGGTTTTTAAACACAATTATCTGTTCAAAATGAAATAAATTGAAAATAAAGATAACATTTGAAAAACACGGCTGTGGAAATTGGCAAAGAAAATAACTGCCAAGTTTAGAAACAGAAAAGCAATTAACTCTTCAAAGTGGAGTAATGGAGTCCTTTGAAAAAAGAGAGAATATTTTTAAAAAACGGGAAAATGTGTGTTAATTTGGCGGAGCAAATAACGGAGAACAATAAAAAGAATTATTAAAATATAAATAAATATTGAAAACATCGTCTATGTTTACCTTTTGAAAAAGGTGTAAATCAAAATAATAAGATTTTCAAAACAAAAGTGTCAAATGAAAAATGAAAAAAAGGCAGAAATCCAGCATTTAGATCAATCGCTGTCGAGAAATGAAGTCCGAATAGCCGTTGGGGAAGAATGTTCTGGAAAAGGTTTCAAAGGCAACACGAGCAAGCAATGTCCCCCCAGTCACATGTGTGGGGGAAGTGGTACAGTGTCCCCTAGTCACATGTGTGGGGGAAGTGGTACAGTGTCCCCCTAGTCACATGTGGGGGGGAAGTGGTATAGTGTCCCCCTAGCAACATGGGGGTAAGTGGTACAGTTTCCCCAGTCACATGTGGGGGGGAAGTGGTACAGTGTCCCCCTAGTCACATGTGGGGAGAAGTGGTACAGTGTTCCCCTAGTCACATGTGGGGGGAAGTGCTATAGTGTCCCCCTAGCCACATGTGGGGGGGAAGTGGTACAGTGTCTCCCTAGTCACATGTGGGGGCGAAGTGGTACAGTGTCCCCTAGTCACATGTGGGGGGGGGGGAAGTGGTACAGTGTCCCCCTAGTCACATGTGGGGAGGAAGTGGTACAGTGTTCCCCCTAGTCACATGTGGGGGGGAAAGTGGTACAGCGTCCCCCTAGTCACATGTGTGGGGGATAGTGGTGCAAGGGCAGATGTAAATGAGATCCATTCTGATTGGACATCTGTGAGCATTGTGACATCACTGTCCCCATAGTCACATGTGTGGGGGGTGAGGTACAGTGTCCCCCTAGTCACATGTGGGGGGGGGGGGAGTGGTGCAGTGTCCCCCTAGTCACATGTGTGGGGGATGTGGTGCAGAGTCCACAGACTCTGAGAGAGGGGTGGGGGATGGGGGGGGAGATGGGTAGGGGGAGTGGTGGGAGAGGGGGAGGGGGTTGGGGGGGTGATGGAAGTGGGGGAGGGGGAGGGGGTTAGGGGGGAGTGGTAGAAGAGGGGGGAGGGGTAGGGGGAAAAGGGGTGGGGAGAGGGAAAGGGGGTGGGTGTGAGAGGGATGGGGTGGGGAGAGGGGTGAGAGGGGGGAGGTGAGAGGGGGGAGGAGAGAGGTGTGAGAGGGGTGGTGAGAGGGGGGAGGAGAGAGGTGTGAGAGGGGGGAGGGGGGAGGGGGAGGGGGGAGGTGTGAGAGGGGGAGGAGAGGTGTGAGAGGGGGGGGAGGAGAGAGGTGTGAGAGGGGGGAGGAGAGAGGGGGGAGATGGGGTAGGGGAGAGGGGGGGAGAGAGGGGGAAGAGTGTGGAGGGAGATGGGGTAGGGGAGAGAGGGGGAAGAGTGTGGAGGGAGAGGGGGAAGAGTGTGGAGGGAGGGGGGGGAGAGAGGGGGAAGTGTGGGTGGGGGGAGAGAGGGGGAAGAGTGGGTGGGGGGAGAGAGGGAATGGGGGGTGGGAGAGAGGGATGTGGTGGGAGGGGGAGTAGAGGGGGAGGAGAGGTATAGAGTGTGGGAGAGGGGGGTGTGGGAGAGGGATGGGGTGGGAGGAGGGAGAGGGGTGAGGGAGATGGAGAGAGGGGAGGGGGGAGGGATGGGGAGGAGGGAGATGGGGGGAGGGATGGGGAGGAGGGAGATGGGATGAGGGAGGGGGAAGAGTGTGGAGGGAGGGGGAGAGGGTTGGGGGGAGAGAGGGGAAAGAGTGGGGTGGCAGTGAGGGAGGGGCAGGGGCAGTCCATCTATTCCCAACTCCCTATCATCCCCAATCCTCTTTCTCTATTCCCACATGCGCTTCGACACAGGCTGCTGGGGCAAAGGAACATGTAAATTAGATCCATTCCGATTGGACATTTGTGAGGGATGGCATTGTGATATCACACAATGGAACGTGCTGAAACATCAGGCGGGGGAGGGGGGGGCTGGCGCGAGGGCAGATGTAAATGAGATCTGTTCCGATTGGACATCTGTGAGCATTGGGCATTGTGACATCACGCGATGGAATGTTTATCAACATTCTGTGGGTGAGAGCAGTTTGATTGTTTTAAGCTTTTGAAAAAGTGGGGGGGGGGAAGGAATTTATTAAAAATGGTGTACGTAACAATGTCTAAACATAATGAGAAGTGCCTTTGGTAATGTACAAGCATAACGTCTGGCTAAATGGAAAAAACGGCGACGTCTGAGGGTCCGGTTTTGGCAGAGCAGGGAATCAAAGGGGGAAAACGTGGCAGGTGGACGGCTGTCGGCAGACACACACAGAGTTTTAATATAATAGAGATATGATTTAGGCAGAAATATTACAATAAGAATTTTAAAATTCCTTTCATTGGAAGTCTTGTTAATATTTATATTTTATTTTAATTGGAAGTGGTGCAAAGGAAATGCCAGGACTTAAGTGTAGTTTGAAATTAGAGAGGGGGTGTGAGGGGAAGCTTCATTAGTTGACTGAAGAAAAAGATAACTCTAAAACAATTATATTTTACCAACTTTTCTAAACTCTACTGAAGTATGCCAGGATAGTTATGTAACTAATGCAGTTTTTTTTAATATAACCCACAGATTGTCACAATATAATCACTATAATGTGAACATTGAAAATGGATAATTATAATCTTGGGGATTGTAATGCATTGAATGGTAGCAATCCAGACCCATGTCCCTTATGAAAATGGTCTTTCAATTGTTGATGTTCACGAACCCACATGTCTGACCACTGCACCATCTGGTTTACTAACCACTGTCAACATTCCAGTGGGCCTTAGTTTTCAATGACTGTTTAGATGTACTGTATTGGTGAATCAATAATGTTGTATTTAAAAATGCTGAATTTATGTAAATCCAAGATAATCTGACGTAACACCATTTTTAGTGTAATAGAAAATAATTTATTATTTTTTGAATTCTTTAGATAATACAATTCATTGTAAAGATGAGAGTGATAATTTCAGTACAATGCTGATTGGTCAGATTTACATGACTCAGCAGGTTAGATTAAAACCATGTGAAAAGTACATTTTGTTTGGCTGAATTCACATGAATAGTGCGAAGCAGCTGTCAGTAATCCTTTATCTGTCCTTTCTTAACGATTCCAATCTTTTCTAATCCTCTGGGAAAGCCTGTGTCTGTTTAGCATTGGAGGTGATATAAACAGTCAAACCACTGACCCAGTCTTACACTATTAGTTAGTTGGAACTATAATTGCATAATTGACATTCTTCCACAGTACACTGGGAGCAACTGGGCCATTTGTGGGAGTTATCAAATAACATACAAAACAATAGTGAGTTTTTTTTCTAGTAGAGGTCATCCAACATGCTTTAAGGAATTATTGTCCAGTCCTGCGGAAAGACCTCAAGTTCTTGAACATTGCAGTACTCTGAAGACAGTGACTTAATAGCAAAAACATGACGAACCTTTCAAAAAAATCTTTCTTCCGGCCTGCTAGTCTGAGTTTCTCAGATTTTCTATTGGAACTATTGTTCGGTATTAAATATTCCTTTCAATGGCAGAGAGCTTTTTGGCAAACTGGCGGAGTAGCTGTTAAAAGGTTATGAATGTCATGTACAAAACCCAAACCCATTCCAGGACTTTCACCAAATGGAGGCGCCTTCCCTGATCGGGCTAGTTGTCTTGTGTGGGGAATTTAACATCTTTCTCTGGTTTTGCATATGAATTAGATATGGGACTAGGGCATTGTCTCTTGAGCCTGCTCTGCCAAGTGATTAAGATCATGGCTGTTGTAGAATGGATAATTGGAACTTTATTCCAGACTAAAAATGTCAAAGACTGGAGGGATAGGGATTTTAAAAGATGTATAGGACAATTTTTGGGTTGTAGGTGCCTGGAACATGCAGCCAAGGGTGATAATGGACATCATAGTGGCTTTTAATAGTGTTTTAGGACAGAGGACATAGAACAGTATAACACAGCACAGGAATAGGCCTCTTTGGCTGTGTCGAACATGATGCCAAGATAAACAAATCTCACGTGCTTGCACATGAGGAATGTCCCTCCATTCCCTGCATGTGTCCATATAGACAATAGGTGCAGGAGTAGGCCATTCGGCCCTTCGAGCCAGGACTGCCATTCAGTGTGATCATGGCTGACATATCTGTCTGATGTCTGATATAGCAGCCTCTTTAATGGCATTATCATATCGCCTCCACCACCGCACCTGGCAGAGTGTTCCAAGCACCCACCATCCTCTGTGTAAAGAAAAACTTGCCCCACGCCTCTTCTTTGAACATTCTCTGAAACTAGAGGACATAGAAGGTGAGAGGGACCCGAGGGGCAAACTTTACACAGAGGGTGGTGGGTATATGGAACAAGCTGCCTGAGGAAGCTATGAAGGTGGGTGTAATTAAAATGTGTAAAGGATAGTTTGACAGTACGTGGATAGAAAATGTTAGAGGGATGTGGGCCAAATAGGCTAACAGATAGACCTCTTGGTCAGCATGGAAGAGTTGGGTCAAAGAATCTTTTACCATTCTGTATAACTCTGATTCTTTGCCTCTGAAATTGTTTGTTTGTGGTAAGTGCAGAACATAATTTTATTCAATCCCATAGGTCAGGCAGTACTTTTTTTTCAACTACTTTTTTAGATACTTCAATAACCATAAGTGAGGCTTCAATTACTCAATTCAACCCAACGTCAATACTCATCTCCCTTTGTTCATTCTATGAAGGTAATGCAGGTTTTTGTGGTGATAATAATACAGCTTTTTGAAAATGCAAATTCTACTGATTTTAGGCTCAAGAGAACCTCCGATTTCAGAAGGGAGTTGGACGACACAGTCTGAGGAGCCCTGCAATCTAAGTTTGGCTCCATCATACACAGATCTGCATTCTTTAGACGTAGAAGATTTGCACAGTAACAGTATTTCCAGATCTGCATCTCCAGGTAAGTCCAAATTATATCTGAAGCAGAAATATTCATATTTTATTTCATTTTAATCCCTTTTGCTTTGCATTGTGTTATTGATTTAAAAACATGGGTGACTTTAACTGGTGCTGATGCACATCCAAATGTAGCGGCTTTCATTAGTGTGGCTATGTGGAAATCTTGCCTAAAGTTGGAAAATTCATACAAAATCTTTGGTTGTGTATGTTAACAACTGTGTTGCATACGGCAAGACGCAAACATTAAATTATTCTGGACTCCCAACAGTATGTTTGTATCCTTGGTGTGCACTTTTTGTTTACAATTTTAATTTCATATTCTTGTGTCTAGTGAATTTCAATCAGTTCTGTAACTTTCCAGTGTTGATGCCACACGTAAAGGGAGGATATGCATGCAAGTACCTCTACTGCAACTTTGTGCAGGGTAGTGGTGTATGAAGAATGGCTGCAGTTGTACTAGGAAACAGATATGGTCCAAGATGTACTGAATGGGGCAGAGAGGTTGGTGTATTAAGTAGAAAGTATCCTTTATTGTCATTCAGACATTTCAGTCTGAACAAAATTGCATACCTTGCAGTCATAACATAGAATGAAATAACAGAACACACAATGAACACAGTTTAACATCCACCACAGTGAGTCTACCAGGCACCTCCTCACTGTGATGGAAGGCAAAAGTCTTAAAGTCCTTGTCTCTTCCCTCCTTGTTCTCCCTCTGCATTGAGGCGATCCAGGCTTTCGATGTTGGGCCCCCCGCCGGGTGATGGTAAGTCCCGTGGCCGAATACGGGTTCTGCGAACGGGCCGGTTCAAACTCCGTGGCCCGGGGCGGATGAAGCTGCCACCCTCCAGTCCAGCGGAGGAAGCTGTTGCTGTGGGAGCTCCGGAGAATCGATGACCAACCTGGGACCTGTGAGCTCCCGACGTTGTCGTCCACTGGGCTCGCGGCCAAGGCTCTGAAGTCGGGTGGCCGCCACCACAGCACCGAAGTCGGCCAGCACCGCGTTGGGAAGTCCTGGCTGTGCCTCCGGAGCCTTGAGGTCGGTCCCAGTTGGAGGCCGCCATTAGGCCTCAGCGCAGACGGAGACGGGGGATACGACAAGAAAAGGTCGCATCCCCCCCCACCCCCCGAAGGAAGAGACAAAAAACAAGTTTCTCCCACCACGCACACATACACAACTAAAATAAACGAGATAAACTAAAATAACAGGATAAAAGAAAACAAAAAAAAGAAAAGACAGACGGACTGCAGGCGAGCTGCAGGGGCAGCACCGCCACTTCCGGCCGTCACAGTACAGATGTATTTTGTGCAATAGGCCCACCAGGTCTACAGCCATGTGATCCTGGCAAGAAATTGCTCGGGGAAATTCCTATTATCTGCACAGTCTATATGTTTGAACTTTGGGGAAACCAACAATCCTGGCAAATCCTCATGCTTGATTTGTTACAGATAAACTGAGGGAAAAGCTGATTAAGCCACCTTGGTGTATGCATAGAAATCAGGTGACTGCCCTTGTGCTGTGATGCATAATAACCTCTGAGAAAATGCATTGATTAGCAGAAATAATCCAAATTCAGAATGAGCCCTACTTCATCTGTATGGAAAATCGTGTGTGTGTTCGCAAGATTTCTGTTTTGAATATATTCGGCAAATGAACCTCCACCGTTCTCTTGTGTGGTGAATTCCAAAGAGAGACTCTGATCTGGGTAATGACATTTCTCATCCTTGTTCTGAAAGGATGAACCTCACATCAGTCTGAAGAAGGGTCTCGACCAGAAACGTTGCCTATTTCCTTCGCTCCATAGATGCTGCCTCACCAGCTGAGTTTCTCCAGCATTTTTGTCTAACCCGTATTTGAGAGTGACTCTTGGTTCCACATAACTCAGCTCGATAAACATCGTATAGGAGGCACTGTCTCAAAAAGGCAGCCAGCATCATCCATGATCCACATGACCCAGGCTACGCTTTCATTTCACTTCTGCCTTCGGGAAGAAGTTAACGGAGTATGAAAACTGCAACGTGCAGGTTCAGGAACAGCTTCTTCCCAGCCACCATCGGGCTATTCAATACTACGAATTCCAACAAAACTACGAACTGCCTTGGTTGCGGTAGGGTCTTTGGGCTTTGTGTTGTGCGTTGTCCTGGGTTTTTTATTTATTGAACTTTTTATTTTATTATATCTATTGAGTACAGTTTACAAACCTGTTGTGCTGCTGCAAGTAAGAATGTCATTGTTCTGTTTTGGTGCATGTGACAATAAACCACTCTCTTGATTTTCTTACCTGCACAATATTTTGGAACTGATTGCAAACCAGATGCATATTAAAAGGATGAAATCCCTCAAACTGGATATCACTGAATTTCCATGGCTTTAACTCTGCCTGCAATATGTAGCTGGTCTCGGTTAGCGGGACCTTCAGGCAGCAGAGACTGCTTGTACATTGCTGCTTAAGTTGGATGCTGGGGAGTACTTCTCAAATGCTGTTTGTTAATAGGATTGGTAGAGTCTTATTGGTGATTGAGGGGAAGGATTAGCAGCAAAGATACTAGAGGAGCAGTGTCTCCTTGGAAACTGGTGGAATGGAAAGCCAGCAGTATTGAGTGATTGAGAGGCTGCCATTATGTAGTGGGGCCAGGGTTGGGTTGCTGGGGAAACCACAGGAATAGAAGGATTACAGCATCACGGAGGCCAATGTTGGGATGTTGAATCGGTGATAAGGAAATACTGGTGGCATTGTTTCAGTGAAGATGTTTAGGGGTGTGGGGAGGGTTTGTCCAAGGATGCAAGTAAATACATTTAACTTGCATGCTTTCCAGACTAGTATTGTGCGGAGAGGCAGTGCTTTGGAGCATCTGATGGGCGCAAAGAACCATTACACAGGGAAAGATGTCGGCCATGCAAGAATGACTGAAGATAAAGTGCATGATCAAATTTGTACAATGACCTCTCATTCCAGAATTGTTTATCATTTTTCACTCTGGAATTATTTATTGTTTTTCACTAGCAATTTGTAAAAAATGTTTTACTTTGATCTTTGTTTTGTGACGCACGTTCAGTTTAGTTTAGAGACATTGCATGGAAACTGGCCCTTTGATCCATTAGGTCCACACGGACCGTCGATCACCCATTCACATTAGTTCTATGTTACCCCAATTCCACATCCACTCACTACACTCGGGGCTAATTTACAGAGGTCAATTAACCTCCAAACCCACATGTCTTTGGAATGTGGGAGAAAGTCCATGTGGCCATAGGCAGAATGTGGAAATTCCACTCAGACTGCACCCAAGGTCAGGATCGAACCTGGGTCTCTGGCGCTGTGAGGTAGCGGTTCTATCAGCTGCACCGCTGTGCATCTTTTTGTGAAGACTGAGAAAGAAAAGGTGCTCTAGGCAATGAAGTAATCCACAAAACTGCTTGTTCTTGGGTATATTTGTAAACTTTGTCAATATTTCCAAAGCAAAAAAAAATCATTTATTTGAACGGTTCCATTAAACACATTTGGTGATCTGGTTGTCATAACATTGGTGTCTGTCGAAGTTTGTTTAGTATAACTTGAATGTTACAAAAGCACATTTCAAAAGTAGTTAATTGCAGAGCATTATTGTGGGATGAGCTTGATTTGTGAAAAGCAATAAATAAATGCAAATCTTTTTTGAGATCATTAAGTGATGTTGCCTAGTGATAATAATCTGACATTTCATGTTCTGCCTATTGACAGGGTGGGTATCAGGGCTCTCGCTTAACTTTTTTCCCTGTTGCCAGCCGGGCAACCTTGACAGCTTTTAAGGTTGCCAAATCACAGTTTAGGTGGTCATTTAAGATGGTTTGCATAACGCGTGCGATAATGTGCTCGGACGAAGTGCGTAGTTACCAGTCAGAATTATGCTCAATGAAGCATTCACATATTATATTCAAGAAGGAACTGCAGATGCTAGAAAATCGAAGGTAGACAAAAGTGCTGGAGAAACTAAGCGGGTGCAGCAGCATCTATGGAGCGAAGGAAATGGGCAACGTTTCAGGCTGAAAACCCCATCAGTCTGAAGAAGGGTTTTGGCCCGAAAATTTGCCTATTTCCTTCGCTCCATAGATGCTGCCGCATCCGCTGAGTTTCTCCAGCACTTTAATTCACATATTATTTCTGCTTCAAATAACTCACAAACTAAACATATTCACCAATCAAGACATGATATATACCACAATGGCATGCAGCAAAATTATAATACAAAATCTCAACTTTTTTTACACATTGCAATTATTGCAATTTCTATTAGTTCTTTCCACTTCCAAACAAAAATGTGATTGGATTATTCAGCAAATGATCAACCTGTGTCAATAAATCATGGATCATGCACACTACAGATTGATGCAAGCATGTTTTCTGTGAAGGACCGAAAATTACCATGACATGGCCATGGCATGGGTCATTATTGCTATTGGCACAGAGATACTCTGGCTTCCCACATAATTTATCCATAACAAAATATACAGGTTGCAAGGAAATTTCTAAAGGCATTTTAAGATAATAGCTGTTAAAACCGACTATACCCATCTGGCAGGTTAAACATTACACTAACTGACAAATGATGGCCAAAGGACATAACACAGCAAATGTTCTTTTGGTAATATGTTTAAAGGTGTCAAAACAAAGAAATACACAGGACAAGATGTTAAGAAGTCCCTTGTGCCAGTAGGTGGGGAGCATTTCACGACATTCGTTGATTGTTGAGAGTGGTAGACATTCAACATTCGGGGGGGGGGGGGGGGGATACATATACGTATATCTTGGCCTGGTTAACCTTCAGGACAGTTGGGCACAGGACACATCTTCAGTAGTGTACCCTTGCATCACTGGGTGTTTCGGCCTTTTAACACTATACACCCTCCACAAGGGCAGCCTGCTGCAGGATGATCAGCCCTCAGCGCGTGTCCCGTGTCAAACTGTCCCAAAGATTCATCGTGATGTACTTGGGGCCCAGCATGGGTCTTTCCTCTTGAGCCAAATCCAACGGCTGCTTCTTTCAGCTGCGTCTGAGAGTGATTTATGGTCTTCCGCAGAGCCTGACCATGGATTCCAAGCTCCTTCAGCAGTCTGATGGTAGATGACGCAACAAATCCTTTGCATCCGACTTCAACTGGATAGACTTTGATGTTCCAGCCACGCTGCGTTGCCTCTGCTGCAAGCTCTGCGTAGCGCAGCTTTTTAAGCTCATAGGCCTTCTCAACAGAGTTCTCCCATGGAACTGTGAGCTCTATGATGTAAGCAGTCTTCTGTGAAGGTGACCAGAACACCAAGTCTGGCCTGAGGTTGGTTGAAGCAATTTCAGGTGGAAAGATTAGTTGTCGGCCGATGTCCGTCAGCATCCTCCAGTCACGGGCCCTGCATAGGTTTCCTTCTTCTGATCTGGTGGAAGGATGTTTAGGCATTTTCTGTCCTTCTCGGACAAAGGTTGTTGTTGCTCTCAGAGGCAAGGAGTTGGTCGCACACTGCCTGTTCTCAAGGGCTGTTGCCAGGCTTTTTAGTACCTGATTATGCTGGACCTTCGCCGTACCACTGATGGAGGTTCTTTGGTGATGGAAGCACGTCATATGTCGCTCTGATGATGAAGCTGATCTTGCTTGATTCCATTTCCCATAGTTCTTTCCAGCTGATCTTCCTCCGCTCCACACCTTCCCACTGCATCCATTGCCCCTGTTTGGCAAGAGAGACCGCCTTTGCACTTTGCGGCCTCCTCCTGTCGTCGCACCTCCTCAACCACCAATGTCCTCTGCTCTGATGATGTGGCCTTTCGCCAAGTTGGTTTACTTGTCGAAAGGCCAAAGCCTCCTCTTCCCTGCTGCATTTCCCCATGATGACTTTGTGCCTCAGGGCTGATGAAGCTTGCTGTACTGCATCAGATGGTGTCCACTTCCGGCCTGTTACCAGGGGCGGTGCAACAGCACTGATGGTCTCGTCTTTAGAGTCCCTCGGTGTCATCTGAAGTCTTACTTTAGAACACTTGTATTCCTCTGTTATACTAGTGAGAGGTAGTTCCAGGACTCCTTTGCCATAGAGGCCGATGTTAGTTAGACATCGTGGGACACCGAGCCATTTATTTGCATATGAAGCTATGGTTCGCTCCATCTTCTCCACAGTTGTTATTGGGGCTTCATAAACGGTCAGTGGCCACATTGTCCAAGGCAGGAGTCCAAACTGTAGGCACCAGAGCTTAAGTTTCCCAGGCAGTAGGGGGGGGGGGGGGGGGGGGGTTGAGAAGGCAATCGGTGTGGAATGAATGGAATGAGGCAGGTGAATTAGTACGTGTTGGTTGGAGTATGTGATGGAAGAGCACGGGGGATGTCAGTCATGTTGAATGGGAGAATCAGTATGGGGGGGGGGACAAAGATTCTGGTGAAATTGAGCAGGTGAGGCAGCATCTATGGAGCTAGGGAAATAGGCAATGTTTCGGGTTGAGACCCTTCTTCAGACTGTTCCCCCCCCCCCCCCCATTCTTCTTGAATGGGGGGGGATCAGTACAGGATGAATGCGGGGGTGGTGATCAGCACAGGATAAATGGGGGGGATCAGTACAGAATGAATGGGGGGGGGGGGTCAGGACAGTGTGGATCGGAGGGTCTGTGCAGGATGAATGGGGGATCACTACAGGATGAATGGGGGATCAGTATGGGATGCATGAGGGGATCAGTACAGGATGAATGGGTGATCAGTAAAAGATGAATGGGGAGATCACTACAGGATGGATGGGGGGGGTTTGGTCCAGGGTAAATGGAAGGTAGGTCAGTACGGGATGAATGGGTAGATCAGTACATTATAAATGGGGGAGATAAGTGTAGGATGGATGGGAAGGGGGGTCAGTGCAGGATGAATGGGGGGGGGGACCAGTGTAGGATGGATGAGGGGGTGGCAGGAGAATCAATGCGAGGTGGGTAGGGTGATGAATAGATTGGGGGGGGGGTAGATGGGGAGTGGAGCACAGGGGATGTCAGTGAGGACTGAATAGAGGATGGAATGGGGATCAGTGCGGGATGGAGAGGAAGGGTCCCAGGATAAGAGGGTGGAGGGGGGCGTACAAGCCGGGCTAAATGAGTCGGCGTTTAGGTTACCCGGCGGCACTTTGGGTGGTCATTGGTAACCGCTAATTTGGAGCCCTGGGGTATGGGTGGAACGGGGAGGAGTGGGAGGCCATGAAGCTAATAAGTATATCATTTTTCATTAATTGTTTCTATGCTGCCTGCATATTATACCCATCAATCATATTTTTTGAAGATGTCTCGAACTAGTTTATTGTATTGATATCAAAGTTCTTTACATATTTATATTCTTAAAAATATCCGAATGCTCCATCAGTTATTAAAACAATAAAAATAACCAATGTATTACTTGACTTTTTGGATTAACACCATCAATTTATTTGAAAAACCGCCTATTTGTGGAGTGATCTCCAATAAGGGCAAACTCTGTTTCCTGTCTCTTGGTACTTTATGTATTGATCAGTCAACTCATTTGGGCATTGAAATCATACTTCTACAATGCACTAAAACATGGTTTTAATACATCAAATTTCAAAAAGTTCCTACCCTGGGAGGGAGGGGACACCCTTCTTCCACACCCTCTCCCCACTCGGTTGCTCCACTCCCTCACCGGATACCCCCAAGGCCAGTGATCGCTCAGCCTCCGCACTTTCAAAAACGCTCCGCGGCCCCTGGTCCAGATGGAGAACACTGCCAGATGTGAGCGGGGAACTGAGGCCAGTTGTCCGTGATGTTTGTATCCCAATGCTCAGTGCTTCATGTTTCGGAGTTGGATAATGTTATTGATTTGTAATTAGCCTGATGACTTCAGGACAGTTTGTTACGAAAATGAAAGAAATGGTATCAGAATACTTGCACAGCTGAGTGAGTATAATTTTATGGATGGGAATTGTGTTCAACCAATTGATGACTTCTTTGACAAAGTGACTAGCATGTTAGATAACAAGGAAGCCAATTAATGTGGCAAATTTTGTGATCTATAATTTGGTCTGTGAAGTGCCCCATAAAGGATTACTGCATTAGCTAAGCACCTATGGACTTGAACGTAATAGGTTAAGTCCAGGAGGGTCCAATATGGGGCTTTATGTGTGGGCCAGATATATTGTCAGTGCAAAGGGGCTAGGAGCAAGGCCAAGGGTGCATCCAGAGTCAAGGTCCGGAATAGTACTAGGTGTGCAGTCAAAGCTGGGACCAGGGGTGTGTTCAGCACTGGGAACCTAAGCAGCTATGATCAGGGTAGAATAGTGGGCCAGGTGTAGGGCTGGACTCGGGGACAGGAATGAGAGAAGGTATGCAACTGGAGTCAGGGCCATGAGTAGTACCAGGTCTGCAGTGAGACCCAGGTTGGCCAACATGGGTCAAGTGTTTGATTATAAATCTGATTTCCATACACGAATACACTAAGATCATTCATGTGCTGCACGTATGGCTCAGAGCCTAGGCTCTACTGTGGAATATAATTAGGAATGTAATTTACTCTAACCTTATTCATAGCTAATCCAATTTAAAGCATATATATTGCATTCAAGTGTAAGTTAAAAGACTTGCTACAGCATACACCATATTGCACAATTTCAAGCTGAAATATGCAAAAGTTCCGTACCAATAGGAAGGGGGGGACACACACCCTCCTCCCACAGCCCCCCGCCCCAGTCACTACGCTCCCTCGGGCTTGGTCTCGCAATTTCTCACTCCCAACTCTCACCCAATGTTGCAGCCCTGATAATGAGACTGAGTACAGGAAGGCGATGGAGAATTTAATAACATGGTGTCAAGGACAGATTATTATCTAAATGGCGTCAAGTTGGGAAACATAGAAACATAGAAGAATAGGTGCAGGAGTAGGCCATTCGGCGCTTCGAGCCTGCACCACCATTCAATATGATCATGGCTGATCATCCAACTCAATATCCCGTACCTGCCTTCTCTCCATACCCCCTGATCCCTTTAGCCACAAGAGCCACATCTAACTCCCTCTTGAATATAGCCAATGAACTGGCCTCAACGGCCTTCTGTGGAGGAGAATTCCAGAGACTCACCACTCTCTGTGTAAAGAATGTTTTCCTCATCTCGGTCCTAAAGGAATTCCCCCTTATCCTTAGACTGTGACCCCTTGTTCTGGACTCCCCCAACATCGGGAACAATCTTCCTGCACCTAGTTTGTCCAACCCCTTAAGAATTTTGTAAGTTTCTATAAGATCCCCCCTCAATCTTCCAAATTCCAGTGAGTACAAGCAGAGTCTATCCAGTCTTTCTTCATATGAAAGTCCCGACATCCCAGGAATCAGTCTGGTGAACCTTCTCTGAACCCCCTCAATGGCAAGAATGTCTTTCCTCAGGTTTGGAGACCAAAACTGTACACAATACTCCAGGTGTGGTCTCACCAAAACCCTGTAGAACTGCAGTAGAACCTCCATGCTCCTATACTCAAATCCTTTCGCTATGAATGCTAACATACCATTTGCTTTCTTCACTGCCTGCTGCACCTGCATGCCTACTTTCAATAGTCTACCCTCATGTTTTTGCTACTAAAGTGGATAATTTAGTCCACATTTATCCACATTATACTGCATCTGCCATGCATCTGCCCATTCACTCAGCCTATCCAAATCACCCTGCAGCCTCCTAGCATCCTCCTCACACCTAACTGTACCCCCCAGCTTGGTGTCATCTGCAAATTTGTAGATGTTGCATTCAATTCCCTCATCCAAATCATGAATGTATATTGTAAATAGCTGTGGTCCCAGCACTGAGCCTTGCGGTACCCCACTACTCACTGCCTGCCATTCTGAAAAGGACCCGTTTACTCCTACCCTTTGCTTCCAGTCTGCCAGCCAGTTCTCTATCCACATCAATATTGAACCACCAATACCGTGTGCTTTAAGTTTATATACTAATCTCTTATGTGGGACCTTTTCGAAAGCCTTCTGAAAGTCCAGATATAACACATCCACTGGTTCACTTATCCACTCTACCAGTTACATCCTCGAAAAATTCTGTAATATTCGTCAGACATGATTTACCTTTTGTAAATCCATGCTGACTTTGTCCAACGATTTCACCACTTTCCAAATGCACTGCTATCCCATCTTTAACAACTGACTCTAGCAGTTACCCCACCACCGATGTTAGACTAACTGGTCTGTAATTCCCCGCTTTCTCTCTCCTTCCTTTTTTTAAAAAGTGGGGTTAAATTAGCTATCCTCCAATCCTCAGGAACTACTCCAGAATCTAAAGAGTTTTGAAAAATTATCACTAATGCATCCACTATTTCTGTGGCTACCTCCTTGAGCACTCTGGGATGCAGACCATCTGGCCCTGGGGATTTATCGGCCTTTAATCCGTTCAATTTACCCAACACCTCTTCCCGGCTAACCTGGATTTCACTCGGTTCCGCCATCTTATTTGACCTCCAGTCCACTGCTATTTCCGGCAGATTATTTATGTCTTCCTTAGTGTTTCCTGCCGTTTTCCTTTCGTGATCTATTTTCCCTTTCCTAATTAAGCCCTTTGTTCTCCTCTGCTGGATTCTGAATTTCTCCCAGTCCTCTGGTAGGCTGCTTTTTTTGGCCAATTTGTATGCCTCATCTTTAGTTTTTATACTATCCCTGATTTCCCTTGTTATCCACGGATGCACCGCCTTCCCTGATTTATTCTTTTGCCAAACTGGTATGAACAATTTTTGTACTTCATCCATGCAGTCTTTAAATACCTTCCATTGCACATCCACTGTCAACCCTTTAAGACTCACCTGCCAGTCCATCTTGGCCAATTCACGGCTCATACCTTCAAAGTTACCTTTGTTTAAGTTCAGAACGCTTGTTTCTGAATTAATTGCGCCACTCTCCATCTTAATGAAGAACTCAATCATATTATGGTCACTCTTGCCCAAGGGGCCACGCACAACAAGACTGCTAACAATCCCTTCCTCATTACTCAATACCCAGTCTAGAATAGCCTGCTCTCTCGTTGGTTCCTCCACGTGCTGGTTTAGAAAACTATCCCGCATACATTCCAAGAAATCGTCTTCCTGGGCACCCCTGCCAGTTTGATTCACCCAATCTATATGCAGTTTAAAGTCACCCATTATAACTGTGTTACCCTTGTTGCACGCATTTCTAATTTTCTGTTTGATGCCATCCCCAATTCCAATACTACTGTTAGGTGGCCTGTACACAACTCCCACTAGCGTTTTCTGCCCCTTAGAGTTTCACAGCTCTACCCATATCGATTCCACATCCTCCATGCTAATGTCCTTCCTTTCCATTGCATTAATCTCCTCTCTCACCAGCAACGCTACCCCACCTCCTTTTCCTTTCCGTCTATCCCTCCTGAATATTGTATATCCCTGGATGTTCAGCTCCCAGCCTTGGTCACCCTGGAGCCATGTCTCCGTGATCCCAACTATAGCATAGTCATTAATAGCTATCTGCACCTTCAACTCATCCACCTTATTACGAATGCTCCTCGCATTGAGACACAAAGCCTTCAGGCTTGTTTTTACAACACTTTTACCCTTTATACAATTATGTTGACAAGTGGCCAATTTTTTTCTGGATTTGTCTGCCAGCCACTATTAATTTTCACCTTGCTACCACTTGCTTCTATTGTCATTTTATACCCCTCTTTCTCTCTGCTCACACCTTTAAGACACCCACCACCTCTTATTCTTTGTTTAATATTTTTTTCTTCTTCCCCCTGTACATATTGGGTCTGAGTGCTTTCTTTCTCTACCTCCCGCCTCAGACACCGTCTCCTAGCTATCCCTATTTGAGTCCCTCCCCCCAACCTATCTAGTTTAAAGTCCCCCCCTAAAGGGGATGTTCAACGTGATCTGGGAGTCCTTGTATATCAGTCTATGAAAGTAAGCATGCAGGTACAGCAGGCAGTGAAGAAATGGAATGGCATGTTGGCCTTTATAACGAGGAATTGAATATAGGAGCAAAGTGATCCTTCTGCAGTTGTGCAGAGCCCTAGTGAGACCACACCTGGAGTATTGTGTGCAGTTTTGGTCCCCGAATTTGAGGAAGGACATTCTTGCTATTGAGGGAGTGCAGCGTAGGTTTACAAGGTTAATTCCCGGGATGGCGGGACTGTCATATGCTGAGAGAATGGAACAGCTTGGCTTGTGCACTGTAGTTTAGAAGGATGAGAGGAGATCTCATTGAAACATATAAGATTGTTACGGGCTTGGACACGCTAGAGGCAGGAAACATGTCCAGAACCAGGGGCCACAGTTTAAGAATAAGGAATAAGCCATTTAGACCGGAGACGAGGAAACACTTTTTCTCACAGAGTGGTGAGTCTGTGGAATTCTCTGCCTCAGAGGGCGGTGGAGGCAGGTTCTCTGGATGCTTTCAAGAGAGCAAAGCGAAGAAGGCACACCACTGCCTCTACTTCTTGGCATGTCCGCAGTGACTCTTAGAAATTTCCACAGATGCACCATAGAAAGCATACTGCATTACAGCTTGGTTTGGGAACAGATCTGTCTGAAATTGTTGAGTAGCCCAGTCCAGACAAGACTTCCTTTCCACCATCGACTCCATCTACATAAAACATTGCCTCGGAAGAGCATCCAACGTAATCAAAGACTTGACCCACCCAAGTCATTCCTCCTTCCTACTCCCGTCCTGCAGAAGCTACTGAGGCATGAAAGTGCATCACCAGACTTGGGAACAGCTTCTTCTCCTCTGTTAGCAGGCTACTGAACAGTCTCTCCATAAGCTTGAGAACTATCTGATTCGCCTCCACACCATTGTGGCCATTGGATGTGGTCTATAAAACTGATGCACTACATTATGCACTCTATCTTGCCCTTTGCTGTATCTGTTGTACGAGTTTGACGTTATTGTACTTATGCAGGGTATATTTGATCCATTTGAATAGCATATAAAACACAATTTTTCACTGTACCACGTGACAATAATGAACCTAAACCAACCCCTGACCAAATGGGTTATACCGGGTGCCTTAGCTTCCTCTAACATTCTAAAGATGTAATGGCAGATTGATTAACAGCAACCAATTACCATCTGAGTAAATAAGGGACAAAGGAATCAAAGGAGAGTTGATGGGCTTGAGAGAAAGAATAAACATTGCTTTATTATTGTCATGTGTATCGAGATACAGTGAAAAATCTGTGTGTGCCATCTAGTGAAATCAAACGATACATAGGTTTGAAACTATACCAAACACCGGGTGGCGCTGTCAGCGATGGCAGCTTCGCCAAGTCTGTCTGTCTTTTCGTTTTTTTGTTATTTGTAGTGTGTTTTCAAAAGTATGTGTTAATGTTCCCTGGCTTGTTTTATGTTGGGGGGGGGGGAGAGGGAATCAGGGGAAGGTTTTTTTTTACAATCTCTTACGTTGCCGGAAATGCAAATTCTTTCCGGATCGTTTCTCCAGTCGCTCTGCGGCCTAACATCATGGAGCTGGAGGCCTTGCTCGAGACTGACTTTGAGCCGCAACGCGGAGCCGTGGACTTGCCATCGGAGCCTGCGATCCCTTGCTTGAGATCGAAGCTCCAACCGCGCGGGGTGTGGATTTCAATATCGAGGAGCTCGCAGTCTCGGATAGAGACTGATGTCGGGAAGCTCCATGCTAGGGGAGGTTCGACCAGCCTTGACTCTGGAGTCCGATCGCCCGACACGGGGAGCTGAGATCCCCCACCCCCCCCGACGCGGGAGCTTGATCGCCTCAATGGGGAGGGCTTGACCGTCAGTTGCGGGAACCAAGATCGCCCTGACAACGGAAGGTTCGAGTACCCTGACCGGGGGAGGACAAAGAAGGGAAGAAGATTGAACTTTTTTTTTGCCTTCCGTCACATTGAGGAATGTGGGGGAAGTCACTGTGGTGGATGTTCATGTTGAAAATGTATTTGGGTGTCTTGTTGCTCTTTATCGGTATGACTGTATGGCCATCTGAATTTCACTGTACCTTAATTGGTACATGGGACAATAAACTGACCTTGAAAGAACAATAAATTGTACAGCTACAAGGAAATGAGGAGAGGGAGAATGGTACTGATTTATCTTATTTAGAACCGAGATAGACCCTATTGGAGAAATGGGCTCGTGTCGTGATAAGGAAAGGGTTTTGGATATCGCATCTCAAAATCTTCCACATCCTCTGGCAATATAAATGAGCCAACATCAGTGTTCTCTTCCAGACAAATATTGAGGATGTAATAAGAGGGAAGTGACAATTGCCTACCAATGGGAAAGCTGTGCCATTTGTACGCCTGTCACCAGATCCACCAGGTACTTGAAAACCTGCACTTATTCATGGGATTCCCTGCCCCATGAACAATCAATATGGAGAAGGAGCTTTAGCTTGAGTCTCTTTGGGAGCAAACGTAGCAAAAATGGCAGAAGGAATGTATCTGTGTCCTACATCTGCTATCAAACTGCTCTCCCATCTGAGGCAGATTCTGTATATCCCACATTGGCCACCTCAGAATCTGCTGAACTGAAGTGCAAGTCGATGGTCCTTTCCCCAAGTAATTGCCTAAGATAAAGGAGACATAAGAAGCCGCAGACGCAGGCATCTTGAGCAAAATATAAAGTTTTGGCAGAACTCGTCAGTCAGGCAGCATTGTAGAGCAAATGGTTAAGCCTCTAAAGATTCCTTTTGGTACTCTACCAGAATGTTATTATAGACTTTGTGGGGTAGTGCTTCAAATTGTGGTTTACATTCTAAGGCAAGAATGCCTGCAACAAAACCTAAACAAGTAGTTATTCCACACCAACAATTGATGATGCACTCTTCCTGATAGCCCAATGTGTTGATAAATATATTCGAAGAAATGTTAGTCAGAGAATATAATTTAACCCCTTTCTACTAAGCTAACATCATGTATTTAAAAATTTGGCCAGTAATATTCAGTGTATAATCAAAGGGTGTGCCAATGGGCAAATCCATATTTGATTTGTGAGCTCCAGGCTGAGATTTATTTGTTCAAACCCTGGCTTAAAAATGGAGCAACTTGAGTGGGATTGTCAGCAGTGTTAGTTTTCTTCAGGAACAATTCAAGATGGTTCTTTGAGATTTTATTGATTTGTTCTTTGCTAAATGTGTGCCTTTCTTATCTTTGGTGAATAATGCACTGTGTAGGAATGAAAGGGAAATGCGAAAAGAGGAAACTGTAATAGGTTGAGACACGTGTCTTTCCTGACATCCTGCCAGCTTCTGCTTTGGTGTCACAGACAACAGAAGGAAGAAACAAATGGTTACCCTTCCACCAACAAATACAGAATATGCCCCTCCCCGCTCATTTCAGGCATTTCAGAAGAGATATCTTAAAGGACCCATTGTTAATGTGAATACAATGTCTTTGGCAAAGCATTCTTGAAGGAAGAGAGGAAAGGAACTGCTTTGACGGGAAGTTTAGTTATACTGCGTGGAAACGGGCCATTCAGCCCACCGGGTCCGCACTAACCAGCGATCCCTGCACATTAACACTATCCTACACGCACGCTAGGCACAATTTATACTTTTACCAAGCCTATTAACCTCCCAACCTGTGCGTCTTTGTACTGTGGGAAGAAGCCGAATATCTCAGAGAAAACCCACGAGGTCACAGGGAGAGCGTGCAAAATCTGTACAGACAGCACCCGGAGTCAGGATCGATCCCAGGTCTCTGGCGCTGTAAGGCAGTAACTGCGCCACCATGTCGCCCCAGTGAAAGAATGTTTTTTTGCATGGAGGTGAAAGAACCGAGCAGGTGAAGAGGAGGAATGGTGTGGGTTTACCTGAAATTGCAGAATTCATTATTCACGCTGTTAGGTTGGAAAATTTGTGTAATGAGAGGGAAAGGCAAATTAAAACAAGCAAAAAATTGAAACACTGGAGGACTGGATTCTATCCTGACCTTGCGTGCTGTCTGTGTGTAGTTTACACATTATATCCGTGACCAAGTGGTTTTGCTCCAGGTGCTCTGCTTTTCTCCCACGTGCCAAAGTCATGTGGGTTTGTAAGGTAATTGGCCTCTGTATAATACCCCTGATGTGTAGGGTGTGGATTAAAAAAAAGTGGGGTGACAGAACTAGTCTGAATGGGAACTAGTCTGAAGAAGGGTCTCGACCTGAAACGTCGCCCATTCCTTCTCTCCAGAGATGCTGCCTGTCCCGCTGAGTTACTACAGCATTTTGTGTCTACTTTCGATTTAAACCAGCAACTGCAGTTCTTTCCTACACTGAACGGGAGATCGATGGACTTGGTGGGCTGTCGGAGCTATTTCCATGCTCTATTTTTCAGACAATCTTCAATTAACTCAGTATGCCAAGCAACAGTTATGGAAAATGAAAGTGATTTCCTTCTCCACACTTTATTTATCAGTGACCTTGAAGTATAAAAGTAGTCAATTTATTGCTCCCTCAACATTTTTTAAACTTAAAATAGAAATACTCTCTGCTTTCAATGGGATATTTCTGATAGTTGCCACACAATACAAACTGTTATATGTTCATTTCATGTACTGACTAGTTATCTTTGGAAGTTTGTCGTTTGTCATCTAAAGGCCTGCACTTAACGTAAGCAGTGCGATAAAAAACAACTGAACTGGTGCCTGGAGGATTGTTATAGTCAAAATCAAGTTGGAACAATTTATTTCAAAGATTATCAGATTTTTAAATTTTTCTGCAAATTAGGTGCAGGAGTAGGCCATTCAGCCCTTCGAGCCTGCACCGCCATTCAATATGATCATGGCTGATCATCCAACTCAGTATCCCGTACCCGGCTTCTCTCCATACCCTCTGATCCCCTTAGCCACAAGGGCCACATCTAACTCCCTCTTAAATATAGCCAATGAACTGGCCTCAACTACCCTCTGTGGCAGAGAGTTCCAGAGACCCACCACTCTGTGTGTGAAAAAAGCCCTTCTCATCTCGATCCTAAAGGATTTCCCCCTTATCCTTAAGCTGTGACCCCTTGTCCTGGACCTCCCCAACATCGGGAACAAATGATGGAATTATGGTACATGAGAGAACGGACCCTGTACTTAGCATCCACAAGATCCTGTACCAATCTGCCCTCAGTGGACCCAACCAGCTTCTGTAGGGTAATTTCAGACCGTTTTTAATAAAAAATAAATCTTATTCAAGATTGTCCGCCAAATGTGATTCCAGTTACTTGAATGCCGCAATTGTTATTTGCTTTAATAGAGTTAGCTCCAAATGTTGCAACAATTTTACACAACATTTAGATTTTTTGGTATGATTCACATCACAAAAACATTTAAGAGTAAGTGGGGTGGGAGAGAGGGGGGGAAATGGTAATGTTTTACTTTATTTTTACTCCCAAGTACTTTAACGTTGTGTTGCTTCTCTGGAACTATTTCCTGTATGTCTTGCTTCACCTTACAAACAACAGGCCTGGAGTGCAGATGGATTACTTGGTGGGCAGTCTGGTCTGGGTGTACAGTAAGAGTTCTACTGCTGCATAAATTCTAAACTCTTAATGTTAAAGTCTAAATGGAATCCAAGCAAACTTCCTGCACAGCTAACTTAGAGCATCCTATTTAATCACTACTCTTTGGCTTCTCTGTGTTCAAAATAATGGCGTCCTGTATAATTTTACAAAGCATACAAAAATGCACCAATTCAGGCTAGCATATACTGAATCCAGCATGAAGTACAACTACATGAGTGTAAAGGCAAATTCAGTTAAGAAGACAGTTCGCCAGAGAATTCGATTAGACAGCAAAGATTCTCAAAAGAGAATATTTACAATTGGTTCAAATCCTCAGCCATTTTTTTAATTGCAGTTGATAGAGCACCATCGGTATGTTATTGAAAGGGGGAAATGTCCGTTTTGAAGAATATAACTGTCTAAAGGAGATACCTATCCAGAATTGTGTGTGGGGTGGGTCTGACTAGATCCAGTTCCACAAAGCTTTCCTATTGAATGGAAGTTCTGGTAGATAGAAAGAAGGCAGGGAGTGTTATTGTTAAGGGCTCCCTTTGATCAGAAGATGAATGACTTGGTGTGGTTCTGTCCCAAAGTGAACTGAACAATACTTTTGGATTTGTCACAATGCACAGAATACACAGACAGATTATATTTAGCACATGCTGACCACAAAAGCATCCTTTTCATGTCTCTTTTTTTCAGTGATACTCTAAATACCAAAGGAGGCCATATACATACAGATATCTTTCAGGTGTATTTAGAAAAAAGGTTTTGGAAAAATTATGATGCTTATCAAATCTGTTTTCAGAAAAACTGTCTAATAAAGGCCATCACATTCAGTCACGTCCATTTAATGAAATTTGCCAAAGGCTCTCCTGTGCATCAGGGCAGCCTTTGGCCGTCTGACAAAGAGTATTTGAAGATCAGGACCTTAAACCTCACTTAAAGGTTTAATAAAGGTTATTGTCTATCAAACATCACTGAATTTTGCCTTCCAATTGACTTCTGAAGCTCCGAATACCTGAAGTCAGCAATGTAAGAGCACAGCGTTGAGGCTTTACTTTTACATTCAGTTATCTATGAGGGGCAGGCACAGACACAAAACAGTAATTCTGTGCTCTGTGATGTGAAAAGATTTAAGAAAAGTTATCATAGGGGGAATAAAAGGAAAATAAATGATTGGTTGCTGGGAGATCCTTTAAGCTTTGGCAGACTGAGTGCAAGTCTATGCTTGACGTCATTGATGTATGTAATGCCACATTAGGAACATCTACTGCATCCGGTGTTCCCAAATAGTCTCCTGTAAATTGGCAAGACCAAGCATAGACTCGGTGACCGTTTCGCCAATCACTTGTGTTCGGTCCGCCGAGGCCTCATTGCTTAATCCCCTCACCTTTATACACCTACTTGCTGCCAGGCTTTGTCCTGTCCCTCTTCTCTTCCAACATTTCCCCTCCACCCCCTACAATCAACCTGAAGAAAGATCCCGACACGAAACGTCACCTATCCATGTTATCCGGAGATACTGCCTGATATGCGGAGTTACTCCTTTATGTCATGAATTTCAATTCATTGCTAACAGAGATGCTTGCAAATGTTGTCGCAAACCTTTGCCTGCATTTCACAAAGCTGCTGCAATGAAAAGTGCTATCAATGTAGAATTCCAGCTTTGGGAGTTCCTTGCATTAATTTTGCACAGAGCTGGTGTACTAATTATATTCCATTTAACTGTTCTGGGTATCGCTCCTTGTCATGTGATGCTTTCAGACATTCCACTGTCCCTTAATCCTGATGATATTGTGAAAGGAAAAAGGTATATTCCTGTTATCAATTTGATAAACTCTGTCCACCAGTGGAGCTGATGGGGGGGATCCTTTACCACTTCAACCTCCCAAGTCCTGGGCCTTGAAATTGCTGTTTATAGACCTCTTGAAACTATTCACAAGCACACCGTCCAACACAAGCCCTAGAATGGAATCCCTGCCACTGACACGGGAAGCTAGAACTGCTGGTTCTGTCCTTTGTACTTGAGCATGCAGTTAAAAATGGCATTGTCGAGATTAAATCTGAAATACTTAGTATAACATCGGTCTCATTATTTAAAGATAATGCATTGAAGTAATCGTGAGATTTTGCTAGACTAGTACATGGAAAGTCTGGGTTTATCCTATGTGGATATCTTTGGCATGCTAGGCTTGTTTCTTGTTTAGATAAGTGAAAGGTGACGATTGAAGCAGAAAAACACTTTCTGGTTCCTTTCAGAGTTGATGCGGGGAGCATGTTTCCACTTTATGAGAAAATCTAGAATTTGGGCTCAATGGGGCAGTGCAGGGCAAGGTGGCCAATTCATTTTTCTAGTTTGTCAGATTCAGATTCAATTTTAATTGTCATTGTCAGTGTACAGTACAGAGACAACGAAATGCATTTAGCATCTCCCTGGAAGAGCGACACAGCAAATGATTTGGATAAATAACAATAAGTGTCCGGGGGGGGGGGGGGGGGGGGGGTGATTGGCAGTCACCGAGGTACGTTGTTGAGTAGCGTGACAGCCGCCGGAAAGAAGCTGTTCCTGGACCTGCTGGTTCGGCAACGGAGAGACCTGTAGCGCCTCCCGGATGGTAGGAGGGTAAACAGTCCATGGTTGGGGTGAGAGAGGTCCTTGGCGATGCTGAGCGCCCTCCGCAGACAACGCTTGCTTTGGACAGACTCAATGGAGGGGAGCGAGGAACCGGTGATGCGTTGGGCAATTTTCACCACCCTCTGCAATGCCTTCCGGTCGGAGACAGAGCAGTTGCCATACCAAACTGTGATGCAGTTGGTAAGGATGCTCTCGATGGTGCAGCGGTAGAAGTTCACCAGGATCTGAGGAGACAGGATCTGAGGTATGTTCATAAATGCAAATTGGGCAAATTCCCTTGTACTGCTGGGAAAGTGGTGGTGCCAAATTGCAGGTGACGCCATTTGCTCATTCATATGCATATAAAAGATCCCACAACATTATTCAAAGAATTTCTCCAAATGTCTTTATTAACCTCGCCTAACACTGTGAAAAGCAGATCATTAGGTAAAATGTTGACACAAGAAATTGCAATTACCAAAAAAGGCACAAATAATATGTGCTGGAATAATACTCAGCGGGTCAGACAGCATCTGTGGAGAGAACGAATGGGCAACATTTAAGCTCAGGACCCTTCTTCAGGCTGATTGAAGTAGGTGGGAATAGGGTTCCAACCTGAAACATCGCCTGTCCATTCCGTCCGCAGATGTTGCTTGACCAGCTAAGTTTCTCCAGCAGCTTGTGTTTTGCTTAAATTTCAAAACTACTCCATTTGTTGTTTCAATTTGGGCATTTCATGATCCTAAAAGGAACAGTATAAATGTTTTATTTAATCAAATACCATTATAATTTAATCGGTCGTATTTTTTTTCTACAACCCAACAAAACATTTCAATTAATTTTTAAATTCCTAGCCCTTTATTGTGATTATGCAGGATTTTGTTTTTTAATGTTGCAACTTTTGTTGCTGGTGTACTCAGTTGAATATATTATTAAATTCAAATATGGCTTTTCTCATCTAAATATCACTAATTTCCCAATTGAAAATCCTGTTCAACGCCCACTGTTGGGTCCTTTTGATTATGCTGCGTTGAAATTGATATTTTTATTGTGCAGTCGCCACATCATTGGTGTGAGTAAAATGGTCAGTACCTTTTGCAGACTGACGTGTTTCAACGTGCTTATGAATAGGTGAGACGGATGTGTTTTAACTTTTCACATTCCAACACGCCCTCGGAAGCCCAAGGAAAATAGAGATTGAATGACGGGGCAGCTGGATGGTAAGATATAAACTGGTTTGTCTGGAATCCGTGTCCTCTACCTCTGCTTAACTAATGAAGCAAACAGGTGGAGCCTAATCCTGCCAACAAACTACTTCCTTTTGGACTAAACTCTAATAGTCTGCGAGACTGTGAAAGTAGTAATATAAATTCTCGTTAATCGCTGCACTCATGGCAGCCGTAAACATTCCTGAATCTTTGACATTGGCCGTTAAATTAACTGCTATGTTTACTGTTTGAAAAAAGCTTGAAAGCACCCACCACCAGATTCAGGAACAGCTTCTTCCCTGCTGTTACCAGTCTGCTGAATGGTCCTCTCATAAGCTATGGGTCTGGTCATGATCTCCCAACCTACCTCATTGTGGTGAGCTTTTCTTAATTTGCAATTCACACTATATACTGCACTCTGGTACTTTTCTCTTTGAACTACCTGTTGTACTTGTGTATTGTCTTGTGGCACTCGTGTTTGGTATGATTTTACTGGATAGCATACAACCAATTTTTCAGTAAACATGACGATAATATACCAATACTTTGTGTGCTTCAGGTATGCAAGGAATTTTATTGCGCCCTGGTGTATACGGCAATAAACTAATCTAAAACTGAACTAAACTACCTCAAATCTTTTTTGAATAATCGTGGATTTTTTGGATTTCGATTTATTTAAGGATTTATTTAATATTTGACATCGCAATACAGATTTCTCAAATTGAGATTTAAAACTTAAATTTTTACTGAAATATGGAATAAGATGACTTTGATAAATCTAATATTTTAATCAACTTAAAGTCATGATAAAATTGCTAATCTTTTAATATGTACATGTATTAGATCTGAATACAATTATTCTGATAAAAACCTAAAATAGAAGATTTTTTTTCTGAAATTTGTTTTGGTGTACACAGTCAGGCTTCCATTTTTAATGTGCTTACATTCTTGAAAAACAATGTAAATGTAAATTGTGGGAAATTGTAGGTTCCCAGCACACAAGCTGTCATTGAGGCAGTTGCTCCAGTAGCTGCGCTACCCAGTGTCAGTGACTTGGGTTCAATCCAGATCTTGGTGCTGTCTGTGTGGAGTTTGCATGTTCTCCCTGTGTTTATCATCCTCCAGATGTTCCGGTTTCCTCCCATCTGCAGGTTTGTAGGTTATTTGGCAGCTGTAAATTACTCCTAGTGCGCATTTAGTGGATAAGAAAGTGGGATAACTTACAACTGTGTGAACGGTCAGTGTAGACTCGGTAGGCCGATGTTCCTGTTTCTATACTGCAAAAAAAATCCCTGATTTATCCATTGTAGATATTTACTACAAATCGAATGGAATTAGATTTTACCACTAACCTCTCCTGATGTTGGACTAGAGTTAGAATAAAGTTGTGGGAGGGGGATGTCATTGGTACGGATCTTTTGCATTTTTCACTTTGAAATTGTGCAATCTGTTGCATACTGTAGCGAGTCTTTTAACTTACACTTGAATGCAATATTTATGCTTTAAATTGGATATGAATAAGGTGAGGCTAAATTACATTCCTAATTACATTCCACAGTAGAGCCAGACTCTGTTCAACAGGTGCAGCACATGAATGATCTTGGTATATTCATGTATGGAAATCAGATTAATCAAACAATTGGCCCATGCTGACCAACCTGGGTCACACTGTCTCCGTAAGTCTGAAGAAGGGTCTCGACCCGAAACGTCACCTATCTCCTTCGCTCCTGCACCCGCTGAGTTTCTCCAGCCTTTTGTGTACCCTGGGTCACACTGCACACCTGGTTCAGACCCCGAGTCCAGTTGCATACCTTCTCTAATTTTGACCCTGAGCCCAGCCTTACACCTGGCCCCCTATTCTACCCTGATCATAGCTGCTTACCTGATTAGGTTCCCCGTGCTGAACACACTCCTAGTCCCAGCTTTGACTGCACACTAGTACTATTCCAGACCTTGACTCAGGATGCACACTAGGCCTTGCTCCTAGCCCCTCTACACTGACAATATGTCTGGCCCACACATAAAGCCCCACGTCTGACCCTCTGGACTTAACCTATTACGTTCAAGTCCACAGGTGCTTATCTAATGAGGTAATCTTTTATGGGGCACTTCACAGACCAAATTTTGCATTACAAAATCTGCTATATCTATTGGCTTCCTTGTTATCTAACATGCTAGTTACTTTGTCAAAGAAGTCATCAGTTGGTTGAACACAATTTCTCATCCATAAAATTATACTTATTCAGCTTTATAAGTATTCTGTTACTATTTTCTTCATATTCCTAACAAACTGTCCTGAAGTCATTTTCACCCCCAATATTTTTAGTATTTTGCTGTCTTCCTCTCAGCTAGGACTTTTCTGAAATGCAAAGTCCAATAACTATATATTTAAGCAATATTATTCTATTAAATGTGGTCTTAAGAGTACATAATATTTTCTGTGGTATTCATAACACAACAATGATAAAAATATATTTGTTTTGATTGCACCTACCAACATGAGTACATTATTATATTTACAGTTAATAGGTACCGAGGGCAAATTTTTGTTCCAATGCTCCCCATTCCCAATTACTTTTAAATTGAAGTGATTGAAATCCAAGTGAAGTATAAATGAAGTATAAAAGTATGATTTCAATGTTTTTGTTTGAAGTATTTTTAAGAGGTAACCTTTTAAGGGGTAACTTTTTCCACACAAAGGGTGGTGGGCGTATGGACAAGCTGCTATAGGAGGTAGTTGAGACAGCGACTATCCCAACATTTAAGAAACAGACTGATACATGGATAGGACAGGCTTGGAGGGATATGGATCTTAAGCAGGTAGTGTAGCTGTGGGACATGTTGGTGGGTATGGGCAAGTTACGCCGAAGGGCCTGTTTTCACACTGTATCACTCTATGACTACATTATACCTCCACCGTGCATGAATGCTTCAAAATCAAGTGGTCGAGTTTTATTGCCATATACTCAAGCAAAGACAATAAGTGCAGGAATAGGTCATTCGGCCCTTTGAGCCAGCACTGCCATTCAATATGACCATGGCTGTTCATCAGTACCCCTTTCCTGTTTTTTCCCCATATCCCTTGATTTCACAAGCCCCAAGAGCTAAATATAACTCTATCTTGAAAACATCCAGTGAATTGGCCTCCACTGCCTTCTGTGGTAGAGAATTCCACAGATTCACAACTTTCTGGGTGAGGAAAGTTTGTCCTCATCTCAGTCTTAAATGGCCTACCCCTTATTCTTAAACTGTGACCCCTGGTTCTGAACTTCCCCAACACCTGCAGTTACAGTTAGTGAAAATCTAGCAGGCAAACAGGATGCTTTCTCCCACCACCTCCATTTGAAGGCCACTATCTTCCACCGTTTCTACCCAGTGCTTGGTACTTACTTCCAGCAGCTATTGGTTGTCATCCAGGATGCACCGAGCCACAGCCTGGTCCATGCCGGTCACCTGGGTGAATTCGTAACGGAGACTCTCATGGCAGCGGCGCAACGCATCCGACGCCTTCGACGGCCTCTTGTACTGAGGGTGCCCCATGGCTGGAACTGCAGCGAGCAACTCGCCAGCCTGGTAAACACTCGCCAGCCCCAGCCCCCCGACCGCATCTGCCCCTGCCGCTGCTTCCATCCCTCCCTCAGCCCCGGCTCTCCAACACCCGCGGCACATGCAGTTGATATGCGTGAGAAATTTGTGATCAGCGTGAGAGAGTGAGAATTTGGCCAAATGCATGATTCTCACACTCAATGCGTGAGAGTTGGCAGCCCTGAGAATATGTAAACATAATACAGAACAGGAGATAAAAGTATACACACACAATAAATAAACAGATAAAGTGCAATAATGTTATTGTTATTGTTATTGTTCGGAGCTTGGTTGATGTTGTGTTTAATAGCCTGATGGCTGTGGGGAAGAAGCTGTTCCTGAACCTGGATGTTCCAGATTTCAAGCTGCTGTACCTTCTTCCCGATGGCAACGGAGAGATGAGTGTGAGGCCAGGATGGTGTGGGTCTTTGATGATTTTGACTGCCTTTTTGATGGTCAGAGGTCAGAGCTGATGATGGACTGGGCAGTGGTCACAACTTTCTGCATTTTTTTTTTCCCGCTCCTGGACGTTCAAGTTGCAGAACGAAGCCACGATGCAGTCAGTCAGCATGATCTCTACTGTGCACCTGTAGAAGTTCGAGAGTCCTCCTTGACATATCGACTCTCCGTAATGCTCTCTACTCTCACAAAATGCTGGAGTAACTCAGTGGGCCAGGCAGCATCTCTGGATAGAAGGAATGGGTGACGTTTTGGTTCGAGACCTTTCTGAAGTCTGAAGATTTCCGTGCATTCCGCACATTTTTTTCTAATATGCATTGATGTATATTAGCTTTATTACATCCAGTCTCTTTTATATTTACAACACATCTGGGTATGGTGTAATCCTTTCATTACTGGATCATTGCTAAATTTGCATATCTGTACATGATGATATGGGATGTGATGCCAAATGTGGCCCGTGGTGTGTGTCATGTGTGAGAGGCATGTGTGAAAGGGAATATCAATAGGGTTGTGGCCCTGAATAGCTAACTCTGTTTCCTATACTTTTAAATTTCAGATTTATTTTTTCAAGGATCAAAATTAGCAATAAGTGGAAAAAAATGATTACAATCCAGGTAGAATTTGCAAACATTAAATAATCTATGCAGTTCAGTAAATAATATATGTGCATTGGAATTGATTGATGTAACTACACATGTAAAAATGTTTTTGAAGTGTGGTAATCTTTAAAATGTGGACACAGGAACTGCAGATATAGGGATTTTATATAGAACACAAAATACTTTAGTATCTTAGTGGGTCAGGTGGCATGTCTGGAGAATATGGATAGGTGACATTTCAGGTCGAGATCAGTCTGAAGAAGGGTTCCTACCCAAAACATTGTGAATCGATGTCCTCCAGATATGACCTGACTGCTGAGTTACTCCAGCACTTTGTGTTCTATCTGAAAGATATGCATGCTTTTCCTGTAGTCGGGATTTGCCATATTTTGGTCTGTAGTTGCATTGCGCCATATTATCTGGAAGAAAATGAAATGATCAATTTATTTGTGAAGGTTGGATTCAACAGCTGGAAGGAGTGAAAGCTTTTCCTCATTGAATAAATTAATCTTTTCTAAAATATGCCTGATCATTTAAAGCATTATGTAGTCAATTTTGGTTCAATTCCTAACTTTCATTGTGCAGCAAGGAGATCATTGTTAGTTGGGAGAAGGTAACAACAAAGCAAACAGATAAAATGTAGTCAGAGGCAATAAGACTGGTCGGAGAATGGGGAATTGGGGAGGGATGGAGAGAGCGGGAAAGCAAAGGTTACTTGAAGTTAGAGAAATCAATGTTCATACCGCTGGGGTGTGAGCTGCCCAAGTGAGATATGAGGTGCTGTTCCTTCAATTTGCGCTGGGGCTCACTCTGACAATGGAGGAGGCCCAGGACAGAAAGGTCAGTGTGGGAATGGGAGCTGGAGTTAGTGTTTACCAAATGGGGGATCAGGTAGACAGTAGACAATATGTGCTGGAATAGGCCATTCAGCCCTTCGAGCCATTCAATGTGATCATGGCTGATCATTCCCAATCAGACCCCCTTTCCTGCCTTCTCCCCATATCCCCTAGTTAAGTTTAGGTGGACTGTCTGGAGTGCTGTGCACCCTTTCCATTCATTGTAGCTCCATTTCCCATGTTCTTTTCTGCATACCGGAAAAATATAATATTGAATAAAAACTAATAGGAAAAACATTGGATTGTTGTCCCTGGAGCATCAGAGACTAAAGGGAGACCTGATAGAAGCATAACATTATGAGAGGCACAGAAAGGGTAGACAGTCAGAACTTTTTTTTCCCAGCATAGAAATGTCAAAGACTATAGCACATAACTTTAAGGTAAGAGGGGCAAAGTTTAAAGGAGTTGCACGGGGCACGTTTTTTACACAGAAGGTGGTGGGTGCCTGTTTCATGCTTTGAACAGAATATCGGTGGATAGTTCAATAGTCCTTTATTGTCACTTGTACCCTGAGGTACAGTGAGATTTTATTTTACCATACAGTCATACCAAAAATAGCAACAAGATGAGTGCCACTCCAGTGGTCTTTCTAATGTACTTGATTGTGCCTTGATTGTGTTTCCGTGGTCCCCACCACTCGCTGGAGTGCTAGTTCCCACACTCCACTCACTGATGTCCCAGGATCTTTTTCAACTAGACTTCTTATTTCCACACCCCATTTATATTCACCTGGTTCCACTGAAAACTTTTTAATCTAAATTTGTAATATTCAAATGGATCAAAATGTCTCTTGATTTTAATACATTTAACAGTCTGCAAATGTGCTAATCTGGTATTGTCAAATTTGCAAAAATGCTGGATTATTGGAATTTAACAAAAATTGACACTAATAGTTTTTCATCTTATTTTTTATTGCCATATGCCTTCACCGAGAGCTACTTGAAAATCTGACCTTTTCTTTGTGATTTATCCCACTGAACTTCTATGGCACCATGAATGGGCTAAAGCTCTCGGGGCCCTTTCTTCTCCAGCTCGGCTCACAGCTCTGTTGCAATACATTGTCAATTCTCAGTGTTTGCAGTCATTCCAGGCTTCTGCGGTGGATAGCTGTAGACTAATTGCATTGTAGGTCTTCCTTTGTCAGGCTGCTCGCTTTCACTCCTACAAAGATTCTTTACTCCCACATCTTGTTTTGCTGAAAGCAATTTATAAAAATGTTATCAGAATCTGTTTTCTCTGTTCCTCTTTACACAGTGTTACCGTTGCAGAATGCGATTGAGAACAGTTGATTAAATAATTATTCAATCAATTGTCTGGCTTTTAGGATTCTTATTTGTAACTCTAAGTTGAAAAAAAAGTTATATTTGTTCCTGCACTGCCAGTAGTATTCAGCAACTACACCAGCAGTTTCTAATTTAAAGTCTGAATGGTTCTAGAAACTTAATGCAGGAATGAAGAAGTGTTACTAAACTAGACTGAGGAGTGTTTGGAGAGACTGAATCCTGCAAAAATTAAATTCACTTTTACCTTTAAAATCTTATCTGTCTTCTGTGTGGGCGTGTCTTGTGTTGTCTTCAAATCCATGACCTTAGCAGTTAAATGCTAGCCTGTCCCAGGCGGACAGGCAGCCGCAAGTCCTTCTCATGCATGCAGTGTGCATAATTCATCACATGACAAGAGAAGTGATAGTGTCGGAGAAGGATCTGCTGGGAACCAAACTACAAACTTGCAGAAACAGACCTCAACGGTGTAAATCCCGAGTAAGTATTTTAGCACCTTTGCTCAAGTGACCTTCTAACCCAAGAGTTTGTGCTCTGCAAACATATTTGCTGATAATCCAGAGAACATTAGACTTTTGGGTTTGTGTGAATTTGTAACTCTATAGGCAATTAATTTTAAGCTTGGATTCGGCACAAGAAATTGGGTGTTCTTTTGCTTTTGTATTGGTAGTCAGAGTTAAGTTTAAGAGCTATTTTTTTCCATACTTTGTACTAGATAATGTGCTGTGTCCCGATGTGTGATTTTTAAAGCTGTTTCTTGTCTTTTTTAATGAATAGAAATAGAAGTAAACAGCTTGCACGGTGTGAGTGCAGCGTAGCACAGGGGCAAATGTTTCAATTGTCTCATGGGTCTGTGCTTTGTAAAAGATTTATTTGCCACCTCCTTACAGATTGCTTCGGTTTGGATACAAATTGTTTTGTGTTTTGAGGAATAGACAAATAATTGTTTGTGAGCATTGCAGGAATTTTAATGATATCAGTACTTTTATGAATCAGACTTGTGTATTCATGGGGTTGATGCATTAGCCAGCTGGAAATTTAAAAAGAACTGGAGAGGCTGCAGCTTGATTTGAAAGAAAAGAGTTGCTGGTCTGCATCGCTACCGATGCTTAGCAACAGATTCAGCTTCATTTTTCTTTCTTGGTTTGTTTGAAACAGCTGAAAACCTCGTACATAAATGTTTTACAGCGCAGCCATATCAGTCTCCAAGAGTAAATGTTTTTATCATCCGAGTTCCAAATTTCTTTTGCGTATCACATCAGTTGTATTTTAAAATAAATGATTTGATAACGTTTAGAAAGGAACACTGATAATTGTATTTTTTTTAATCCCCTTTTGACACCGTCATTTGTACTTTTCACAGAACTTTCATTTCAGATAGCACCGCACTTCAACAACTGTTTTCAACGTTCTCTACGTTGGTGTGTTTTAGGTTTTATTACAAGAAATAAGGTGATTAATCCAAAGGCGCTATAACAGGGAAAGGGGAAACAAGGGAAAAATATAGGCTCTTCATTGAAAATGTTGCCACAATGTGGATGCAAGGCTAACCAAGTAGGAGGAGATTTGATTATTTTTATTTGCATTTTAGATCTTGATGCTTAGGTGGCAACTTAAATGGATGACCTGAGATTTGGTATTTGATGCTGGAAAATGTACATAGTTGCCTGCAAGTATGTGGTGAGGTAGGTGAATGGCATGCATTCTTCAGTTGGGCATTGGATATAAAAGTTGAGATACCATATCACAGTTATACAAGATATTGGTTTGGCCACACTTGGAGTGTTGTGGGTAAATGTTTTCAACCCACTATAAAAGGGTTGTAATTAAATTAGATATGGTGTAAGAAAGATTCACAAGACTATTGCTGGATTGGAGGGCTTGAGTTATCAGGAGAGCAAAGGTGGGCTGGATTATTTCCCCTTTAGAGCAGGAGGTTGCAAGGTGACATGACAGAGATATATAAAATGATGGTATGGGGTAGATAACCAGTGTCTGTTTCCTCTGGTAGGGATGTCTAAAACTAGACAGCATATGTTAAAGATGGGTGGAGTTTTAAAGGTTAAAGGAGATCTGAGTGGGAAATGTTTCACACCAAGGGCAGTTATTATCTAGAATGAGCTGCCAGAGGAGGTGGTGATGTATATATGAATAGACAGATACTTGAATGAACAACATATAGAGGGAATTAATACAGACCAATGGGGTTTGTATAGTGTGCCAGATGGTCTGGGGTGGGTGCAATGGCCACAGAACCTGTTTCTACAATGTATAACTCTACGATGGACCTACTGGTCTGCTTTGGAACTATATCTGCCAGAAATTCTGTGATTAATTTTGTGATTCATTTTAATTAAGATTTTCAGTTTTTAAAATGAGAACTGAGATTGTTTCTCAATTTCCTGTACTCGGCAGGTCTGACTGCTGTAGTATGCGAGCTTGTCTAGTATTATGCAGACATGCAGTTTCAACGGTTGGATTTTGGGCTTCAAGGCTGAAATATGATGTAATGGCTGCTCTTATTTTCATTTGCCTATTAGACTGCATTGCTGTTGGGGATGCTTTATAACATAGATTTTTTTCACAAAGAGCCATCCCATGCCCCAGTAATCCTAGTTATGCAAATTCTGCGAGAATATTGTTGCCATTGAATGGAAGGAAGACTTGCAAGAAGATAAGTGGTTAAGAGGGTCTCTCAGCCCTTGTATGCTGTGTAAATGTATGACAAAACTGTAATTAATACTTGCTCTTTTCATCCCACCATCTTATAATTAAAAATCATTGGTTGTCCTGCATGATCCGTCTTGACTTCTGACTTTTATCTTTTAACTTTAATCTGCAAACTTTCTCACAAAATATTACGGAAAGTGTAAAATAGCATAGACAAAAGCCCTGAGCTCTCAGCACGACATGTTTATACAAGTTAGATATGCAGGTGGTGAAAATATACTTTTGCTTCATCTACCACAGGCTTCCTTTTGAAATGAGATACTTTTTTTACCTTTTATTAATCATCCTGAAAAACCTATTTCTTTTGATTCTGCTGGTTCTCAAAAGTAGATGAACTGAAACATCCACAAGTATGTTTTACTGACTCATTTACCTCTCTTTTGATGCCATGAGCTCAATTAAATTGGCTGAGAACAGCAGAGATGAAAAGAAATATGTAGCAACAAGGAACTGGAGATTTACAAAAAAGACACAAAGTGCTGGGGTAGTTTCAGCAGATCAGGCAGCATCTCTGGAGAACATGTATATGTGACATTTCAGGTCTGCACCCTTCTTCATAATTATTGTGGGGGGGGGGGGGGAGTTGAAAGCTTGGTAAGGTAGGATATAGCCTGGCAGGTTTCTGGGCGGGGGGGGCAGTGGGGTTAATAGGCGAATGGTTCGACAAAGGCCAGCGATGAAAAGACAGGAGGTATGAAACAAAAAGATTGGACAGTTAGTTGTAAATTGTGAAACTAGGGGAAGGAATGTAGGCAGAAGGTAATGGGCTTGGGGTGGAGGAAGAAGGGAGGGGGGGGGGTTTGTTGTTACCTACAATTAGAGAATTCAATGTTCATACCTTCGGGTTGTGTGCTACCCAAGCGGAATATGAGGTGCTGTTCCTCCACTTTGCATGTCTCCTCACTCTGGCAATGGTGGATGCCCAGGACAGAGAGGTCAATATGGGAATGGGAAAATAAATGGTTACAACTAGGAGATCCAGTATGCCTTTGTGGACTGCATGCAAGTGTTTAGTAAAATGGTTGTCGAGTCTATACTTGGTCTCGCCGTTGTGCAGGACACATCAGGAACATTGGATGCAGTAGATGACTTTAGAGGAGGTGTACATGAACTTCTGTCTCACCTGGAAGCACTGCTGTGGTCTTTCAGTGGTTGTGAGGGAGGAGGTACTTTTCCTGCGGTTGCAGGAGAAATTACCTGGGGAGGGAGTGGTTTGGTTGGGAAGGGATGAGTGAACCAAGGATTTGCAGTTAGAGTGGTCTCTGCAGCAGGTGGAAAGGGGTGGGGATGAGCATATGTGACTTGTGGTGGGATTACTTTGGAGGTGACGGAAATGTCGAAGGATGGTGTGTTGATTGTGGAGGTTGGTGGGGGGAAAGTCGAGGACGGGAACCCCATCCTTGTTCCGTCTGGGGGAGAGGAGGGGGAATGAGAGCAGAACTATGGGACATAGAGGAGATGAGGGATCCATCAATGGCAACAGTGGGACAACCACGTTTACTAAAGAAAGAGGACATCTGACATATCCCAGATTGGAAAGCCTTATCTTGGGAGCAGATTTGGCGGAGACAGAGAAATCAAGTAAGGGGAGAGAAGTGTCGAAGATAATCCAGATGTATTTGAGAGCCGGACTGAAGTTAATGAACTCAACAAGTTTTGCACAGGTGAAGGAGGCAGCCCTGATGCAGTCATTGATGTCGGTGAGAATGGGTTGGGTGATGGTGCCAGTGAATGTTTGGAACAAGGACTGTTCAATGTAAGCAACAAAAAGTCAGGCATAGCTGAGGTCCATGTGATGGCTACATTTTTCACTTGACGAAAGTGAGAGGAGTCGAGAGTTGTTGAGGCTGAGGACAAGTTCTGTTGGACAGAGGAGTATGTTATTAGAGATAAATTAATTGTGTACTCGGTTCAAATGTACTATTGAAAAACTGATAAGATAATTGTAAAATAATGGTATATGTACATAAATGACAGTAAAGAGAGTGCAGGTTAAATCTGTTCAGTTCAATTTCAGTTCAGTTCAAATTGCACATTTTATCATTCTTAAAGCTCACACATCTAAATTAATTTAAAATTAAACTGCCTTCATTCTTAAAGGAGAATATGTGTGATTAAAATAGATACAAATCCTGCTGTTAAGTTTGAAGAAGGGTCTCGACCCGAAAAGTCGCCTATCTCCTTCGCTCCTTAGATGCTGCTGCACCCGCTGAGTTTCTCCAGCTTTTTGTGTAACCCTGCTGTTAAGTTAGATGTGGATGCCTTGTGAGTTTGAGCGGCACTAAATACAACCTGCTGTTGCTCTGAAGATTAGCTCACAGCAGGGAGCTCACACTGTTGGCTTTGCAATTAGGTCAAGAAGCCAAACCTTGTTTGTTTTCTTTCCAAAATAAACATACAAAAAGGCCAGGTATGTCTGCCAATAAAAGAGGGGAAAACCTTTGACAACAAGCGTGCTGTTGCTCTGTCGGGCTCAAATGTTAGTAAGTAAAGGTACGTAGTAATGAAAAGTAAGCATTATTTGCTACTGAAACAATTTGTATGATGCCTAAATCTAGCTTCTTCCCACAGACGTTCAAAATCTAATGCTTGGAAGCCTTAAAATTGTCACTAATTTTATGTCAAAGGACAGTGAATTTGTCTAAACGAGACACAAAGTGCTAGAGTAACTCAGCAAGTTAGGCAGCATCTCTGGAGAACATGGATATTTCCTGTCAGGATTGTTCTTCAGACTGTCTTTTTTGTAAATCTGAATCTGCACTTCCCTGTGTCTCTGATAAATTAGTCAAAGTAACATGTGAAATTGGGACAATACCTTACTTAAGTGCATTGTTTAAAAGTATGTAAAATAGTTTGTGGCCTTAATTTCAGAAAGCAGCAAAATAATTAGCTTTGTAGATTCAAAAATAAGGCAATTATAATAGTAGCTATAAAATTGCCTGTTTATGCACACTAAATTAATTACAAGAAAAAAACAGTCAATGTTGATAAAATAGTAAATATTCCACTCAATGGTGCCATGGTACATTGTTGCAACAGAGCAGGGAGATTTATGTTCTACCTGCAAAGGTGATCAAGTTCAGAGTTACACTGAGATTTGAAATCAAAACTGGGAAATGTGTTTTAGTTCCAATATGGTTTTTTTTTAGATCATCGCGATAACTTAAGATTTTTAATGCAAGCATCAAATTCCTTGGATGTCAGGACTTTCATATGAGGAAAGACTGGATAGACTCGGCTTGTAGTCGCTGGAATTTAGAAGATTGAGGGGGATCTTATAGAAACTTACAAAATTCTTAAGGGGTTGGATAAGCTAGATGCTGGAAGATTGTTCCCGATGTTGGGGGAGTCCAGAACAAGGGGTCACAGTCTAAGGATAAGGGGGAATTCCTTTAGCACCGAGATGAGGAAAACATTCTTTACACAGAGAGTGGTGGGTCTGACCGAGATGAGGAAAACATTCTTTACACAGAGAGTGGTGGGTCTCTGGAATTCTCTGCCACAGAAGGTAGTTGAGGCCAGTTCATTGTCTATATTTAAGAGGGCGTTAGATGTGGCACTTGTGGCTAAAGGGATCAGGGGGTATGGAGAAAAGGCAGGTACGGGATACTGAGTTGGATGATCAGCCATGATCACATTGAATGGCGGTGCAGGCTCGAAGGGCCGAATGGCCTACTCCTGCACCTATTTTTCTATGTTTCTATGTTTCTAAATGATCTCAACACAATGAAAAAAGCCTATTCTGTTTAACAAATAGGTTTAATTGGTGTAAAAAATTTACATCACTCAATATGCTTTCCCTGATTTTAAGCATAGATGCATGTTTAAATTTCTTTAAACTTGGAGATGTTTCTCATACAAACTATAATGTTATCTGCCACAATTGAAAATGCTACAATTAATTTTTTTTTAATTTTACATTTGAAATAGTTTACAATTCCATGTGTAATTTTAAGGAGATAATCTATTCTAATGCAATATTTTCTTTAGAAATGTTGCTGTTATAAATGTATTTTTGTAGAAGTGGCCTTGTAAGTAGCTTATGGCATTGAAGAAAATTCTAATAAGAGAGGAAGGAAGGTTGTATCAATTTTTTTTTGGAGGGCACTGTTCAACAGCAAAAATATCTGGCCATTGGCCAAAGAAGAAAATACAATGCGAGCTCTGTTGAAACTAAATCATTGTCGACTATGTACTGTATTTAATAATTGCTACAACGCACTTCCTTGATGACCTAGTGGATAAATACGTGGAAAGATACTGACCCATGTGGACCAGGAAAGTGTTCTAGTTCAGATCCCAGGATTGTATTTTTGCAAAAATAAGTAACTTTCCAATAATTTTTTTAATTCGGAATGTCAAGAATTTTTCATTAACCTGCATTAATGATTAAAGACAGATAGCCCCCGGGTAATGAACGGGTTCTGTTTTTACAAATGTCTATAAGTTGGAACATGCACAGAAAAATCTCTATCTGGCAACCATACTTTAACAGTATTATAATGAAAGACAGCAAAAACACTGAAGAATAACTACTAAATATAGCCAAAGAGTTCTGCTGCTTAAGGGAATAAACTTATTCACATATGTCAGACCTTTGAATTTACTGATATTATGGGAGCTACCAGTGTCCATTAGATGAATATTCAAAACTCGTGGATGGACTGTATGAACATTGTTCAACGAATCTGTTAAATCCCTTGAAATAGATGTGAATTTTTAATTTATGAAGTCTTTGTCATGATTGAATTGTGTAAAAGAGCTTCATTAATTTGCAACATTACTTTCAGTAGAAGGCAATGACTGAGTGACTTCATAAAAGGTAAGTAACCCAATAGTATATAGCTTTTACAATGGAGAACCAACTGATTACATGTTCCTGCTGCAGTCATTACCAAGGTTTTACATAGATGGAATGATAGCAGGTGACACACTTATTTATATATGGGGAAATTGAAAGTAGTAGCAAGTAGAGGTGTGTGAGCAATAAAAGTAAAATCCAACCTAACTACAGTCCTGGTCATAATCGTACAGCATGGAAACAGGCCCTTTAGCACGCTTGACCATGGCAACTAAGGTGCCCCATCTACACTCGTCCCACCTGCCTGCATTTGACCATATCCCTCAAAACTGTTCCTATCCATGCACCTGTCCAAATGTCTTTTAAATGTTGTTACGGTACCTGCCTCAACTACCTCTTCTGGCAGCTCGATCCATAGACCCACCACCCTCTCTGAGAAAATTTGCCCCTCTTTTCCTTCTCACCTTAAACCTCTGGTTCATGATTCCTGTACTATGCATAAAAGACTGTGCACTTTTTATACACCTCTATAAGATCACCCCTCAGCCTCCTGTGCTCCTAGGGATAAAGTCCTAATCTGCCCTACTCTATAGCTCAAGCCTTCAAGTCCTGGCAAAGTCCTTGTAAGTCTTCTCTGCACTATTTCCAGCTTAACATTATCCCTCCTGTACAAGGATGATCAGAACTGAACACACTACACCAAATGCAACATCGCCAACATATTGAACAACAGTAACATAACAGCCCATTTTTTATAGATTTTGCCAATTAATATTTGGATTGCTTGATGAAGATATTTTGATTTATGTTGCAATGGAATTAAATAGTTGGAACTGTAGCAGGAACATTTGTGGTGGTCTAAAATATTTATGTGCACAATGTTACTAGGTTTAGTTTCAGTGCAATTTTTATTTTAGTATAATAGTATTAGCATGTTAATTTACTGTGATGGCAATTGTTTTCCTCATTTCCTCAGTTCACTTTGTGCAATTTTTACATAGATTGTAATTATTAAATAAAAAATCATTTTTAATTAGTAGTAATCATTTTCAAGTTGCTGAACACAAAATTTGTGTTTGGGAGTGCAGAGTCAGGAAAAGCAATTGTAATTTTTTCAATTTGGCAAGTGTATTCAATTGCTGTAAAACTAGGTTGCGATCATTGTCAAGTCAGAAGTTAAAAGAATGCTGGAAGAGTATGATATTTTGTTTTACTTATGATTTCAATTGTCATTTATAAACCTGCCATACTTTGGGGATAATGTGGATGGGGTGAGCTGTTTTAAATACCTGGAAGTCCACATCTCTGAGGATCTGACATGGACATCGCACGCTGCAGCACTCGTGAGTACGGCAAGGCAGCGCCTTTACCACCTCAGGCAATTGAGGAAATTCAGAGTGTCTCCGAGGATCCTCCAGTGCTTCTACTCTGCGGCTGTGGAAAGCATCTTGTCCGGAAACATCACAATCTGGTTTGGGAATTGCTCTGCCCAGGACAAGAACGCTCTGCAGAGAGTAGTGCGTTCAGCCGAACGCACTATGGGGACTTCTCTTGCCCCTCTGCAGGAACTATACATCAGAAGGTGCAACTCCAGAGCCAATAAGATAATGGGAGACCCCTTCCACCCCTGCAACGGACTGTTCCAGCTCTTACGGTCAGGCAGGCGCCTCCGTTGCCATGCTGTGAGAACGGACAGGATGAGAAGGAGTTTCTTCCCAGAGGCCATTCGGCCTGTAAACTCCTATCTCACCAGGGACTAACTCTACTACAGTTACTGTACCACAATACCACCCACAATATTTTATTATGGAGAAGAACATGTGATTCTGTTTGTAATATGTTGTTTGTTTGTTTTTTGCACAAAGTCCGCAGGCACGGCCACTTTTCATTTCACTGCACATCCCGTATGTGTATGTGACGAATAAACTTGACTTGACTTGACTTTTTTAAACCTTTAGAATTGTACTAACATTGTACATGAAATATTTATCTTATCAGTAGCTGCCTTTGTCACAGTGGGCTAAAGATTCAAATAAATAGTAGAACAAAGTTTTAAAGGCTGGCAAGTGACTATTTCATTTTCAATCTATATCAGATTATTATAGAACAGTACACTACAGGAATAGGCCCTTTGCCCAACATGGTGCCAAACAAGATGCTAGGACAGGGGTGGGGAACTTTTTCATGTTGGAGTGCCGCATTAAATTAGCTGTAATCTAATAAGGCCGCATCCAAGAAACTTCAACTAGATATACTTCAAAATGTTCATTATTTTGTTAAAATAACCCTCATAACTTACTAATGTTTTAATTGTGGCCGTCAGTCGGGGAGGATTATTTAGTTGAATCTTCTTTTACTCTTTGGTATTTTAAATACGTTCATTTTAAGATAAAAATAAAAATAATAAATGACGAACAAAAACATATTAATAAAAATAAAAGGTAGACATAAATGCTGGCGAAACTCAGAGGGTGAGGCAGCATCTATGGAGCGAAGGAAATAAGCGACGTTCCGGGTCGAGACCCTTCTTCAGACCTGAAGAAGGGTCTCGACCCGAAACGTCGCCTATTTCCTGTGCTAGGACAAACTCTTATCTGCCTGCACACAATCCTATCCTTTCATTTCCTGTGCATCCATGAGTTGTCATGCTGTTATAGCTTACTGCGTACAATTGGTCATCCTATTTGCTACATTACAATGGTATCCGATTTAAAATCAATTGATGTTAATTGTATTCAGTTAATATGCAATTAACTGAAGATATTAGTTTTCTCTCTTTATCTGCATGTACACCAGGGAAGAAGTGCACAAGGTTATTCAGGAGGCTCTTTTTATGGAATTATAACACGTAATGATTTAGCCTCAATATACTATCTTTCACTTAGCAATATAGTTTTAACATTTGGGACAGAAAAAAACAAAATATTGGAGGAACTCTGCAGAGGACAGACCGTTTGTCATCCAGCTTTCTCCCCACTAATCCAGTCTGAAGAAAAGTCCTGACCCAAGTCATTGTCCCTCCCTTTCTCATGACAGATGCTGCCTGGCCCGCTGAGTTCCTCTTTGTGGCTTGCTTAAGATTTTAGCATCTGCAGTCTCTTATGTCTCTTTTTGGGCAATCTTGATCTTGTGAAAGGCATACAATGGTCATTCTTTAATGGAGTGTACTATTTCAACTCATTGGTTACGTAGTTACAGTTACAGGTACTGTTTATACTCTGGTTATGCAGTTTTGTCGGGAGAAAATATTCTTAAAATGCACTATGAAATATTGTATAAATCAAGGAACCAGTTTTCAAATTGTAGAGAAATTAATCTTCCAACAAGTTATTATTTGAAACCGTTCCAATAAATGCCAACATAACTCTGAGGATCAGTATCTGATTTCCATCGGCGTGATACAGGCCTTGAAACTCAATACCGAATGCAACAATTGCAGATAATTAGCCTTTCCGGTTTATGGCAGAATTGACTAGTTCTGATGTAAGTGCATCCAGCAGCAGTTGGAAACAAGGAACTGCCAATGCTGGTTTACAAATAGGACATGAAATGCTGGAGGAACTCAGTAGGTCAGGCAGTATCTCTGAGAAACATGGGTAGGTGATGTTTTGGGTCAAGACCCTTCTTCGGACTGATTATGTGTGGGGGGAGGGGGGGGGAGGAAGCTGGAGGAGAGGGGCAGGACTATGCCTGGCTGTTGGGAGTGGGATAAAGGTGATGGGTGCAACCCTTTGTCCTGCACCTCTCTTTTAACATTTTTCCTCCCTCAACAATCAGTCTGAAGGATCCTGAACCAAATCATCATACTGCCTGCCCCGCTGAGTTACTCCAACAATTTGTGTCTAACACAGTAATGCTAACTCAGTTTTTTTCTCTCTCCACTGAGACTCTGAGACCCACTGAGCATTTCAAGCATTTTTTTTAAAGCAGATTTCCAATAACTATTCTGTTCTGTTAACAGTTCCAGCTTTGGGTTCTATTCCACTTCCAGACAAGTTTAAACTCTCCCGAATAGCTCTAGAAAATCTTGCCACCGGGATATTGGTCTTCCTCTACTTGTCCCTCGTGTACAGTACAGTTCACCTCTGCCTGGAAGGAAATCCCAATGGCACCAGCTCCTCAGCGATGCACTCATCTGCCTGAACACTTATTTCTATCCTCATGACGCATAGCACCGGGAATAATCCAGAGATGACAACCATTAAGGTCATGCTTGTTAGCCTTCTGCCAAATTCCCGATATTCACTCTGACAGACCTCGTCTCTTTTTCTACCTCTATTGTTGGCATCATTGTGTATTTAACAAGCTATTTTTGGCATTTTCACTTGCACAGTATCCAATGCTTACACATATTCCTGATGGCGATAATGTGAATTCATTGGGATTTCAATGATTTGTCCAAATGCAATGCTGAAATATTCTTTAGCAGCATCTTGGGCATTGATGGAAAGGATGTGAAAACTATCCTGGTTGCAGCCAGCATATTGTTTGTTTTGCCTGAATGCTGCCAGAGAACCTTCTCTACTCACAAATCACGTTGCATTTTTAATAAAATAATAAATCATTGCCATGAATTTTCTTGGAACAGAATGAAGGTTCTCCTCATTTACTCTTAATTTGACAATTCAATAAAGGATTCTGCCTGTCATCCAATGAATTTACTATGTGAAGAACCTTGCATGGAAATTCCAGCAACATGTACAACATTGGAGACTTTTAAACCTTGCTTACCAGTTTAATAATAATTACTACAAGTTGCTTAACAACTTTTAATTCAAACATGCTTGGTCCATTTCTCGCTATTTTGTTTATTCGTATATTTTATGTTTAATGTTTCTCTTCAACTTTTTTCTCCTCAGATATTGGCTCATTTTATCATGATCACAATGCGACTAGCATGGAATCAATGAACAGGAACTCGGACAAGGTGCAACTGAATGAATCCGGAATGTCAACGGCACGCTTTTCGACCTGGGTCAAATTTGATGATGACCCAGAAGCAACCCAAACATCTCTTTCAAAACTGGGAATTCCTCATAGTTACACCGATCAAGAAAAGGTCAAGGCATCCCTTGGGCCTGAAAGTGATATAGAAACAACATCAACAAATAAGCTGTTGGGTTTTTTAGCTGAAGACAAGAATGATGTGTATTCACAAATTAGACCGGCTATAAACCCGTATTCACCAACACATACTACTAACCCATTTTTGGATGAAGCTCTGCGCGATGTTCAACCATCGCCAATCAACCCATTTCAAGCATTCTTTGAAAAAAATCAAAGTTCTCACACAATTAATTCATTGCCAAATGACTCTCAGATCTGTGAACAGCTAAATGAACCTGACTCTACATTTAACGATGCACGCATCAATCGGCAAAGAGATTCTATGTCATTCAGCGGAAGTCAAACTGACAAAAAGATTTCAACTGTGTTCAGTAATTCATCAGATTTGTTTTCTCCATTTACTGCCAAGAATATCAATGATCAAGATGATTCTGTTTTCATAAATTCACCAAGTGCAGTTGTCTCATTTTCTGATGTAAAAATCAGTAATCATAGGGATTCCATTATATTCGCCAATGGCAAAGATCTGATTCCCTTATTATCAGATGTTAAAGGCAATAGTCAAAAGAATTCTGCTGTTTCAGAGAATTCTCCAGATACAGTCTTTCAATTTCAAGCTGCGGATGTGGATAATGAAAGGGACTCTATTTTCATAAATTTATCAGATCCAGTTTCCCCACTTTCAGACGTGAAAATCAGCAGTCAAACAGATTCTATCATGACGTTTGGCCATCCTCCGGACTGCTCATTTCCGAATTCTCACGTCAATGGTCAAATAAATTCCGTTATGTTCAATAATTCTTTAAATCCCACATTTACGGATGACTCGATGAATTGCACTCTTCAAAATGAAGTGTTCTCTCACCTCAAACATATCAAAATTATGGATCCAGATCAAATTAACAGCCCTACCTTACCTGATGACCCTGTGCATTCTCCAGAGGCAGAAAACTATGCATTGAACCTTTTCCATCTCCCACCTAGAGACGGGTGGACAATGATGCTGAGAATACCTGAGAAAAAGAACATCATGTCATCAAGGCACTGGGGGCCCATATATGTCAAAATGTTAGATAATGCACGTTTACAACTATTCTATGAAAAGGGTCTTGAAAAGCCTTTTAGAGAGATCCAGCTTCTGCCTTCCCATGAGTTGTCCGAGCTCAAACTTCAAAACTTTGATGAAAATGGGAAAATACACACGATAAGAATCGATCAGGTATTATACAGGGAGAAACGCAAATACCATCCGTTGCCAATAGTTGTTCAAACACCTATTAGGGACCAGGTAATCAAACTGGGCACCACCTGTTATGAAGATTATGTGAGTTTTGTGACTACAATTCAAGATGCACTAATGAAAATGCCAAGTGCCCGAGGTATTTGTGCCAGTTACTTTGAAGATGAAATAACTGTGGAAGTACAAGATGAGTTTAGAGGTGTTGTGGCCAAAGGGGACAACAAGCTTATCCAACACTGTGTTGTCACACATATCAGTATACTGGCTTTTGTTTCTGGGATGCCAGAAAGCAGAATCGGCCTCAATGATGTTCAAATTAAGGGAAATGAAGTTGTGTCAAGAGATGACATAATTCCCACAACCACAACCAAGTGGATTAAAATAAATGACTGTCAGTTCCACAAGTGTGTTGATATTGATGAATTCAATAATTCTAGATCAATTAAATTTTTACCATTGGATGGTCATAAATTTGAGTTGATGCGTTTCAGGACTACATACAGTGAGAAAACGCTGCCTTTCTCCCTCAAAACTTTGGCTACCGTTAAGGGGGCTGAAGTGGAACTTCAGTCATGGCTGGTGATGTCATCAGGTTTTGTGCCGAATCAGGACCAATATGCAGTCATGCCTTGTGAAAATGTGATGATTCGGTATCCAGTCCCAATGGACTGGGTCAAGAACTTCCGGCGAGAAGGCGTCTTGCGAGAGAAATCACTGAAGGCCAGAGTGAATAGGAGTGCCAGCTTTGGTAGTGGAAGTGTGTCTGGCTCTGAGCCTGCAATGAGAGTAACATTGGGAAGTGCCAAGTATGAACATGCCTTTAAATCCATAGTATGGAGAATCAACAGGCTTCCAGACAAAAATTCAGGTGAGTTCCTGTTGGGGTTGTAAATATGTCAAAGCACACACAACACCGATGGTTTTTGTTAACTATTAAGTTTCTTAAGCTTGTGCCGGAAATGAAACAATCAAGATTTAACTAATATTAAATTGTGACCTCAGACACACAATGAATGAAACAAAAATAGCTGCCAAAAAAGTTTCAAAGTGCTGGAGTAACTCAGCAAGTCGGGCTGCACCTCTGAAGAACGTGGATAGGTGACATTTCACACCGATTACATTTCAGTTTCTGAAATATGTCTTTGACAAAATATATTAAGTTGAATTTCAATTAATGGTAGTCCTAAATTTTGAAAATAGTGGAAATGTAAAGGAGACGCTTAGAAATTCCATTGAACCCATAAGGTCCCACTGCCTATAACGTCAGACCAAGTGTTGCATATTTATGAAGCGGTTCAGGTGTCTGAGGCAGTTTCAGGAAGGTTATACTGGCTTTGAGGCTATGCAGATTGATTTCTGCTATGAACGGTTTGACATATGAAGAGAGACTGAAGGTTTAGCCTCTATACGCATTGCGATTGGTACGATTGATGGGTGATTTTATTCAAACAAAAAATGTAGGAGGCTTGCCACTGTGGATGCTTAGAGGGTATCCCCCATCATGGCTATATAGGTGGGGCTATATAGAACTGATTAGAGGTGCAGCTTCTGAATTAACGGTGGCCCATGTCAGATAGGAATGTTGAGTAGGTTTCCTCTCGGAGTGTTTCAACCCATGTAAACGTACTACTTCAGAGAGCTGTGGCGCTGTGATGTCCACGAATGTATTTGTGACAGAACTGGGCAATTTCAATTTGAACTGAGCTTCAAGGAGTACAGGGAGGGAGTGTGAACATGCTATCAAGGTCAAGATTCAATCAGCCATAATCTTACTGACTGGCAGAACAGTCTTGAGGGGTTAATTTCTGTCCATCTCCTGCTCCTGTTTCCTGTGATCTTAGGTGACTTACACCAGAAGGTCTTACCAGATGTTTTTATAATGATTAAAACAAGTCTTTCACCCGAAGATCTGGTGTGCCCTTGGTATTTAGGGTGAACAGCAACTTAATTTATTATCTCTGCAAGTGTGATAAGATTACCATTAAGCACCCACATCACTTTTGAAGGCAATTAGTATCGGTCATGCTGACAGTTTTATGTTACTTGTTTATTCACAGATGTTCTTCCACAGCAGCAGTAAAATATTGAAGTCAGCTCCAATAACATTCTAGTTTTACCAAGGACATGAAGGAATTAAAGCCCTGTTCCACTTTACGAGTTCAGTCCAAGAGTTCTCCCGAGTCTGCCGTGATTCGAACTTGGAGATTTACGATAATGGCCACTCATCGATACTCGGGGCTCTCGTGGACATTTTTCATCATGTTGAAAAATCTTCACGAGTCTTCCCGTGCTTATCCGTCATTAGCTAGTCTTCCGGAGCACCTGCCGTTAGCGCTAAGAGACGTACCCAAGCTCCGACGTACCAGCTACGTTCATTCTCCGTGCTTACCACGAGTTTGATTTTTTTTTGAACTCGGGAGAGCTCTTGGAATGAACTCGTACCGTGGGACAGGGCTGTTACATTGAACTTTCAACACAGAAACAGACCATTCAGCCCAACTGTCTCTCTATTTCTCTCTCCGTCTGTCTGTCTCTCTCTCTGTCTCTCACTCTCTCCGTCTCACTCTCTCCGTCTCACTCTCTCCGTCTCACTCTCTCCGTCTCACTCTCTCCGTCTCACTCTCTCCGTCTCACTCTCTCCGTCTCACTCGCTCCGTCTCACTCGCTCCGTCTCACTCGCTCCGTCTCACTCGCTCCGTCTCACTCGCTCCGTCTCACTCGCTCCGTCTCACTCGCTCCGTCTCACTCGCTCCGTCTCACTCGCTCCGTCTCACTCGCTCCGTCTCTCTCGCTCCGTCTCTCTCGCTCCGTCTCTCTCGCTCCGTCCCTCTCGCTCCGTCTCCCTCTCGCTCCGTCTCCCTCTCGCTCCGTCTCCCTCTCGCTCCGTCTCCCTCTCGCTCCGTCTCCCTCTCGCTCCGTCTCCCTCTCGCTCCGTCTCCCTCTCGCTCCGTCTCCCTCTCGCTCCGTCTCCCTCTCGCTCCGTCTCCCTCTCGCTCCGTCTCCCTCTCGCTCCGTCTCCCTCTCGCTCCGTCTCCCTCTCGCTCCGTCTCCCTCTCGCTCCGTCTCCCTCTCGCTCCGTCTCCCTCTCGCTCCGTCTCCCTCTCGCTCCGTCTCCCTCTCGCTCCGTCTCCCTCTCGCTCCGTCTCCCTCTCGCTCCGTCTCCCTCTCGCTCCGTCTCCCTCTCGCTCCGTCTCCCTCTCGCTCCGTCTCCCTCTCGCTCCGTCTCCCTCTCGCTCCGTCTCCCTCTCGCTCCGTCTCCCTCTCGCTCCGTCTCCCTCTCGCTCCGTCTCCCTCTCGCTCCGTCTCCCTCTCGCTCCGTCTCCCTCTCGCTCCGTCTCCCTCTCGCTCCGTCTCCCTCTCGCTCCGTCTCCCTCTCGCTCCGTCTCCCTCTCGCTCCGTCTCCCTCTCGCTCCGTCTCCCTCTCGCTCCGTCTCCCTCTCGCTCCGTCTCCCTCTCGCTCCGTCTCCCTCTCGCTCCGTCTCCCTCTCGCTCCGTCTCCCTCTCGCTCCGTCTCCCTCTCGCTCCGTCTCCCTCTCGCTCCGTCTCCCTCTCGCTCCGTCTCCCTCTCGCTCCGTCTCCCTCTCGCTCCGTCTCCCTCTCGCTCCGTCTCCCTCTCGCTCCGTCTTCCTCTCGCTCCGTCTCCCTCTCCCTCTCGCTCTCCCTCTCCCTCTCGCTCCGTCTCCCTCGCTCTCTCCGTCTCCCTCGCTCTCTCCGTCTCCCTCGCTCTCTCCGTCTCCCTCGCTCTCTCCGTCTCCCTCGCTCTCTCCGTCTCCCTCGCTCTCTCCGTCTCCCTCGCTCTCTCCGTCTCCCTCGCTCTCTCCGTCTCCCTCGCTCTCTCCGTCTCCCTCGCTCTCTCCGTCTCCCTCGCTCTCTCCGTCTCCCTCGCTCTCTCCGTCTCCCTCGCTCTCTCCGTCTCCCTCTCTCTCTCCGTCTCCCTCTCTCTCTCCGTCTCCCTCTCTCTCCGTCTCCCTCTCTCTCCGTCTCCCTCTCTCTCCCCGTCTCCCTCTCTCTCCCCGTCTCTCTCTCTCTCCCCGTCTCTCTCTCTCTCCCCGTCTCTCTCTCTCTCCCCGTCTCTCTCTCTCTCCCCGTCTCTCTCTCTCTCCCCGTCTCTCTCTCTCTCCCCGTCTCTCTCTCTCTCCCCGTCTCTCTCTCTCTCTCCCCGTCTCTCTCTCTCTCTCCCCGTCTCTCTCTCTCTCTCCCCGTCTCTCTCTCTCTCTCCGTCTCTCTCTCTCCGTCTCTCTCTCTCTCTCCGTCTCTCTCTCTCTCTCTCTCCGTCTCTCTCTCTCTCTCCGTCTCTCTCTCTCTCTCCGTCTCTCTCTCTCTCTCTCCGTCTCTCTCTCTCTCTCTCCGTCTCTCTCTCTCTCTCCGTCTCTCTCTCTCTCCGTCTCTCTCTCTCTCTCCGTCTCTCTCTCTCTCTCCGTCTCTCTCTCTCTCTCTCCGTCTCTCTCTCTCTCTCTCCGTCTCTCTCTCTCTCTCTCCGTCTCTCTCTCTCTCTCTCCGTCTCCCTCTCTCTCTCTCCGTCTCCCTCTCCCTCTCTCCGTCTCTCTCTCCGTCTCTCCGTCTCTCTCTCCCTCTCTCCGTCTCTCTCTCCCTCTCTCCGTCTCTCTCTCTCTCTCTCTCTGTCTCTCTCTCTCTCTCTCCGTCTCTCTCTCTCTCTCTCCGTCTCTCTCTCTCTCTCCGTCTCTCTCTCTCTCTCTCTCCGTCTCTCTCTCTCTCTCTCCGTCTCTCTCTCTCTCTCCGTCTCTCTCTCTCTCTCCGTCTCTCTCTCTCTCTCCGTCTCTCTCTCTCTCTCCGTCTCTCTCTCTCTCTCCGTCTCTCTCTCTCTCTCTCCGTCTCTCTCTCTCTCTCCGTCTCTCTCTCTCTCTCCGTCTCTCTCTCCGTCTGTCTCTCTCTCCGTCTGTCTCTCTCTCCGTCTGTCTCTCTCTCCGTCTGTCTGTCTCTCCGTCTGTCTGTCTCTCCCCGTCTGTCTGTCTCTCTCTCTCCCCGTCTGTCTGTCTCTCTCTCTCCCCGTCTGTCTGTCTCTCTCTCTCCCCGTCTGTCTGTCTCTCTCTCTCCCCGTCTGTCTCTCTCTCTCTCCCCGTCTGTCTCTCTCTCTCTCGCCCCGTCTGTCTCTCTCTCTCGCCCCGTCTGTCTCTCTCTCTCTCTCGCCCCGTCTGTCTCTCTCTCTCTCGCCCCGTCTGTCTCTCTCTCTCTCTCTCCCCGTCTGTCTCTCTCTCTCTCTCCCCGTCTGTCTCTCTCTCTCTCTCTCCCCGTCTGTCTCTCTCTCTCTCTCTCCCCGTCTGTCTCTCTCTCTCCCCGTCTGTCTCTCTCTCTCTCTCCCCGTCTGTCTCTCTCTCTCTCTCTCCCCGTCTGTCTCTCTCTCTCTCTCCCCGTCTGTCTCTCTCTCTCTCTCCCCGTCTGTCTCTCTCTCTCTCTATCCCCGTCTGTCTCTCTCTCTCTCTCCCCGTCTGTCTCTCTCTCTCTCTCTCTCTCCCCGTCTGTCTCTCTCTCTCTCTCTCTCCCCGTCTCTCTCTCTCCCCGTCTGTCTCTCTCTCTCTCCCCGTCTGTCTCTCTCTCTCTCCCCGTCTCTCTCTCTCTCCCCCCGTCTGTCTCTCTCTCCCCGTCTCTCTCTCTCTCCCCGTCTCTCTCTCTCTCCCCGTCTCTCTCTCTCTCCCCGTCTCTCTCTCTCTCTCTCTCTCCCCGTCGGTCTCTCTCTCTCTCTCCCCGTCTGTCTCTCTCTCTCTCCCCGTCTGTCTGTCTCTCTCTCTCCCCGTCTGTCTCTCTCTCTCTCTCTCCCCGTCTGTCTCTCTCTCTCTCTCTCCCCGTCTGTCTCTCTCTCTCTCTCCCCGTCTGTCTCTCTCTCTCTCTCTCCCCGTCTGTCTCTCTCTCTCTCTCTCCCCGTCTGTCTCTCTCTCTCTCTCTCCCCGTCTGTCTCTCTCTCTCTCTCCCCGTCTGTCTCTCTCTCTCTCTCTCCCCGTCTGTCTGTCTCTCTCTCTCTCTCCCCGTCTGTCTCTCTCTCTCTCTCTCTCCCCGTCTGTCTCTCTCTCTCTCTCTCTCTCTCTCTCCCCGTCTGTCTCTCTCTCTCTCTCTCTCCCCGTCTGTCTCTCTCTCTCCGTCAAACCTACAAACCTGTATGTCTTTGGAGTGTGGGAGGAAACCGGTGCACCCGGAAAAAACCCACTCGGTCATACAAACTCTGAACAGACAGCACCCGTAACCAGGATGGAACTCGGGACTCTGGTGCCGTGAGCAGCAACTCTACTCTACTCTGGGTTAGCCTATGATGAGCGTTTGACGGCACTGGGCCTGTACTCACTGGCATTTAGAAGGATGAGGGGGACATTGAAACTTTTTGAATAGTGAAAAGGTTGGATAGAGTGGATGTGGAGAGGATGTTTCCACAAGTGGGAGAGTCCAGGACTCGAGGTCATCGCCTCTGAATTAAAGGACAGTCTTTTAGGAAGGAGGTGAGGAGGAATTTATTTCGTCAGAGGGTGGCGAATCTGTGGAATTCTTTGCCACAGAAGGCTGTGGAGGCCAAGTCAGTGGATATTTTTAAGGCAGGGATAGATATAGATTCTTGATTAGTATAGGTGTCAGGGTTATGGGGAGAAGGCAGGAGAATTGGGTTAGCAGGGAGAGATAGATCAGCCATGATTGAATGGTGGAGTATACTTGATGGGCCAAATGGCCTAATTCTGCTGCTATCACTTATGACCTTATCAATTATTATGATATGGTCAACATGGACTAGTTGGGTCAAAGGGTCTGTTTCCATGCTGTATGATTCAGTGAGTCTATGTTGCCTAAATGCATGTTGAGCATTTGTATTGTAGGGTTGTAGGCAAAGCCAGCAGAAAACAACAAATGATCAACTGCCCCAGCAGTTTCTTCTGCCAAGTTCAAAGAAAGATTTAATATTCCATTACCAATTTTCCAGCATGCACTGTAAAGAAAGCACACATAGTCAATTTCATTTTGAGCCCCACTACTAAGATTTGAGCAGATCGGCTGACACTTCAGTGCAGTACTGAGCGTGTTGCCTTTTGGATGAGTTGTTGAACTAGATGACTGCAGTAAAGTGCGGTAACAAAATTGAAAAAGCTGAAAATATCCAGCACCTCGGCGCTGAGAAAATCAAGTTAATATTTCAGCTCAATGACATTTCGAAAGTGATATTTTATTGCTGCAGAATCATCTGCTGTCGCGGCTGTAGATAACAAATTCCATTACATTAGGTGAGGTAAAGAAGGTCTTTCTGTTGTCCCTGCTGATAATTTGTAAACCTGCATCACAAAACTATTGCTGCTTATCTTATTTGTAGCACTTTTCTATGTCCAATTTCAACACTATTTTTACCTACAGGGTGGCAATGATTGCTTTCAAAAAGCACTTTAAACCCTCCTTAAGACCTGAAAGGTCCAGGCTTAAGTGCATGTTATTCATTTCTTAATAGAAAATGTAAATATATATGCAGTATAGTACTCAACTACTACGTTTTTGTTATAATTTCTTTGGATCTAATTACTTATTTACATCAGCTACTGCAATTCCATTTTTGTTGCACTAACTTGGATTGAAGTACATCTTTATATCATATTTGGTTCCATTAAGTAGTTGGATGAGTTAAAAGCATCCCATCAGTTCTTTTTAAATAATTTCTGTCAAAAGCTAATTTAATTCCATTACTCTTCTTTCCTGAAAGCATTACTGCTCCTACACCAAACTAATCAATGAATGAAAATAATCATGTCTGCACTTTTCAGATCTGGGTCAGTACCTCATTATAACACTGAATCATCAAGGGAATTTTGTTTATGAGCAGCTTACTAAGCAGCTATGTCAAAAATCTGCAAATGATTGAAACTACATGCCCAGGCTTCGTCCTATTATTCACACTGCAGTGTTGGTGGGTAAAGGCAATTATATACTGTTCTATTCAATTGAATTCTGTCTTCTATTATGGAAAAACATTCCAACCTCTGATAATAAGAGATATGAAAAGAAGAAGCAATGAAAATTGATTTGTTTCCTACAAACCAAATGTTGTCACCCTGCTATAGGAAAGATGCCAATATAAGATGGAAGGAGTGCAGAGATGATTTACGAGAATGTTGCCAAAACTCGAGGGACTGAGCTATAGGGCAGGCTAAGACTTAATTCCTTGGCGGGCAGGATGTTGAGGGATGATCTTATAGAGGCGTATAAAATCAAGAGGGGAATAGATAGGGTGAATGCACGGAATTAATGTGTGCTGTTTCCCGGGGTAAGGGACTCAAAAACTAGAGGGCATTTCTGTATCCTGCTGCATACTTTGATAACATATGCTAAATTATCCCAACGCTGATCCCGGCAAAACACCATTACTCACAGAGTGTTGTAGAGCCGTATGGGATCCTTTCAACAGCAACAACAAGATCACCCTGGAGAAAGTACAATGCCGAGCAGCCTGCTTTGTATGTAATGACTACAAGCACAAATCAAGTGTGAATAATATGCTGACTTCTCGCGGATGGGATGCCCTAGAGCTCCGCAGAATCAGGCTGAGACTTTTTGCAATTTACAAGGAGATTCAAAATAATGAGACAAAATAACGGTCCCTACATCATCAACTCGCTAAATTTCAATAAACTTTGCTACTAATGTTCCCTTTAACCAAGGACGGTAAGGGAATGGAATAGGTTACCTCCCTACACACGAGCTGCTCCCGATGTTAAGTCATTTAAAAAGGGGATTGAGCAACTTGATCTTCTCAACTTGGTCAAAAAGGCCCACTTCAAAATGTAATCGCTACTCTACTCACTCCGACCTGCGCAAGATAACCACTGATGAGGTGTTTGTGCAGTAATGAACCAGAACCAGACCTCCTGATCAGAGAAACACCCCTCCTCCATGTCCTCAGTCTGAAGAAGGGTCTCGATCCGAAACGTCCGTCTCTCCATAGATGCTGCCTCACGCTGTGTTTCTCCAGCATTTTTGCCTTCCTCCATGACCTTCTGTCAAATCCACTGTCACCATGGATTCAATTTGTTTTAATCTTCTGGAAGTAGCTAACATGAGGGATCTTGTCAAATGCCTTATTAAATTCCAATAGATAACATCCACTGCCCGACCCTCCGCATTTATCTTTACACCTGCTCAAAAAACTCAATCCAGTTTGTAAGGCGAGACCTCCCCCGCACAAAGTCAAGCCAACTGTCCCTAATAAGACCCTGCTTTTTCAGTGCGAGTAAATCCTGCCCCTAGGAATCCTCTCCAATTGTTTCCCTATCACTGATGCAAGGTTCACTGGTTTATAATTTGCAGGATTATCCCTGGCGCCCTTTGTCAACAAAGAAGCAATTGCTTTTTGTTGACTTGTTGAGTAAATTGACTTTGTTTGCTGTGCCGTAGATTGCTTGCTGTGTAAACAGCATATGCCATCCCATATGCAACTGAGGCCAGCACAGTGATGCAGCTGGTAGAGCTGCTGCCTCAGGGCCAGAGACTGGGTTCAGTACTGACCTCGGGAGCTGTCTGTGAAGTTTGCACATTTTCCCTGTGACTGCGTGGGTTTCCTCCGGGTGCCCCGGATTCCTCCCACGTCCCAAAGATGTGCGGGTTTGTAAATAAATACTTTACTAACAACTACTATGCAAAAATAAGCGTTAAGATCTGAACTTATTCAAGTGAGTCTTCAGAAGTTTGTTGTAAAGTATAACCAGAAAATGATAGAAGTGCTCATCAACACGTGCATCTTTACTTCCATTTTCTTGAAATCTGGTGTTCTTGGCTGACTGAAAAGTTGTTCTAAAGAGAAAATTAGACATTGAACTGATACTGCACAGACTGGCTGTGCCAATGTCAACAGAAGTGGTGGAAGAATGTGACGGAGTGAAACTCTTGACGTTTTTTGGAAACATTGCACAAACTAACCACGTGTCATTTTGGGAGATGCTCATGAAGCAAAAACTTAATTGCACAGTGCCCCATCAAAGCTGGAATTGTTAAAGTAGTTGTTCTCCACGGGAACCATTGCTGGAAATAGCAGGATGTCCTGCAGTGAGATGAACAGTTCTAGGGTGCACAAGGGAATGTGAGCCCTCATTTGCCTTGTGCTCAAACCAACATCGTGGCAGTGGAATCTATTACTCACTTCTGAGGAGGACACTCCAAAAATGCTCAAGATAATCTCAATCCCTTTAAAGTGCACTTGAGTAAACCGATTTCCATTGGTCTCTTCTTGCTGTCAAGACCTATGTTTTGTCGTCCCTTATTCAAACTCTGGTGTTGTCGTAGTTGATTCTATATTTGTGTTTCACGCTGATTGAAGTACTTGTCCAGGTAATACATAAGAGCACAATGCAGTTACATGATTCCTTTCTCAAAGTCCCAAAGGCAAGGCATAATTCTGACATTTTCTACTTGATTTTATACTTCAATGCAATTGTATAGTGCATCAAAAAGCTGTGCCATTAGACTTCTTGGTTATTGTGCCCAGTTTCAATTGTGCACACTTTTGTTAATCATGCTGTTATATTCTTGCATTTCTGTGGTGCATCAGTAATGATTTGCACTCAAAAAATTCACTTGTCAATCAGAAATAGCTTTTGTTACAATAAAAGACTTTAATGTTTAAGAAGGAACTGCAGATGCTGGAAAATCGAAGGTAGACAATGCTGGAGAAAGTCAGCGGGTGAGGCAGCAGCTATGGAGCGAAGGAATAGGTGATGTTTCGGGTCGAGACCCTGCTTCACACTTTAATTGTGCTTTCTCTTTTTGGAAATTCATATAGGCTGCAGCCATGATATTCCAAATTTTTAAGTAGACACTAGGAATAGTCCGATGCTGAATTCTAAGCAATAAAAATCCCCATCACCTGTATTCACCCATCACTTGCCAGGCTTTGTCCGACCCCTATCTCTCTTCCAGCTTCTTCCCCCCACCACTACTACAATCAGTCTGAGGAAAGGTCCTGACCCAAACATTGCTTATTGTTTTTCCATGTCCTCCAAAGATGCTGCCTGATCCACTAAGTTACTCCAGCACTTAATGTCCAGATTTGAAAACATTTTTTTACAGTCGGATATTTTCTCGCCAAATTGGCTTGAAGCTTGCATTTGATTACTCTAAATCAAAAAGTTATAATAGAGTTGTACTGCTGTAAGTTTCTATATTTCCATAACCTTGCCATTGTTTATTGCACTAAAGGAATGAATTACATTTTGAATAATTAATTTTTTTTTCCTGAACTAAATCATGCAACATACCCTTGAATTTCCGATGAGAATGAGAGTTGCCACGTCTCCATTAAACTTGGATCAGTGTTGAGGTGACTCACCGACAACTGGAACAGTATAAAGGACAGCCGAACCGCACCGAGAAAATAGCTTATCAACATTCCACATCTCCGCGTGGAACTGTACCAGTCCTTATAACCAGTGCAGATTAATTCATTTCTCCCAGACCCAATAACCTAGATCTACTTTCTTTGGAGTTTAGAAGACTGAGGGGTGATCTTATTGAAACATATATGATCCTCAGAGGGCTTGAGGGCTGATGTTTCAACAAGCGGGAGAACCTCGAACAAGGGGACATGGTTACAAGATCCAGGGGCCTAGGAACTTCTTGCATGGGATGATGAACCTCTAGAATCCTTTACTCCAAACTGTTGTGGAGCCTAGATACTTTTAAGGAGGAAGTAGATAATTGTATTTTAAATGGGGAATTATGGGCTTATGGTTAGCTTGCAACTTGGGTTGCCAACTTCCCGTATTAGCCGGGACGTCCCGTTTCTTGGGCTAAATTGGTTTGTCCCGTACGGGACCGCCCTTGTCCCGTATTTGACTGCTACTCCTCAGGTCGAGGGGACATTGCGCGGCCTGGGCAAAAACTCCTCAGCTGTGCCAATTCATCATTCACCCAGCCACAGCCGAGTCGGTCAACGAATTGCCGTGATTTGTCCCGTACTTTGATCTTTTGTCCCTTATTTGGGAGTGAGAAAGTTGGCACCCTACTTGCAACAGAGATGAGGCCTGGGGCAGATCCTCCCATGGTCATATTAAATGGCGAGGCAGGCTTGATGGCCAAGAGGAGAAGGAGAAAGTAACTTTTTTTGTTGAGGTAAAGTGACATAATCTAACCTAATATCAGCAATTCCTAACTATGTCAATTAACTAGAGTTGAAATGTAATTCAATTGTCTTTGAAATAATTTTGTAGTAGACACTGTTTGTACTACACGTAAACACACCCAACATTCAGTCAACGTGTATTTTTGTGCTGTTCTCATAAATACCTACACTAGTTCTATAGACCTGCAGCCTCCTTTTGTTCATCCCTCTAATCACTCATGTTGACGTTCTTTTGTGTCTGAACCACCAATCCTGGATGGGAAGTCTCATCTCACTGCCGTGTCCAGCAGTTTCTTTGCTCTGATAGAAACATAGGTGCAGGAGTAGGCCATTCGGCCCTTTGAGCCAAAAACTGCCATTCAGTATGATCATGGCTAATCATCTAAAATCAGTATCCTGTTCCTGCTTTTTACCCATAATCCCTTGATTCCTTTAGTCCTAAGAGCTAGATCTAACTCTCTCTTGAAAACATCCAGTGATTGGCTTCCACTGTCTTATGTGGCAGAGAATACCACAGATTCACAACTCCCTGGGTGAAGAAGTTTTTCATCGTCTCAGTTCTGAATGGCCTACCCCTTATTCATAAACTGTGACCCCTGGTTCTGGGCTTCCCCAACATCGGGAACATTTTTCCTGCATCTAGCCTGTCCAGTCCTTTAAGAAATTTATATTTTTATTAGTTTCTATAAGAATCTCATCTTCTGCACTCCATCTTTTATCTATGACACCTTGCATTTTTCAATCCACAATTACATTAGACTTGATATACTGAGTCCGCACCAACAAGCGATCACTCTGTACATTAACACTATCCTACACAAAGGGCAATTTGGCAATGTTTACCAAAGCCAATTAACCTACAAACCTTAGCGCCTTTGGATTATGGGAGGAAACCGAAATGCTCGGAGAAAACACGCGCGGTCAAAGAGAATGTACAAACTCAATACATACAGCACCCATAGTCAGGATCGAACCTGGGACTCTGGCGCTGTAAGGCAGCAACTCTACTGCTGCGCCACACTGCTGCCCTTAAACTGGGTGTCTAGTTCTTTATGTCATCTAAGTGCCCAACCTCCTTCCTACAGTTGGATCCCAAAATTCCACTTGGCACATTAACCAAAGTCTAACCAAGATTTTATTTTGGCCAGTCATTGCGCTTGGGCTACTTGATGTTTTATCAGCTTGAAATAAAATGGGCAATATCATTAACAATCCGATAACCTTTGAAGTTGACCTAGTTTGCAGCAGGTAACATCGTTTTGTTGTGTGAATCTCCCAAGGGTGAAACTTGCTTTTCTGGTTATTCAATATTTAAATCTTAAAATGTCACTCTATAAATATGAATAATGAATGTTCCAACAAAAAAAAAGCTTTGACGTTTATGGTGCTCATTATGCTCATTAAATGTTGTTTCTCCAGCTTCAGGGCATCCACATTCGTTTTACTGCCACCTTGAGCTGGGGTCTGATCGGGAAGTGCCTGCTAGTTTTGTCCACTATGTGGACGTGGAGTTTGACATGCCTAGTAGTTCGGCATCGAAGACAGCAATTAGGTCGATCTCAGTGGCCAACAAGATGAATGTGAGAAAGTGGGTTGTTTACAAAGCTCACTACAATTATCAGGTAAACTCACAAATTATAATCGCCATCTGGCACATTACTATCTCATTCATTTTTCCTTGAACAGTCAGTACTTTGTGCAGAAGCACTGATATGTTTTGAAAGTTTCAGCTTTCACCTTCACACATGCAACTCTATTCCCGGTGTTTTGTCTTTCTTTATAAATTTTGAGCACCATTCCAGCTATCAGATCAAACTACTACGAAAATACAAAGGAATGAGTGTGACTCATTTCTCAAAAAGACGCAGTTTTTTAATCTCTTCTCAGAATGTGACTGTGATATTTATTGCACAGTCCTTGTTGTCATGTTTAATATAAATGAATGTCTCATTGGCTTCTTCAGAGACATTTTAAAGGGAAATCATTTTGGAAAATGTCAGATTGCCCCCTTACACATTTTGCGTCTTTTGAAAGCAGTGGCAAAATAATAGGACTATTTATTGATTCACAAATGCACCAGATATATGAGGATAAGGTTGCAGCTTGTGTGTCTTGGTTTGACAATTACAAATGCTAAAAAATAATAATTTGTGTCATGTGATTTTATTTTGGATAACTTTTAAAAGTTGGGTTTGCAGTGATGGTTTTTTTAATTTTACACAGGTGGAAATGGAACAGAAAAGGGTTCGAGCTCCAAGTGGGGATAGCATGGAAACTGATCAACCGAGCGAGTGTGCTCAGCAGTGAAGCCAGGCACAGTAAAGGACTGGGCTATTCCAATGTCACCTTCAGCGTGCCTATGTGGCAAATAGCACCTTGCTGCCATTGTGCTAATTTTGACATTTCAATTCCTGAAGCAACCAAAAGACAAGGAATTTTAGAAAAAGACAATTAAATTCATGAATAGAATTGGCTGAAATGTATAGACAATGACTTGTAGACCTGACTACTGATTGAAAGGTGGATTTAATCCTTTGTACGGAATAGATGTAAAGTGCTGAATATTCTCATCAAACACCACATAATCATTCTCTGTTTCTCTCTTGGATGCACTGAGGACTTGAACAAGGAGTGAACATGGGAGGGTCTAGGTCCCACTGTTGGGTAACTCTTTGGCATGTTGTTGCTTTTTACTTTTCCCCTTCTATAAACACCAAAATAAACCACCTCTTTGCTCTAAACAGCAGATCTCCCTCTCCCGTCTTTCCTTTTGTGCTTGTGAATCTGAAGTTGCCATTTTCTAATACTAGTCATTTTCTCAACAAGTCTAGAATGAAAAAAGTAAATGTAAAGATAACTTGTTTCATTTTTTTAAATCTGCTGACATTGTGGTTTTGAACTTACAGATCACAGAAATGTTTTTAATAAAAATATTGTAGTTGGATGAATGAAATGTGCATCAAACTTTGAAAAGGAAATTCATTCTAGTGACAAGCAGTTAATAGGATGTTGCCTTTTTTATTGCCCATTTACTCATTGGTCTCTTTAACTCTTTGACTACTTAATGGATAGATCTGTTATCTAAAGTTCTGAGCCTTGCAGGTGTGCGGTAATGAATATTGATCTTGCCAATGATGCCAAGAAAGGAAGTTGGGAACATTTCAAGCCCGAGGTTAGTGCTGAATTTATAAATGAGGAGTTGCAGGTGCCTGTTTACAAAAAAAAAGCACAGTGCAGGAGTAACTCCGGGTCAGGCAGCATCTCTGGAGAAAATAGATAGGTGACGTTTCGGGTCAGGACACTTGTGAAAGAATGGTCCAGACCCTAGACGTCACCTATCCATGCTGCCTGACCTGCTTAGTTACTCCAGCTTTGTGTGTCCTGAGTATTGAATTTGCTGTTATTACCCAAGGTAGTAAACTAAAACCAAATCAAAGGATTCAGCACAATTGTACCAGTGTCTTTAATATAATTGTCCTTAGAACAATGAACAGTGCAGCACAGGAATTGGTCTCCTTGTCCCACAATATCCATGCCAAAGATGATGCCAAGATAAACCACCCATGACATCGCGTTCCAGGCATCCACCACTCTTTACGTTAAAAAAAAAACCTTCCCCCTCACATCACCTTCTTGGTGCATTTGGGTTAGTAAAATGAAAAAAAACCCTACAGCAAAGAGAGATACAACAAAGAAACAGGGTCTTCAGCCCCAGAACCCCGACTGACTGTCATATAGCCATGTTAGCGCAAATCCTACATTAACCCATCTTGTTCTCCCCACATTCCCATTAACTTTCCCTCAGACTCTTACATTTATACAGACTAGGGGAAATGTTACAGTGGCCAATGATCCCACTGACGCATGGTTTTTTTTGTGGAGAGTTTGAGAACATCTTGAGGAAACCCATGCAGACATGGGAGGAATAAGTAACCTCCACACAGACAGCACAAGAGGTCAGATTGGAACCCAGGTGCGGAGAACTGTGAAGATTCAGTGAAAATTTGTGAAACAATTTAATATTGTATTATGACACTAAATACATCCATAAGACCTGCCATCTACTTTAGATTACAGTACGTTTGAAAAGAATCATTAGTGTTTGGGGAAGAGCAGGAGAAAGAAATTACATTAAGGAAATGTTTAAATATGCTCCAATTCCAACCACGCCTCTTTAAGCTCAAATAAAAATATATTTTTCTCGCTGAAAATTATGTCAGACCAGTATTTTGAAATGTTGCACATTGAACATGAATGGAGCACTGAAGAGATGGGAAAAGTGGCAAATTATCTGTATGCCATCTGTATCTGTATATCTGTATCTGCAAGTCTTAGACTTGTGTGGAAAGAAAAACAGGGAAAAGAATTGAGGAAAGATTTCATTGCAGAGGCAGGAAATTACATTTTGCAGACAAAATGTTGTATTTCATCAATTTTCCAAAGCTTCAAATTGAATGCCAAAGCTTCAAACTGCCCTAACACAGAAATGCCAGCAATCATCCATGACAGAAAATGTCAAAGCATTTGTAATATTCAGAATACGATTCTAATTTTTAATATCTTACAAGTTTGGTGAATACTGGCAGATGCTCTGATATTCCATATCTTTTCAGAGCCTGGAAACCATTTCAGAAATGTATGCATGCATGGAATGGACAGGTGGTATGTCAGGTTGGGACCCTTCTCCAGGACGACTCCAGCATCTGCAGTTCCTTGTGATGCCATCTAACTGCTGCAACTTCTTCACTAGATCCTCTTTGTCACTCCATCAAACCAAGATTGGCACCATCCTAATATTTCCTAATGTGACTTGTTGTCAATTTTTAAAATTCTGTTCAGGCATCTGTGAAGCACCTCGGGACATTTGACTGCTTAAAGTTGCATATGCTTTTTATTTTAGAAGTATAATTAATTAGCTTGACTAACCTTAACATTCTACAGAAGAGAAAAATCAAAGCTAGGCTACCTACAAAATATATCCATCAATACTCTTTGCACTTCTATCTGTTTAAGGTGTATCATAATGAAATGTCCACATATAACTGGTGATTATTTGTATTTTTAAATAAATGTTTGGGGTGTCTAGCATTTCTGTCTGTAGAATGCATTCTTCACTTGAGCATAAGGGTTTTTTTGTGTTTGTTTTAATTTCACCATGTTTGTTAAAAGAACACGAACAAATTGAAGGTTGTGTCGTAATCTGAAGACAAAACATCCTTCAAACTTGCTTTGCGCTGCATTCACAGTGATTAAAATACGTATGGGGTTAAACCTTTCGCAGGACCTCATTAAACAACGAAGGTCATTTCTTGCTCTTTTGAAATGTAATTTTCTGACTGATGTTACTGCATAAATTTAGCTAACTGAAATTGGTCCATCATTTGTAGTTGTAACCCGATTGCTGTTTTCTGGCATTTAGTTAATATCCTAACGATCCAGAGATCTGGATGGACGTGGATAGATCAAATACTAAAATGGAAATTGGGAAATGAAGTTGAATAAATTTGGTTAGGACTATAAAACGTTATTAGTGTTGAATGAGTTGATAAGAGAAGTCCATGCTGCTTCAATGGCACTTTGTCACGTACCAAAGTACAGTGGGATTTTTTTAAATATACAGTTCAGTAAAAATCTTACCACAATTATACTTAAGTACAAGAATAAAAAGGAAGAAGATTGGACTTCCTTGCCTTCCATCACAGTGAGGAATGTGGGGAATCCTCTGTGGTGGATGTCTCTGTTAACTTTTATGTATTTGTGTGTGTTGTTGCTTTTTTTTCGTATGGCTGTATGGTAATTTGCATGTCATGGTACCTTTAATTGGTACATGTGACAATAAAAGACCTTAGAAACCTTTGGAGAATGTAGGACTGGTAAATTACCCGAGACATGACACAATAGTTGCCACATTTCTGGCGCCATTTTGTGTGGTTCAAGTTCAAAATTGTTTAAATAAAATGTTGTGTCTTAACTTGGCCATAAAGGGCCATTGTCCTGGTGGCAGCACTGGATCGGAGTTGCAGGGACGGTCTGGCCTGGCTTGACCAGATGATGATGATGATGTCCTCCACCACTGCTCTGCCACTCTGAGCTGCCGCAGACTGCATCCGATCTGCGCGCTCCGTTACTTGGGACGACGTCCAATCCAATCGAGCCCTAAGCAGCTGCAGGGCCTCCAGCGGCCCACTCTACCGACGTCTAGATCCAGTCGTGTCTTTTCATGCAAGGTCCTTTGAAAGCAACATTTAACATGGTGCAAGTCCTAAAGCATTCATGATAAAATAGCTGCTTTGTGTGCACAAAGTTAGTTGGACACTGGATCACGTTGAGGTGGGGACAGTGGTTGAAGGAATGAGATCAGGCTGACATGAAATTGTGGTAGGAATTTATAGTTGAGCAAATTGGCAAATGAGGGCCCTGAAATAATGCTCAACAAAAAGGGCCAAAGTGCAGAGGTAATGAGAATAATTGTTGATGAAGGGTCTCGATCCAAAACGTTTCCTTTTCTCCAGAGATACTTGCTGCCTGACCCGCTGAGTTCCTCCAGCATTTTGTGTCTATTCTGAAGGAACACCTACCTGGCAGATAACCATACCTTAATTCCCAGGAATGAACCAGGTAAGGTTGTATCCCCCTTTGACTGAGGCCACAGCAAATTCTCAATTCTCCAGTCAGGACATGCTTTGTGCAAGACCCATACATACTAATTGCCAGCCTTGAATGCAGAAGAAATGTTCACAGCTGTTTGTCCCTCAGGACTGGTAAATTAAGGTCAGGAAGAAAGTTCGGAGGGACTGGGAGAGTTTTCTTTGGAATAGAGAAAGGCGTATTGGATGCACTCATGAGCAGTTACATGAGCTAAGTGTCTGGAAAATAGGAATAAACTATTATCTTAGATACTCAAACATTGAAGTGTCTACATGGGCACTTGAGTTGGCAAGGCATAAAAGGTTACAGACCTAGTACTGGTAAGGTTTAGATTGGTAGCCAAGACCCTCTGAGTGAAAATAGTTGCCGCTCAGGTCCCTATTAAATCTTGACCCTCTTACCTTAAGCCTGTGTCCTCTAATTCTTGATTCCCCTACCTTGGGTAATGACGTGATGGCTGTAAGTTGTTTGAAATTCCAAGGAAAGCCGCCGTTTTATTCAAATAGTGCAAAGCATTGTTCTACCAGTTTTCTCAAGTGGCTGGAGGGCACCTCTGAAAAGTACAGGACAAGGAATGAAATAACATTCTTAACCCTTATATTTTGCCAGAATGCATGATCATAATTAGCAACTGTAATTAAACGAGTAATTCCCCTTAAATGCACGTAATCCCTGAACACAAAGATTTACGTTTCGATACAGGGACAAGGAACTGCAGATACTGGTTTACAAAAAAAGGCACAAAGTGCTGGAGTAACTCAGTAGGTCAGGCAGCATCTCTGAAGAACATGGATCGGTGCCAGATCAGTTCGAGACCCTTGTCACATATCCACGTCCTCCAGAGATGATGCTTGACCCGCTGAGTTACTCCAGCACTTTGTGTCTTTTTAAAATTTCAATAGGTCTGTTAATAACGGCAACATTTTCCAATGCAACTTACAGCCTTTAGAGTGTTGTAATGTAGTAAACCAAATTTCGTTTGACCTTCATTTGAGGTTCAAATGACAAATAAACGGTATAGAAACATAGAAACATAGAAAATAGGTGCAGGAGTAGGCCATTCGGCCCTTCGAGCCTGCACCGCCATTCAATGTGATCATGGCTGATCATCCAACTCAGTATCCCGTACCTGCCTTCTCTCCATACCCCCTGATCCCTTTAGCCACAAGTGCCACATCTAACGCCCTCTTAAATATAGCCAATGAACTGGCCTCAACTACCTTCTGTGGCAGAGAATTCCAGAGACTCACGACTCTCTGTGTAAAGAATGTTTTCCTCATTTCGGTCCTAAAGGAATTCCCCCTTATCCTTAGACTGTGACCCCTTGTTCTGGACTCTCCCAACATCGGGAACAATCTTCCAGCATCTAGCTTGTCCAACCCCTTAAGAATTTTGTAAGTTTCTATAAGATCCCCCCTCAATCTTCTAAATTCCAGCGAGTACAAGCCGAGTCTATCCAATCTTTCCTCATATGAAGTCCTGACATCCCAGGAATCAGTCTGGTTCGTCAGTATGTATTGTATTTAAAAGAAATATGCAGGGAAAGGGTTTTTTTTTGCACTGAGGGTGGTGGGTGCCTGGAATGCTCTGCCAGGAATGGTGATGGAGGCAGATACAATAGTAACGTTTAAGAGGCTTTGGGATAGGCACATGGATACGAAGTGAGAGATATGGACCATGTGTAGGCAGAGGAGATTAGTTTAACGGCATCAAGTTCAGGTATGGACACTGGGCTGTCAGGTCTGTTTATGTGCTGTATTCAAAGTTATTTGTGAGTGGGAGAGGGTGCACAACGAAACACAATAAATGTTACTGTCTAAAGAAGGGTCTCGTCCCGAAATGTCGCCTATTTCCTTCGCTCCATAGATGCTGCCTCACCCGCTGAGTTTCTGCAGCATTTTTGTCTACCTTCGATTTTCCAGCATCTACAGTTCCTTCTTAAACAATAAATATTAAGGTGATCATGAATGTGCAGAGCGGGAGTCTGGCATGCAGTGAAAAAGATGAAGCAAAAAAAGGAATGAAGGAGAAAGCTGATGGATTTGGGTGCAAAAGATCACGAGAAGGTTCACCACCAATTTACACCATTTTATTCACGTTTCTGAAGAAGGGTCCTGACTCAAAATGTCACGTATCCACATTCTGCAGAGACAGCCACAAAAAGCTGGAGTAACTCAACGAGACAGGCAGCATCTCTGGAGAGAAGGAATGGGTGATGTTTTGGGTCAAGACCCTTCTTCAGACTGGTTAGGGATAAGGGAAAAGAGAGATATGGACGGTGATGTGGAGAGAGAAAGAACAATGAATGAAAGATATGCAAAAAAGTAACGATGATAAAGGAAACAGGCCATTGTTAGCTGTTTGTGGGGTGAAAATGAGAAGCTAGTGCGACTTGGGTGGGGGAGGGATAGCGAGAGAGGGCGGGAATGCCGGGGCTTCCTGAAGTGAGAGAAATCAATATTCATACTGGGCTGAATGCTGCCCAAGCGAAATATGAGATGCTGTTCCTCCAATTTGCGTTTAGCTTCACTCTTGACAATGGAGGAGACCTAGAACAGAAAGGTCTGTGGAGGAATTGGACGGAGAATTAAAATGTCCACCAACCAGGTAGATTCAGCCGGGCTGAGCGAAGGTGTTCGCGAAACAATCGCCAAGTCTGCATTTGGTCTCGCCGATGTATAAGAATCCAAATCTTGAACAATGGATACAGTAGATGGGATTGGTGCAAGTGAACCTCTGCCTAATTTGAATGGACTATCGGGGTTCCTTGACAGAGTCCGAGTCACTCCTGCTTTTTGTGTCTACGGTTTAAACCAGCATCTGCAGTTCCTTCTTACACATTTCGTCTTCTCCAGAGATGCTGCCTGAAATGCTGAGTTATTCTAGCACTGTGTCGTTTTTGTAAACCAGCACCTGCAGTTCCTTGTATGTCCCTAATAAATCCATGCTTTTCAAAATGTTTGTAAATCCTCCTAACCCTAAGAATCCTCTCCAATAATTTCCCTAGCACTGATGTAAAGCACAGTGGCTACAATTTGATGGATTATCCCTATTACCCTCTAAATAAGGGAACAGTATTGACTACTTTCCAGTCCTCCAGGGCCTCATCTGTAGCTAAATAAGGTACAAATGTCAAGGCCTCAGCAATCTCCTCCCTTGCCTCCCTCAACAACCTGGGATAGATCCCATCAGGCCCTCTCATCTTAATCACTTTAATGCTCTTCAGAAAACCCAACATCACTTCCTTCCTGATATCAGCGTTCTTGAGAATATCAGCATACTCCACCTTGATCTCTCAATCCTCCAAGGTAGACAAAAAAGCTGTAGAAACTCAGCGGGTGAGGCAGCATCTATGGAGCGAAGGAAATAGGTGATGTTTTGGGTCGAGACCCTTCTTCCTTTGGAGAGAGGAGGAGAACATCTTCAAGGTAGGCATACCTTGAGGAGATTTCGCAGTGGAGTAGAAGAAATGTTTAAGAAAGAACTGCATATGCTGGAAAAATCGAAGGCAGACAAAAATGCTGGAGAAACTCAGCGGATGAGGAGCATGTGTGGAGCGAAGGAATAGGTGACGTTTCAGGTCAAAGGGAAGAAGGGTCTCGACCTGAAACGTCACCTATTCGCTCCATAGATGCTGCTTCATCCGCTGAGTTTCTCCAGCATTTTTGTCTATCTTCGATTTTTCCAGCATCTGCAGTTCTTTCTCCATCCTCCATGTCCTTCTGGTGGAATATGGGGAGAAAATAGGAACGGGGGGGGGGGGGGGGGGGGGGGGCGGGCTACTGATTTTGGATGATATGCTGTGATCATATTGAATGGCGGTGCTGGCTTGAAGGGCCAAATGGCCTGCTCCTGCACCTATTTTTTTAAATGTTTCTCCTTGAAGTATTCATTTTGTACCTCACCCAATTCCTCCAGCCATGAATTTGCTCTCTTAGTGGACTTGTCCTTTCCCTTGATACCTTGTTTATAATGTATGTATAATATGCATTTGAATTTTCCTTAATCCTACTCACCAAGGATTTTTCATGGCCCTGTTTAAATGTCACGGTTCCGTTTCAAGTTATTTAATGCTGCCTTAATTTTCCTCTGGGGCCCCGTCCAATTTTAGCTTTCTAAATCTTACACGCATCTCCTTTGGTGAAATTTGCATCCTTTGTCATCCCAGGATCCTAAATCTTGCTGTCCTTGTCTTTATTTTCCTCAAGGGCCCTGTACGATTTCTGCTTTCTAAATCTTACACAGACACGCTTTCCTTTTTCTTAGACTAAATTGGCATCCCTCGACATCCCAGATTCCCGAACCTTGCCATTCTTGACTCTCCTCCGCACAAGAACTAGCTGGTCCTCCACTCTGATCAGCTGGCCTTCAAGTGACCATGTGTCACTGCTTTCTTTCCATAATAATGGGCTTTTATTACTCTGAACACAAATCCAGAGTAATAAAAAAAAATCAAGTCTGCCATTGGCAGTTTACAAACAACAGTTATCAGATTAAACATGCAGGGATGAATGTTGTTTTGGGTCGAGACCCTTCTTTAGACAACCTGAAGAAGGGTCTTGACCTGAAACGTCGCCCAGTCCTTCTGTGCGGAGATGCTGCATGTCCCACATTACACGAGGACTTGCGTAGGAGATGTTTTGGAAGGGTCCCGATCTGAAACGTTGCCTATCCATGCTCTCCAGAGATGCTGCCTGACCCACTGAGTTACTCCAACATTTTGTGTCTATCTTCAGTGTATAGGGCCTGTCCCACTTGGGCGACCTAATCCGCGAGTTTGCCCTCGACTCGTACTCGCAGCATTGTCGACATGAGGTTGTAGGAGGTCTTTGCAATTCTCATTCATGCTCAAGAGTGGTCTCCGTGTACCCGAGGCCTCAGCTAGGTCGCGGCGGTTTTTTCAATATGTTAAAAAATGCCCACGAGTTAAAAAAAGGTCGCCATGGAAAAAATCTATACTATTTTTACTCGTAGGTTTAGTCGTAGTAGGTCGGCATGTTAGTCGGAGGTAATCGAGGGTAGTCGAAGGTAGTCTAAGATATTCGTAGATCGTCTTCATCATAGTCGAAGGGAGGTGGAAGGAGGTCATCTTCACTCTCCGCTATTCGGTGTCCAATTTTCCTGTAGCTAGTTGAACCTGGTCTTCAACATAGTCAAAGGAGGTCTTCAACATGTCATTGTGACATGGCAACTAGCGTTCACGGAAGGCCTCCAGGGACACGCGGGCACAGACTCAGGCCCGCCATCTGTCTCTCTCTGGGCTGCAGTGCCTGTTTCTGTGCTGTTGACTTGTTGACAAATTCCACGCATTGTTTAAAAAAAATCTGATTTATCTGCAGGCTGCACGTAATTGAATAAACTAGAATTTCCAGACTTGCTCATCTATTCAGTTTATTATTAAAACATGGAAAGCAGCAAAGTTTATCTAAAAAAAGACACAAAGTACTGGAGTAACTCAGCGGGTCCGGCAGCATCTCTGGAGGGAATGATTAGGCAACGTTTCAGGTCGGGACCCTTCCAAAACATCACCTACTCATGTCCTCTAGGGATGCTGCCTGATCTGCTGAGTTACACCAACATTTTATGTTTTTTCTGACTCGTAAACCAGCATCTGCAGTTCCTCATTCCCACTGGTCTAACCTAGTTAAGGATGTGTCGTGCTATCGAAGATAGGCACAAATTGCTGGAGTAACTCAGCAGGTCAGGCAACATCTCTGGGGAAAATAAATAGTTGGCGTATCGGGTCAGAACAATTCTTCAGATTGGAGGCCCAGTTCTCTCCCAATACATCATCTTTTCCTTTCCCCCAGCGATGCTGCCTGACCCGCTGAGTTACTCCACTATTTTGTGTCTATCTTTGTGTCCTCTTTCATGCTATATGAGTGTATAACGGTGGGCCTGCTTACAACGCTGGGAACTATATTCTGCACTCCGTATCTTCCCTAATGCTCTATGTATTGTACTTGAGTTTGGCTTGTTTGGTTTAGGTATCTGAGCTAGGAAGGGTTTAGAGGAAAATGGGCCAAACACTGGCAGGTGGGACTAGTAGAGATATGGAGTCGGTGTCTTGCAGCGTGGGAACAGGCCCTTCAGCCCTACTTGCCCACACCGGACAACATGTCCCACCTGCCTGCGTTTGGGCTGTATCCTTCCAAACCTGTCCTATCCATGTACCTGTCTAAATGTTTCTAAAACTTTGCGATGGTATCAGTAGGTGGGGCATCTTGGTCAGTAAGGACAGGTTGGGTCAAAGTAGCAATGTTACAAAATTTTGAGATTTTAAAACTCAAGTCTGCAATTTATCCTATGAGATAAAGCATAAAAAGAAGTTTAATTTGACACCTAATTCACTTTCATATCTTCAGTATTAAGAAAGTTATGACCATTTTCATACTCGGAAATTAGCATCTTGTTCCCCATTGCCTTTCAATTGACTTAACTCGAAAGCTGTGATCTAGAATTGTTAAAAGCCCATAACTTTCTTAAAAATTAAGGGAACTCAATGAAATTTACAGTTATTATAGATTGAAGCATTCTGAAACAAATATGAAACAATCTTACTTGGATGACCTGAAATTAAAGCATATAATTAGTTAGTTATCTAATTGTAGCTAATTACAATTCTATCCATTTCTTAAGAAAATATAAACTTTTTTTAAATTGCCTAAGTGTCCAAATAACATTCACACAATAATCCACAATATAACATAATTTTTAAATCTCATTTTCATGAATTTCTGGGCCAAATGGAAGGAATTTAGTGTTTAATGCCTGTACATTAATGGCCATTTAAATCAACTAGCGAGTGGGTTTTAGTGGAATGCGGTGGATTGGAACGTTGTGGTTTGCGGTGAAGTCGGGAGGAAAAATACAGCCGGTTCATACATTTTTTTTGGACCCCATTTTGCAACATGAAAATATTATTAACGTCTCCATAAAAAACAACTTTTAATATAAAAATAAACTATTTACCTTTTTTTCTCCCCTACGCAAAATCCTTCCCGTTATCGGCACTCGCGGCTTTTGAAGGTGATTTTTAAATTACTCTAGATAATAAATAATCTAGCGTAATTTAAAAGTACCTTCATTAATGAAATGTCAGAGCGATTTTTCTTCCGCAACGAAATCGCCCGACATGGATCAACTTGCCCAGTCTGAAGAAAAACGGCACTTTAAGCCCGCCCCCCTCTGAAAGGCGCCAAAGTCGCGCACACGGGGAGCGGCAGAACTGCAGCGCTGCTCAAGGTAAGTTTTGTAACATACCTAGTCAAAGGGTTTGTTCCCGTGCCCTTTAAGCCTGAAATCACATCAACATCTCGGATTACACAACGTGGAATCCGCACCTCCCAGGGCAAGGCTTCCAAGAACCTGCGGCTGTTCTTGCCAATGGTGTGTGTCATTTTGGGAGCAGCTCCTATTTCTCAGCTCCATTTGTAGTTTACCAACACACTCTCCCACACACACTAATTGCCATCTGCTTGTTGACTGTTGATGAATGACTCATAGCAGTTACTGACTGATGATGGCAGCTGTGCGTCACTTTCAGGAGAGTGCTGTGACCAGATGAAGAATATCTCTTGCCTGCTTAATTTTTAGTTCAGTTTAGAGATGCAGCGAGGAAACAGGCCCTTCGGCCCACCCGCACATTAATACTATCCTAAACCCACTAGGGACATTTTTTTTTACACTTACCAAACTAATTAAACTACAAACCTGAGGTAGACAAGAATACCGTTTCGGCCCAAAACATTGCCTATTTCCTTTGCTCCATAGATGCTGCCCCACCCGCTGAGTTTCTCCAGCACCTTTGTCTACCTTTGATTTTCCAGCATCTGCAGTTCCTTCTTAAACAACCTACAAACCTGTGCGCCTTTGAGTTTTGGAGGAAACCAACGCAAGGTCCCGGGGGAAACGTTCAAACTCTGTACAGACAGCACCCGTAGTCAGGATCGAACCCGGGTCTCCGGCGCTGCATTTGCTGTAAGGCAGCAACTCTACCGCTGCGCCACCGTGACTGCCCAACCTTAATCTCCGCTGTTTGATCGTTACATCCTAAACTTTGTCGAGAAACCATTAGTCGGTTTAGTTTTATGATTGTCGCATGAACCGAGGTACAGTGAAAATCTTTGTTTTCCAAGCCACCCAAACAGATCACATATGCCATACATAGACACAATGTGCAAATTCAAGTACAGTCAATCAAAGGGGGAAGATGCATAGTGGGTGGCGCAGTGGACCTGCTGCCTCACAGCAACAGAGACCATGGTTCGATCCTGACCTCAGGTGCTATATGCGTGAAGTTTTCACATTCTCCCTGTGAACACATGGGCTTTCTGCAGATATTCTGGTTCCCCCCCACACCCCATAGGTGTGCAGATTTGTAGGTTAATTGGCCCTCTGCAAACTACCCCTACTGCAATGGGAGTGGATAAGAAAGAGGGATAACATGGAACTAGTGTGAACAGGTGATCAATGGCTGGCATGGATTCAGTGGGCCGAAGGGCTGTTTTTCATGCTGACCCTCTAAAAAAATATACAGTTCTCTGCATTTTAACACATCAGTTTCTTAGACTAAAGGGCCTGTCCTACAAGCATGCAACTCCATGCGATGAGCGCGACCTAACGTGGTCGCTTGAGCCGTCCGGCGTCGCGGGGCCGTCCCACTTCGATCGCCGGAGCCGTGCGGAATTCATCCCGACATCGCGCGGGGCTCCGAAAAACTGACTATGTTCAAAAATTCCGCGCGGCAACGGCTTGTCGGCTCGCAGTCGCTTCGACGCATTACACACCACCTCGACGTCGTGTCTCCGTGAACCTATCTGTGGGTGCCTCCGTGACCCTCTATGTGTGTGGCTCCGTGGCCCTCTGTGTGTGCGCCTCTGTGCGCATGCTGGTGGGAACGGCCCTGTACAGGGGATCACCCGACCTCCGCGCGGCCCCCGCTTCTAGTTTGATCGCGCTCATCGCATGGTGGTAGGACAGGCCCTTAAAGATAATGCTAGAGTAACTCAACGAGACAGGCAGCATCTCTGGAGAGAAGGAATGGGTGACGTTTCAGGTCATGACCCTTTTTCAGACTCTGGTCTTGACCCGAAACTTCACGCATTCCTTTTCTCCAGAGATGCTGCCTGTCCCGCTGAGTTACTCCAGCGTTTTGTGCCTATCTTTGGTCTAAACCAGCATCTGCAGTTCCTTCCTACCTGCGATGGGGTAGAGGTGAATCGGACAGTATCCTCGTTTGTGGAAAGTCTGTCCGGAAACCTGATAACAGAGGGGAAGAAGCTATTCCTGAGTCTGGTGGTGCGCGCTTTCAAGCTTCTGTACCTTCTACCGGACGGGAGCTGGGAGAAGAAGGAATGACCGGGGCGGGGTAAGTCTTTGATTATGTTGGCTGCTTTTCCAAGGCAGCATGTAGTGTGGATGGAGTCAGTGGAGGGGAGTCTGGTCTATAGGCTTTCTACTACAGACTTTACACTGCTGTGGTTGCTCTAGATACTTCATAGCCCTGTCCCACGGTACGAGTTCATTCCAAGAGCTCTCCCGAGTTTGCCCTGATTCAAACTCTGAGATTTACGGTAATGGCCACTCGTTGGTACTCGGGGCTCTCGTGGACATTTTTCAACCTGTTGAAAAATCTTCACGAGTCTTCCCATGCTTACCTGCCATTAGCGAGTCTTCCCGAGTACCTGCCGTTAGCGTTACGAGCCGCTAAGTGTCGTCCCCGAGCTCCGACGTACCCACTACGTTCATTCTCCGTTCGAGTTTGATTACCACGAGTTTGATTTTTTTCAAACTCGGGAGAGCTCTTGGAATGAACTCGTAACGTGGGACAGGGCTTTAAAGTTTTAAATGTTAACATAGGACACAGTACAGCAAAGGAACAGGCCCTTTGAACCAAACATGGTACCAAGCTGAACTAATTTAATCAGCCTGCACTGTTTTTTGTTTTTTTAAATATTTTTATTTATTAGAGGTAAATACATCAGTGAACATCACATTTATATTGTTACAATCATTGTACACCATAATTTTATGGCTTTTAAAGAAAAAGAATAGAAAGAAAGAGAGTGAAGTAGGTGAAAAGAGTTGTGAAAGTGAAAGTGCGTGCCAAAGGGGAGAAAAAAAAACAAAACCCTTGGTCAAAGAATTAGAGAAAGGGGATTAAGAGATAACCCTGGAAAAGAAAAAGAACAAAGACAAAAAAAAAGCCAGTTACTATGTTATACATATCACGCAAAAGGAATCCACCAACTCGATAGTTTTTCATCCCCCCCACCAAGGCCCGAGGTACTCCTGCACCCTATCTTTGTAGCAATTCTATAAATGCAGACCACGTCTGATAGAAGCAATCTGATTTTCTTGCCAGGCGGAGTCTCATATCTTCCAGATGCAATGTTTCAAACATAGTTGAAATCCACATATTTACTGTTGGTATAGGAGCATTTTTCCAGAATTTTAAGATTAGCTCTTTTCCTATAATTAAGCCGTAATCAAATAGATTCTTTTGATATACATTTAACTCCAAACTACCTTCTGTCATTGCGAAAATAATCCATTCTGGCTTTGGTGTCATTTTTATTTTAAACGATTTTGTGAAGATTTCAAAGATTTCAATCCAAAACCTTTGAATTTTTGTACAAACGATGAATGAGTGCGCTATAGTAGCTTCTTGACACTGGTATTTATCACAAATTGGTGAGACGTTGGGGAACAATTTATTTAATTTCGTTTTTGAGTAGTATAATCTAAAATTGTAAATTGTATTAAAGTGCGTCTGACGTTAATTGAGCATTTGTGCACATTTAATTAGTACTCTTTCCACCTTTCATTGGAAATTTTTATGCTTAGTTCATTTTCCCACTCACCTCTGAAACCTTCCATTGTTGGTATTAATGCATTTAGTATAATATATATATGAAATTTAATTTGCTGATTCTGCCTTTGTATTCATTACTTCATCTAGTAAGTCTAATGGCATTTTGTGAAATTCTTATGCATGTTTTTTCAGATAATCACATATTTGGAAATATTAAAAATACTGATTGTTACCCAGATTGTATTTTAGTTGTAATTGTTTAAATGATAATAGTTTTCCCGTATCATACAAATCTCCCAACATTTTAATTCCTGCTCTTTCCCATTGTATAAATGCTTTATCTATAATTGTGGGTTTAAACAGAGGGTTTTTAGCATAAGGAGATAGGAGAGATAAGTTTCTTAATTTTAAGTTGTATTTTATTGTTTCCAAATTCTGATTGTACTATGTATAATTGGGTTTTGTTGTAGTTTGTATTATTCACGATCATTGGTGAAAGAAGGATCGCACCAATATTAAAGGGGAAGCAGTCCTCTTTCTCCATAACGATCCATTCCGGTTGATGAAGAGAATTATCCAACAATTGAATCATATTTCTAATATTTACCGACCGATTATAATACATGAAGTTAGGGAGTGCTAATCCCCCTACTACATGGGTTTATTCAGCTGTGGTCTTTGTATTCTATGGGGCTTATAATCCCAAATAAAATTTGTAATATCTGAGTCCAATTTTTTTTTTAACATTTTGGGTAGATATAATGGGATTGATTGGAACGTATGGAATTTGTGGTAGAAATGGCATTTATTCGACCTATTAAGGACATCGGAAGAGTTTTCCAGAATTGAATTAAATTACGTTGTTTCTTAAGTACAGGGTTATAGTTTGCATTAAACATGTCTTGGTATCTACTAATAATTTCAATACCCAGATATTTAAATTTTTCCACAGCTATTTTAAAAGGAAATTGAACGAGATGTGTAGAATCTTTCGGTTTTATTGTCATGATTTCACTTTTATTCCAGTTTATTCTATAACCTGAAAATGAACCGAAATCCTCAATTAAATTTAAACTATTGGGTATAGTGATATGAGGCTTTGTGATGTACAAAAGTACACCATCAGCGTATAATGATAATTTATTGTTTGAATATTTTGTGTTATATCCATGGATGTTCAGATTAGTTCTAATTCTTTCCCCTAGTAGTTCAATTATGAGGGCAAATAACAAAGAACAGCCTTATCTATTACCTCTTGACAGTTGAAATTTCGTGGATAACATATTATTAGTTTATAATCTGGCCGTTGGCTTATTATATATTAATTTAATCCATTGAATGAAGTTCTCTCCCAGTTGAAATTTTTGCAATAACCATATAACCATATACTTCCATTCAACCTGATCGAATGCTTTCTCTGCATCCAGCGGAATAATTGCGTGATTTGGATCTTTAGTTTGGTGTGAGTGCATTATGTTAAGCAGACGTCTCAAATTATTGAATGATTGTCTCTTAGGGATAAACCCCGTTTGATCCGGATGTATTAGTTTACTGGCGTACTTACTTAATCTTCTTGCTAATATTTTTGCTAATATTTTTTGATCTGTATTTAACAACGCGATAGCTCTGTAAGATCCAGGTTCTTCCTCATCTTTATCTTTCTTAAGTGTTAATGTAATCGTAGATTCTGCAAATGTTTGTTCTCTGAAAGCGTGTGTGTACATTTTCTGTAGACGAGGAATAAGTATATCGTAAAAACGTTTATAGAATTCATTACTGAATCCGTCAGGGACCTGGTGTTTTTCCATTTTTTTAAAATGAGATTATTGTTTCTTCTATTTCCTTATTTGAGATTCGTGCTCCCAATTCCTCTTGTTCCTGCAATTCTAGTTTGGGAACGTTGCAATTATCCCTGCCTGTTTACTTAGAACAACTGATGAGTTACTGTATATTTACTTTGATTTTTGTATTTAATGTGCCAATGAAGCTGCAGCAAGTAAATATTTGATTGCTCCAGTTTATATCCGGTCGGTCCCTGTGATAAATAAAAGGCTCTTAACTTGACTATTAAGCCAGGAGAAGTCGGGAAGTGAGCCTTGCGAGCGTGTCCATTCCTAATTAAATCTATATTTAGTTGCAGCCTGGGCAAAAGTTTATATATTTATTTTATTTCTAAAAATAAAGTTTATTCAGAATAAAAAAAACGTATACGAAACAAGATGGGCCAGCAGTGGTAGACTTACTGCCTCACGGTGCCAGAGACCCAGGTTTGATCCTGACGACGGGTGCTGTCTGTATGGAGTTTGCACATTCTCTCTGTGATACTGTGGGTTTTCTCCAGTTTCCTCCCACATTCCAAAGATGTACAGGTTTGGAGGTTAGTTGGCTTCAGTAAAATTGCAAATTGTCCCTAGTGTGTAGGATAGTGATAGTATACGGGGTGATCGCTGGTCGACACAGACTCGATGGGCCGAAGGGCCTGTTTTCGTGCAGTATCTCTAAAGTCACAAGAACAGAGCATAAACTCTTCTGATATTCTCAGCGTCGATACTATCATTCGTGACGTATTCAGCAGTGTTCGCACTATCCTTAAACCAAGCACATTCGCCCTTCACTTTATGTCTAGACTTAAAACCTATTTCTACTCACAAGCGTTTCTTGAGGTCCTCAGAGGGAGCGCTGTATGTGTGTATTTATGTATGTATTGTTAGATCTATGTACCACTGTATGTAGCATGTTAGTACCTGCACTGATGTAAAGCCCTTTGGTCAACGAGAGTTGTTTTTAAATGTGCTCTAGAAATAAAATTGACTCGACTTGTTCGATGGGCATCCCCACTGGACTGTGCCGCTCGATGTCCCACAGCAGAAGGACCCAGATTACCTGTGGGTCATTGGGCAGCTCATCGCTCTCACTCCACCCCCAACTTTGGGTGAGGGAGGTCATAAGTTCAAATCCCATCCTTGGGGCAGCACCAACAAACCCAGGCTGACGGTGACATGCAGGAGTGAAGAGTGCCCCCCTGAGGGTGCAGTGCTGCACTGCACCAGGTCTGAGCCAAGAATGTTTTATTGTCTTCTAGACCCAAGTGCAGCTCTCCCATCACTAGATTCCACCACTCACCCGTTCCCCCAACGCGAGCCGCTCCTCCTCTTCATCCTCCCTCTTCAATCTCTAGGGAGGACAGGGTAGCAGAGAGGGAGGGGGGGAGGGGGACAGGGAAGGAGATAGAGAGGGTAGGAAGGGAGAGGGATGGGTAGAGAGGGAGGGGGGCAGAGAGGGAGATGGAGGGGGTAGAGGGGGAGGGGGTAGAGAGGGAGGGGGGCAGAGAGGGAGATGGAGGGGGTAGAGAGGGAGGGGGAGGGGGTAGAGAGGGAGATGGAGGGGGTAGAGAGGGAGATGGAGGGGGTAGAGAGGGAGGGGGACAGGGAAGGAGATAGAGGGGGTAGGGAGGGAGTGGGAAGGGTAGAGAGGGAAGGGGGCAGAGAGGGAGATGGAGGGGATAGAGAGGAAGGGGATGGTAGGGGAGGGGGGTGGAGTGAGGCAGAGAGGGAGGGGTGTAGAGAGAGACTGAGAGGGAGGGGGTAGAGTGGAAGGGGGGTAGTGAGGGTGGAAGTGAGGGTAGATAGGGAGGGGGCATCTCCCTCCTCCACCCCGCCCCATCTCCCCCCCCCCCCCCCCCCCCATCGCCCTCTACCACCCCACTCCCCACTCCCTACTCCATCTCCCTCCTCCTCCTCCCATTCCCTGCCCCAGGACCTTCCCAGGTCGTAAAGCAGCGCCAGGGCCTGGAACTCGGCCTGGTTGTCGTACTCGGCCCGACCCTGGCAGTCGAGTGCTCCCCATCCCTCCCGGAGTGTCCCGTCCTGCCTTGCGAGTGCATTGTGACGTCACAGTTTGTGTTTCCGAAATGGGTGAGTTTTCGGGCTGTTTTTAAAACTTGAAACAATTAATAAGTTTGGAAATATAGGAGGGAATGCGACGGGAAGATGTTTATCGCCGCGACGGGGAAAATGTGTGTAGGATATGTGAAAATGGTAAGGCTGTGGCCTAGCGTTTGGAAGAAGATGGGAAAAGTAGATTGGCACATCGTCGGCAGAAACACAAACAATTGGAAGAGTTTTAGTATTATAGAGATGTCCCAGATGGAACAATTAAATCCTTACTCGCGGCAGCACAACAGAATTTAATTATCACAAAGTGCTGGAATAAACGTGTCTGATGCTGATTTACAACAAAAATGATGCAAAGTGCTGGAGTATCTCGTGGACACAGGAAATTGCACATGATGTTTTGTTAAAGAAGGAACTGCAGATGCTGGAGAATCGAGGGTGACACAAAAAGCTGGAGAAACTCAGCGGGTGCAGCAGCATCTAAGGAGCGAAGGAGATAGGCGACGTTTCGGGTCGAGACCCTTCTTCAGACTGGTCAGGGATCAGGGAAACGAGAGATATAAACGGTGAGGTGGAGAGATAAAGAACAATGAATGAAAGATATGCAAAAAAGTATTGATGATAAAGGAAACAGGCCATTGTAAGCTGTTTGTGGTGTGAAAATGAGAAGCTAGTGCGACTGGGGTGGGGGGGGGGGGGAGAGATGGAGAAGGAATGTCAGGGCCCGAGGGCATTGCACATGCTGATTTACGATATAAAGATGCAAATTGCTGGAGTAATTCAGCAGGTCCTGATCTGAAATGTCACCTATCCATGTTCTCCATAGGTGTTGCCTGACTTGCTGAGTGACTTCAGCATTTTGTGTGGGGTTTTTTTGTGCACCAGTGCCTACAGTTCATTCTGACTGCATTTACTTGTCATTTGTACCAGGAATGGAACAATTACATTCTTCCTTAGTTTAGTTTAGTTTATTGTCACATGTACCGAGATACAGTGAAAAGCATTGTTTACTTAAAAGATACAGCATGGAAACAGGCCCTTTAGCTCACTGTGTCCACGCTGACCATCGATCACCTGTTCACACTAGCTAATAGACAATAGAAAATGGACAATAGGTGCAGGAGTAGACCATTCAGCCCTTCGAGCCAGCACCGCCATTTAATGTGATCACGGCTGATCATCCCCAATCAGAACCCGTTCCATATCTTCTCCCTTCTCCCCATATCCCCTGGCCGTTATCTTTAAGAGCCCTATGTAGCTCTCTCTTGAAAGTATCCAGAGAACCGGCCTCCACCACCCTCTGAGGCAGAAAATTCCACAGACTCACAACTCACTGTGAGAAAAAATGTTTCCTCATCTCCGTTCTAAATGGCTTACCTCTTATCCTTAAACTATGGCCCCGGGTTCTGGACTCCCCTAACATCGGGAACATGTTTCCTGCCTCTAGCGTGTCCAAACCCTTAATAATCTTATATGTTTCAATAAGATCCCCTCTCATCCTTCTAAATCCCAGAGTATACAAATCCAGCCGCTCCATTCTCTCAACATATGACAGTCCCGCCATCCCTGGAATTAACCTCGTGAACCATCGCTACTCTCCCTCAATACCAAGAATGTCCTTCCTCAAATTAGGGGACCAGAACTGCACACAATACTCCAGGTGTGGTCTCACCAGGGCCCTGTACAACTGCAGAAGGACCTCTTTACTCCGACACTCAACTCTTCTTGTTATGAAGGCCAACATGCCATTCTCTATGTTATACCACGTTCTCATCTAGCCCCTACACACTAGGGGGAAATTTACAGAAGCCAATTCACCTACAAACCTGCACGCCTTTGGGATGTGGGTCTCTCATTGAAATATATAAGATTGTTAAGGGTTTGGACACGCTAGAGGCAGGAAACATGTTCCCGATGTTGGGGGAATCCAGAACCAGGGGCCACAGTTTAAGAATAAGGAGTAAGCCATTTAGAACAGAGAAGGGGAAACACTTTTTCTCACAGTGAGTTGTGAGTCTGTGGAATTCTCTGCCTCAGAGGGCGGTGGAGGCTGGTTCTCTGGATACTTTCAAGAGAGAGCTAGATAGGGCTCTTAAAGATTGCGGAGTCGGGATATGGGGAGAAGGCAGGAACGGGGTACTGATTGGGGATGATCAGCCATGATCACATTGAATGGCGGTGCTAGCTCAAAGGGCCAAATGGCCTACTCCTGCACCTACTGTCTATTGTCTATTGTCATGGAAAACCTGGACATAGCCCACATGATCACAGGGAGAACGTGCAAACTCCGCACACAGACAGAACCCGAGGTCAGGATCGAACCAGGGTCTCTGGCGCTTTGAGACAGCATTGCCACCAGTTGTGCCAATGTGCTGTGGTTTAACAGTCCTCTTCACTCAATAGACAGCAAATATTCCGTGAGCTTATCTTGAAGGACAAGGAAGTCCTCTCCAGTATCGTGGTCAACATTCCACCCTTCCATCAGTTGTTGTTTCTAGCAGCTTATTGCACTGTATCTTAAGATGGACCTTCAACATACTTCTGGATACTTTCAAGAGAGAGCTAGATAGGTCTCTTAAAGATAGTGGAGTTAGGGGATATGGGGAGAAGGCAGGAACGGGGTACTGATTTGGGATGATCAGCCATGATCACATTGAATGGCGGTGCTGGCTCGAAGGGCCGAATAGAAACATAGAAACATAGAAATTAGGTGCAGGAATAGGCCATTCGGCCCTTCGAGCCTGCACCGCCATTCAATATGATCATGGCTGATCATCCAACTTAGTATCCCGTACCTGCCTTCTCTCCATACCCTCTGATCCCCTTAGCCACAAGGGCCACATCTAACTCCCTCTTAAATATATCCAATGAACTGGCCTCAACTTCCCTCTGTGGCAGAGAATTCCAGAGACCCACCACTCTCTGTGTGAAAAAATTTCTTCTCATCTCGGTCCTAAAGGATTTCCCTCTTTTCCTTAAGCTGTGACCCCTTGTCCTGGAAGCTGTGACCCCTTGTCCTGGAATGGCCTACTCCTGCACCTATTGTCTATTGTCTAACATGAAAAATAGAATACTGCAGGAACGTCTATTTAAGAAAACAGTCATGTTAAGGACAATGCTGAACCCCAAGCCATCCAGCAAAACATTGCGGGGTGATCGATGATCGGCGTGGCCTCGATGGGCTGAAGGACCTGAATCCACGCTGTACCTCTAAAGTCTAGTGCAGCACAATGATGCAGCAGTAGAGTTGCTGCCTTGCAGTGCCAGGGACCCAGGTTCAATCCTCACTACAGATACTGTCTACATTCTCCCTGTGACCACGTGTGTTTTCCTCCCGGTGCTCCGGTTTCCTCCCACACTCCAAAGACGTGTAGGTTTGTAGGTTAATTGGCTTCAGCAAAATTGGAAATTGTCCCGAATGTGTAGGATAGTGCTAGTGTTGGTCGACGTGGGCCGAAGTGCCTGTTTCATCATTGTATCTGAAGCATGCAAGAGGCCTTGCACTCATCATCAGCAAGAGAAACGCGCTCCACCAGCATCAGCCCCTGACAATGAAGGTCCACATGAGACCCTGGCGCTGACCATTCACCATGGTCTTCCAAACAGTTCCTCTGCCATCCTTCCCATTTCAAACTCGGCCTCTACACCTCCCACCTCCTCACAGGGGCTTCAGGGGTTATGGGGAGAAGGCAGAAGAATAGGGTAGAGAGGGAAAGATAAATAAGCCATGGTTGAATAGTGGAGTAGACTTTTATTTGTTTAGTTTAGAGGCACAGGCCCTTCGGCCCACCGAGCCCGCACCGACCTGTGACCCCTGCACATCAACACTATCCTACACACACTAGGGACAATTTTACATTTATACCTAGCCAATTAACCTACAAAACAATACGTCTTTGGAGTGCTGGACGAAACCGAAGATCTGGGAGAGAAATCCCACGCAGGTCACGGGGAAAACGTGCAAACTCCGTACAGACAGCGCCCGTGGACAGGTTTGAACCCAGGTCCCTGGCGATGTAAGGCAATAGCTCTACTGCTACGCCACCATGCCGCCTGCTTGATGGGCCTGCTCCACTTGGCCGTTATTTACGTGACAGGCCGGCAGTGACCGACGCGCGACGGTCGCGCACGTCATCATGCGTCCGCACAGCCGTCTAGAGCACGTGACGTCATTTGAAGATATTTTGGGTCGAGACTCTTCAGTCTGAAGAAGGGTCTCGACCCAAAACATCACCCATTGCTTCTCTCCAGAGATGCTGCCGGTCCCGCTGAGTTCCTCCTGCATTTTGTGTCTGTCTCCAATCGTCTTGTCCCCGCTCTGGGAGTGGGAGTGCGGGCGGATCCGGATCCGCAACGGCCGTGAGCCCCAGACCGAGCTCGGCGACTGTTTGCCTGCTTCTGCTGCTGTTGGAGGTGAGACGTTGCATCGTGCCAGGGTCTTGGGCCTGTCCCACTTTGGCCGTCAGTTACGCGACAGACCGGTGGCGCGTGAAGATTTTGTGCAGGACGAAGTCCACACTCCTCTACGCCATTCCATGCGCCCGTCCCGCGCTACCCACACGCTAGCAGGTCACGTAAATGACCCGTGAATGACGGCCAAGTGGGACAAGCCCTTAATACTGCTCTTGGAACCTATGAACCTCCCCTACCCAGCTTTTCATCCTGTGGTTACAGTTTCCATGCTCTAATGCTCGTTGTGGAAGTGACTGTCTCCTGATATCCCTTTATTGTGACCATGGCAGGTGAATGAGTTCTATAGACAATAGGTGCAGGAGTAGGTCCTTCGAGCCAGCAACGCCATTCAATGTGATCATGGCTGATCATCCACAATCAGTACCCCGTTCCTGCCTTCTCCCCATATCCCCTGACTCCACTATTTTTAAGAGCCCTATCTAGCTCTCTCTTCTAATTTTAGATCACTTCAGAAAGAACCCAGAGCTGAAGTTAGACATTGGAGTCTAGATATAGTTTACATCCCCGGAGCCTTTGATCAGAGAAGTCAACACTTCACAGGCTCAGAAGCTTCAGCTGTGATTAATTATGTATAAATGCTTCCTGCATTAGATATTGGAACATGGGTATAGTGACAGCAAAATATTTTGGTTTGGATTCCCCTGACTGTAGGTGGAGCAGATTACACTTTATGATGACCTCTTACTTAATTTTTTCCTTAGTCATATATTGAGTTCAGTTGAATGCACTGGGCTGATACTTCAGGGGGAATAGAAACATAGACAATAGGTGCAGGAGTGTGCTGTTCGAGCCAGCACTGCCATTCAATATGACCATGGCTAATCATCCAGAATCAGTACCCCGTTCCTACGTTCTCCCCATATCCCTTGATTCTGTTAGCCCTAAGAGCTAAATCTAACTCTCTCTTGAATACATGCACTGAATTGGCCTCCACTGCCTTCTGTGGCAGAGAGTTCCACAGATTCACAACGCTCTGGGTGAAAATGGTTTTCCTCATCTCACTCCTGAATGGCCTGCCTCTTATTCTTACACTGTGACCCCTGGCTCTGGACTCCCCGGACATGGGGAACATTTTTCCTGCATCTCGCCTGTCCAATCCCTTAATATGGAAGTGCAGCTGGCAGTCTCGCCAAAGCAAGCAGACTCTGGAGGATAGGCGACGTGGAGGCTTGGAGACTGCTCCTCTTATAGGGCTTATTGGAAATGGGGCTACAGTCACAGGATCTATCTATGAATCTGAAGTCATTTTGGTCTGAGAGTCATAGAGCCTTACAGCACAGAAACAGGCCCTTCGCCCCAACTTGTCCATGCTGACCCATGCGAAGCTAGTCCCATTTCCCTGCATTTGGCCCATGTCCATCTAAACCTTTCCTATCCAAATAGCAAGTACAGATGTCAGGGGTTATGGGGAGAAGGCGGGAGAATTTTGGTCGCCTAATTATAGGAAGGATGTCAACAAAATAGAGAGAGTACAGAGGAGATTTACTAGAATGTTGCCTGGGTTCCAGCAACTAAGTTACAGAGAAAGGTTGAACAAGTTAGGTCTTTATTCTTTGGAGCGCAGAAGGTTAAGGGGGGACTTGATTGAGGTCTTTAAAATGATGAAAGGGATAGACAGAGTTGACGTGGATAAGCTTTTCCCATTGAGGATAGGGAAGATTCAAACAAGAGGGCATGACATGAGAATTAAGGGACAGAAGTTTAGGGGTAACATGAGGGGGAACTTCTTTACTCAGAGAGTGGTGGCAGTGTGGAATGATCTTCCTGCAGAAGTGGTGGAGGCAGGATCGATTTTAACATTTAAAAGTAAAGTGGATAGGTATATGGACGGGAAGGGAATGGAGGGGTATGGTCTGAGTGCTGGTAGATGGGACTGGGGGAAAATAAATGGTCGGCACGGACTGGAAGGGCCGAGAAGGCCTGTTTCCGTGCTGTAATTGTTATATGGTTATATGGTTAATCGGGTGAGGAGGGAGGGAGAGATAGATCAGCCGTGATTGAACGGCGGAATAGACTTGATGGGCCGAATGGCCTAATTCGACTCCTATTCCTTATGACCTGTGCAAGTGTCTTTTCAATGGTATGACAGCACCTGCCGCAACTACCACCTCTGGCAGCTCATTCCATATACCCACCACTCTCTGAGTGAAAACGCTGTCCCTCCGGTTCCTTTTAAAATCTATCACAGAGTGCATTTTCCCCAGAGTAGAAGCATCAAGAATCACAATCTGCTACTCCGTCGCTCCGAAGGCTGGACAGTAAAACATGTGGATTCACCCGATGGATTCTCCCCATTCACCCTATGGATTCTCCTCATGGTTTTATACACCTCGATAAGATCACCTCTCAGCCTCCTGTATTCCAAGGAATAAAGTCCTAGACTGCCCAACCACTCCCTATAGCTCAGGCTGGTCCTGGTGACATCCTTGTAAAAGTGAGGGGTTTTTTTGTGTTTATTTTTGTTAGAAGTAAGTACAATAGTGTGGTACTTGAGTACCTAACACATACATACATACATATTTCCATTCTTGTACAACTTTGTATTTTTAATTTAATAATAAATGAACAGTGAGAGAAAAAAGAATTAAAGAGTGTCGGAATAGATAGACAAGCGAAAGAAATAAAGGACAGAGATGAGAATTGATTAAAAAGATTGAAAGAAAAGAAGAAAGTGGAGAAAAGAGAGATTAGGAGAGATCTACCTATTTCGTATTTTTGCCCATCCGTCACCCGGTTCTGAACCATTTAAATTTCTAAGGTTGTGTTATGTTGCACCATATGCTTGTAAAAAGTTGGTAAAAGGAGACCAAGTCTTTAAGAATTGGTCTACTTTGCCTAGTAGGAGGAATCTCATTTCTTCAAGATGTAAAGGGCCTGTCCTACCAGCATCCGACTCCATGCGATGAGCGCGATCAAACTAGAAGCGGGGGCCGCGCGGAGGTCGGGTGATCCCTGTACAGGGCCGTTCCCACCAGCATGCGCCTGCATGCGGCACGCACGACCAAACCGGCAGCGAGGGCCGCGCGGAGGTCGGGTGAGTGGCGCAACGCGGCGCAAAGTGAGGCGAACTTGGAGCGAAGTCTTAAGGTAAGTTCGCCAGGACAGAGAGGGCCACAGAGGCACACACACAGAGGGCCACGGAGCCACACACATAGAGGGTCACGGAGGCACCTACAGATAGGTTCACAGAGGCACGATGTTGAGGCGGTGTGTAATGCGTCGAGGCGACTGCGAGCCGACAAGTCGTTGCCGCGCGGAATTTTTGAACATAGTCAGTTTTTCGGAGCCCCCCGCGATGTCGGGACCAACTCTGTACAATTCTGCACGGCTCCGGCGATCGAAGTGGGACCGGCCCCGCGTCGCCGGACGGCTCAAGCGACCACGTTAGGTCGCGCTCATCGCATGGAGTTGCATGCTTGTAGGACAGGCCCTTAACGTTTCCGACATATTTGAAATCCACATTTTGAATGTCGGCGTGGTTGCGTTTTTCCAGAATTTGAGTATAAGTTTTTTTGCTGTTATTAAACCGTAATTAAGAAAAGCTTCTTGGAATATCGTTAGTTTACTTCCCTCTTCCATTGATCCAAAGATAATCAGTTCTGTATTGGGGAGTAAAAGTGAGGTTGATAGGTATTTCGATATCCCTGGATGTGGGATTAAGACGCAAATTGTAGATAATGTGTCGGATTGAACTTTAACCCAGACGAGGGTTCAGTTGAATGCACTGGGCTTGTACGTTAGGGGGAATATAGAAGTGGGCAGCACGGTGGCACAGCGGTAGAGTTGTTGCCTTGTAGCGCCAGGGACCCGGGTTCGATCCCGACTACGGGTGCTGTGTGCACGGAGTTTGCACGTTCTCCCCGTGACCCGCTTGGGTTTTCTCCGAGATCTTCGGCTTCTTCCCACAGTACAAAGACGCGCAGGTTGGGAGGTTAATAGGCTTGGGGAAAGTATAAATTGTCCCTGGTGTGCGTGTAGGATAGTGACCTGCGTGGGTTTTCTCCGGGATCTTGGGTTTCACCCCGCACTTCAAAGACGTGCAGGTTTTTAGGTTAATTGGCCTGGTAAAGTTGTAAATTGTCCCCATTGTTTGTAGGATAGTGTTAGTGTGAGGGGATCGCTGGTCAGCACGGACCCGGTGGGCCGAAGGTTCTGTTTCCTCGCTGTATCTCTAAACTAAACTAAACTAATGTGCAGGAGGCTGATTGCTTATTCATGGGTCTAGTTATAAGCGGGCTAGGAAATTACATTACATTTCTTGAAGGAACTGCAGACACTGGTTTACACAGAAGATAGGCACAAAATGGTGGAATAACTCAGCGGGACAGGCAGCATCTCTGGAGAGAAGGAATGGGAGGAATGACTTAGATTGCCTTTAAAATAGTTTTTGTTTTGTTTATTGCCACCTGTATCCCGTATACAGCAAAAAGCTTTTTATTGTGGGCAAACCAGTAAGTGGAAAAACTATACACTAATTGAGTTGTCCACAGTGTCGATACATGACCATAATCTTATCAGCCACATAATGTCAAAACTCTTCAACTCTACCCCATTGCGGAGAGTAAACCTTGTCTCTGGAACTGGTGCCCTTCAATGGTGAGAACTATATTCTGCACTCTGTATCTTCCCCTTTGCTCTACCTATTGTACTTCAGTTTGACCTGATTGTATTTATGTATGGTACGCCTCATTTGTTTGGTTGTTACCTGCCCATGTACCTGTTCGAGTGTATTTTAAGGGGCCTGTCCCACTTGGCGATTTTTTTCGGCCGTCATCATATATGCCGGTGTTATATCAGTGTCGCCAAAAGATTTTGAACATTTCAAAATCCAGCCGTGACAAAAAAAATGTTGCGACACCTGAAAAAGCACCGCGCGTCAATACGTCATCACGCCGCGTCACACCGTGAATTTTTCGGTGACCTGATACATCAGTCAATGATGCCGGCAGTTTCCGGGGAAAGTGCCAAGTGGGATAGGCCCTTAAATGCTCCCTGCCTCAACTACCTCCTCTCGCAGCTCGTTCCACAGACCCACCACCATCTGAGTGAAAATGTTTTGCCTTAGCATCATCATCATCATTGAAAACATCAACAGGCACGGTGCCTTATAATGCTACGTACAGCGCCTGTCCCACTTGGGCGTCATTTGCGCATCATTTATGCGACATCCTAAAAATTGGTAGGCGCGTCGTGACGTGTGCGTGGTGGCGTATGCAGTGACGAGCGGTATCGTGCAGTGCCCCAGGATTTTGGGATGCTCAAAATCCTCGCGCGCCACCCTTGCGCACGCTGACGTACTGACGGCGTACGTGAAGTTTCGGAGTTTTCGTGGGCGTAGCTTCGCAATTTCCGTCTGATTAGTCTTCACTTCCCGAGTTTTCATGGGCACGAATTCCCTCCATCTGTGTTGTTGGCCATTTTTCCATCCCTTTCCATAGTCGAACCTATTACATAGAAACATAGAAAATAGGTGCAAGAGTAGGCCATTCGGCCTTTCGAGCCAGCACCACCGTTCAATCTGATCATGGCTGATAATTCAACTCGGTATCCTGTACCTGCCTTCTCTCCATATCCCTGATCCCTTTAGCCACAAGGGCCACATCTAACTCCCCAACATCGGGAACAAACTTCCTGCATCTAGCCTGTCCAACCCCTTAAGAATTTTGTACGTTTCTGTAAGATCCCCCCTCAATCTTTTAAATTCTAGTGAGTACAAGCCGAGTCTAACCAGTCTTTCCTCATATGAAAGTCCTGACATCCCAGGAATCAGTCTCCTTCTCAGTACCCCCTCTATGGCAAGAATGTCTTTCCTCAGATTTGGAGACCAAAACTGTATGCAATACTCCAGGTGTGGTCTCACTAAACTGCAGTAGAACCTCCCTGCTACTATACTCAAATGCTTTTGCTATGAATGCTAACATACCATTCGCTTTCTTCACTGCCTGCTGCACCTGCATGCATACTTTCAATGACTGGTGTACCATGACACCCAGGTCGCGCTGCATCTCCTCTTTTCCTAATCGGCCACCATTCAGATAATAGTCTGTTTTCCTATTTTTGCCACCAAAGTGGATAACCTCACATTTATCCACATTATACTGCATCTGCCATGCATTTGCCCACTCACCCAGCCTATCCAAGTCACCTTGCAGCCTCCTAGCATCCTCCTCACACCTAACACTGCCCCCCAGTTTCGTGTCATCCGCAAACTTGGAGATGTTGCATTCAATTCCCTCATCCAAATCATTAATATATTTTGTAAATAGCTGGGGTCCCAGCACTGAGCCTTGCGGTACCCCACTAGTCACTGCCTGCCATTCTGAAAAGGACCCGTTTACTCCTACCCTTTGCTTCCTGTCTGCCAGCCAGTTCTCTATCCACATCAATACTGAACCCCCAATACCGTGTGCTTTAAGTTTGCATACTAATCTCTTATGTGGGATTTTGTCGAAAGCCTTCTGAAAGTCCAGATATAACACATCCACTGGTTCTCCCTTATCCACTCTACTAGTTACATCCTCGAAAAATTCTATAAGATTCGTCAGACATGATTTACCTTTCATAAATCCATGCTGACTTTAACCAATGATTTCACCACTTTCTAAATGTGCTGCTATCCCATCTTTAATAATTGTTAGTCTAACATCGGTAGTTTCCCCACTACCGATGTTAGACTAACTGGTCTGTAATTCCCCGTTTTCTCTCTCCCTTGTTTTTTTAAAAGTGGGGTTACATTAGCTACCCTCCAATCCTCAGGAACTATTCTAGAATCTAAGAAATTTTGAAAAATTATCACTAATGCATCCACTATTTCTGTGGCTACTTCCTTGAGTTCTCTGGGATGCAACCTATCTGGCCCTGGGGATTTATCGGCCTTTAATCCATTCAATTTACCCAACACCACTTCCCGGCTAACCTAGATTTCACTCAGTTCCTCCATCTTATTTGACCCCCGGTCCACTGCTATTTCCGGCAGATTATTTATGTCTTAGTGAAGACAGAACCAAAGTAGTTATTCAATTGGTCTGTCATGTCCTTGTTCCCCATGATCAATTCACCTGTTTCTGACTGCAAGGGACCTACATTTGTTTTAACTAAACTTTTTCTCTTCACATAGCTATAAAAACTTTCAGTTTTTATGTTCCCTGCCAGTTTTCTTTCATAATCTATTTTCCCTTTCCTAATTAAGCCCTTTGTCCTCCTCTGCTGGACTCTGAATTTCTCCCAGTCCTCTGGTAGGTTGCTTTTTCTGGCTAATTTGTATGCTTCATCTTTTGTTTTGATACTATCCCTGATTTCCACGGATGCACTGCCTTCCCTGATTTATTATTTTGCCAAACTGGGATGAACAATTGTTGTAGTTCATCCATGCAGTCTTTAAATGCCTTCCATTGCACATCCACTGTCAACCCTTTAAGAATTAATTGCCAGTCTATTTTGGCCAATTCACGTCTCATACCTTCAAAGTTACCTTTCTTTAAGTTCAGAACCCTTATTTCTGAATTAATGTCACTCTTCATCCTAATGAAGAACTCAACCATATTATGATCACTCTTGCCCAAGGGGCCACACACAACAAGACTGCTAACTAACCCCTCCTCATTACTCAGTACCCAGTCTAGAATAGCCTGCTCTCTCGTTGGTTCCTATACATGTTGGTTTAATAATAATAATAACTTTATTACGGACTCAAGGTCCAGACAAGGGGCAACATTACATTAAAAATGCATTGCATATCAAATATCATAAATATATATAAAATCAAGGTAAATCACATTAAAAAAAACATCATAATTTATATATTTAAAAAACCCCACAATACTTAAGTTAAAAATCCAGAGTCAAAGATGATCAATGTCGTACAATGAGACAACGATACCAGTGTCTCCACAGCTGGGATTCGTAGCGTGTAGTGCTAACCCTTATGTTTGTCAAGGCCACAATAAGCACATTTTTAGAGTCATTTATCCTGCAAATGAATTTATACATGTGGTGTCTTGGGATAGCTTCTAAAGTACTGACTCCTGCAGCCACAAACATATTACTGGCACTACACCATCTTGGTTGCCTTAGCAGTGTTCTCATGGCATCGTTATATGCCACCTTTAGTCTCTGCATACTTGTCTTTAAATAGTTCGACCACAGGTGCGCAGTGTAGAGGGGTGTGCAGTATGCTCTAAATAGCGACATCTTCACCACATCTGCACACGCACCAAATTTACGCGAGAGAATATTTGTCTGTATATACAGCATGCGTCGTTGCCTATAAATATCCTCATCATCTGTCATTTGTTCTGTAATAATATGCCCTAGATATTTTATCTTATTACAGACACTAAGATTGTTGTCAGACAATTTAAAATCAGGATATTTTAGGCTTTTATCCTCTTTTGGTTCTACAGACCATAACAGCACTCTTACTAGCATTATATTTAATGTCATGTTCCACACCATACAAGGAACATGTAGTAAGGAGCTGCTGGAGACCAGCGCTAGATGGACTAAAGACCACTAGATCATCTGCATACATAATATGGTTCACTAAAATATTACCAATCACGCACCCAGTGTTACAGGCTTTCAATTGTTTAGACAAATCATCAATATATAGATTAAAAAGGACTGGGGACAAAATTCCCCCTTGTCTAACACCATTGCTAACCCCAAATGGGGCTGAGACCCTATTGCCCCATTTTATTTGCATAGTCTGGTGGGCATACCAGTAGGCCAGAATTCTAACAATGTATTTAGGCACCCCTCTTTGACTCATTTTACCAAACAGCTTTCTGTGATTTACACGGTCAAAGGCTTTGGAAGCATCAATAAAGCACATAAGGATTGAAGAGTTTTTGCCTCTATATTTGTTTACAATCTCCTTTAGGGCATATATGCATAAGTCAGTGCCATGTTTAGCTTTAAAGCCAAACTGGTTATCTGTGGAGTTAGCAAACTCATTTATTCTATCCAGCAGAACTCTTTCTAAGACTTTTGACAATATGCTGGCTAAAGCTATGGGCCTGTAATTATTTAGACTGCCTACTTTACCAGCTTTGTCCTTAATAACCGGCACTAACAGGACAGACAACATTGAGTCGGGTAACAAGCCATGAATCATAAAGCCAGTAAAACAAATAGCTAGGAGAGGAGCTATCCTCATACTCGCATACTTCAGATGTTCAGCAGAGATATGATCCAAGCCACTTGCTTTGTTGTTGGACAGCTTGTTCATGGCATGATACACCTCATGTGACATAATCACCATCGAGTCATTACTCTCAACATTGTCCACCCTATACAAGTCACCTTGGACATAGTTGAATAAAGTGCTATAATGTTGTCGCCATAACTCCGCGATATTATTCCGGAGTTCCGGAGATTCCATCTAAAGTACATGGTAGAGATGTTTTGCAACTGCTAAGAGCTCCTGCTTCCCTCCAAAAATCTGTAGCATTGTTACATAGCAGCTTCTTAGCCATGGAGTCAGCCCTCATAGCTTGCTCATTTTTACAGATGAAACGAACAGCATACTTATACCTTGCATTAGTGAGCTTCTTGTGCTCAAACACAGGCCCCTGTCTTGGTCTACCTGCCATAGCCCATGCTTTGGTGGCTTCACGGGCTTCAGTATGATACTCAGCTACATACTGATTCCAGCCAGGTCTGATGTTATGTGACTTATTTTTATGCTTGCAGTAGGGCTTACTGCCTACATATAAGGCGCTGACTATATCATTATACATGGAGAAGATATCTCTCCTATGCTTCATATCTTTACAATTAACATTACTACATGTTATTGCATCTTTAGGTAGATGAATATTGCTTAAGGATTTATCTGTATGGGCATAATAGGCTATGATGTCTTCCTTTGTAAGCGTTGACCAGTCCAGTTTTTCTGTTTTAAAGCTATTTCTATCTCTGGATACCACAGGTATGTGTTCAACATTTATTGACATAGCAACAGGTATATGATCAGTCATTGCTGCCCCGTACAGAATGCTCATGCACCCCAATGAGGCATGTGCATCAGCTGTATTAATACAGTGGGCCAGCCATGATGTGGTGTGCCAGGCCTCACTAATATAAGTATAGCTATCTGTAGGTAAAAGCACTTTGCTTGACAATATTAAATTATTATCTTGACAGAACTGAGCCATAAGATTGGCAAATACTGAGTTATTCCACAGCATTGTGGCCAATAACACAATTTAATTCCAATTCCTGTGGAATTCCCAGCTGTTTAAATTTAAGCAATCAATTTTTATATGTTGTCAATTTTATCATAAATCCAATTAAGAATGCCAATTTCAGGGACAATTTCTTTCCACCTTGATAATAGAAGCCGCTTTCCCATCAAGGATTAAACAATTTAGATACATTGGTTAAATACGTCGACTCTGATAACTCCACCCATTCAAGTTTTTCATTCAAATTCACTAGATTTCTCCTCCAGTACTTGTTCCTTAGTATGTTGGCTCAGCTCTCTGTCTAGGGGTTCTCGCTTATACTAGTTTCTTAACGACTGAGTAATTTCCTAATCCGGTCTCTTAAAGGGAAGTCCTTATGTTCACAGTTCCTCGTTTGACCATTTCCAATTCCACCTCTCATGTTCCCTAAATAATTTCCATACTAGCAGATCTTCCCAACTTCCATCCTTCCTGATGTTCTCTGAATAATCCTTCCCATCTTTGGTTGCCTGTCTGGGGATGAGACAATAACAATATCAATTAATCATCAAACTCCAAATATTCCCAAGCCAAATCGCACTAGTCGGTTCCAAATCTCAAAATTGTAAAGTCCCTCCAATTCATTAGCATACAATATCAAGACCGAATCCAAAATGTTATAAATTCATTTCTAATAATCATAATTTAGACGCAAAATAGGTGTTTTGCCCCAAACCACAGAGGAATGTCTTTTTATTCAAATTCAGTTATTTCAAGTGGAGCTTGCTACAATAGTCGTCATAGGTTGTCGGTGTTGTTTCTTTAGGGTAGATTAGACAGTGTCCTTTATTTTCCTTCCTTTTCTGGCTTCAAAAGCTAGATGATATTAAAGTTGGGCACTAGAGTAGGTCTTGGTCTTCTTCTTTCCTGATGTCAGTTTCAAGGGAGTAGGCAGCTCTCTCTATGAGTCTGAAGAAGGGTCTCGACCTGAAACGTCGCCTATCTCCTTCGCTCCTTTGATGCTGCTGCACCCGCTGGGTTTCTCCAGCTTTTTGTGTAACCCTCGATTCTCCAGCATCTGCAGTTCCTTCTTTAACAGCTCTCTCTATCGTTTGGCCTTCCCAGATTGGTCTTAAAGGGGCAGGACAGTATCATTTCCTCCTGCTTGTTCCTGCCTGTTTCTGGGGAGCTACATTACCTGTGCTGTCTTCTGCCCGTTCTCAGGGGGTCTGCATATTCTTTACCTCACTCCCCAGATAGTATGTTGTCGATCGTACTGTGCTTTAGGCACCAACTCAGTAACAAGTTAGTATAATAGCTCCTTTCCACACTCCCGTACCTCATGTACAATAAGTTTGTTTCTTCTCTCCCTGGTGCCATTTCCTCTCCTTAGTTCCCCATGCTTTCTCACACCAGCTGCTATGTTTCCCTTGCGCAGTCCTTATTCTTTCAATGAGGGTTATCGATAATTGGATTCTTTGTGTCTCCTCCTAGGATTTGGAAGGGGGTGATGTTCTTTCTGTTTTTTATTGCTGTTTCATAGAAACATAGAAACATAGAAAATAGGTGCAGGAGTAGGCCATTCGGCCCTTCGAGCCTGCACCGCCATTCAATGTGATCATGGCTGATCATCCAACTCAGTATCCCGTACCTGCCTTCTCTCCATACCCCCTGATCCCTTTAGCCACAAGTGCCACATCTAACGCCCTCTTAAATATAGCCAATGAACTGGCCTCAACTACCTTCTGTGGCAGAGAATTCCAGAGACTCACCACTCTCTGTGTAAAGAATGTTTTCCTCATTTCGGTCCTAAAGGAATTCCCCCTTATCCTTAGACTGTGACCCCTTGTTCTGGACTCCCCCAACATCGGGAACAATCTTCCAGCATCTAGCTTGTCCAACCCCTTAAGAATTTTGTAGGTTTCTATAAGATCCCCCCTCAATCTTCTAAATTCCATCGAGTACAAACCGAGTCTATCCAATCTTTCCTCATATGAAAGTTTCGAGCCATGTGAGGACACCTTCAGATTTAATAGATGGTATTTAACTGGCAGGTTAGGGCTAAAGAAATGGGTTCGATGGCCAAAATGTCCCTGCCCCCCGATCTCCTTGCCAGTGTCCTCGTCCTCTACCCTCGGGGTCCCAAGTGGCCCGGGACCCTCTCTGAATCCACTGGTTTCTGAAACCCCGCGGCCCTCTTCTCTGCCCCCTTCCTTCTCGGTAGTACTCCCTCACACGACAATGTCCCCCACCGACTCCAATGTTCCCCACAGTTGTAGCACTGGTCAGGTCTGCACACTCTATAACCTCTCCAGCCAAACCGAGGAAAGGTCTCTTGGGATGGCAGGTCTATCCAAGCTTTGAGGTCTTCCTCCGCCTCCATGTCTTCCACCGTAGTTATTTCCTTCTTTTGAATCTTTAATATAGCTGAGCTGCCCTCGGACCAGGCTGCATTAAAGTGTGAATGCCTGTGGTCTGGGGGACATTTACACCTAATGCGGGACTTAATACCAAAGGTGGAGTAGGCAGCGTTCTACAAACGAACTGCCAACGGGGAATCCATTCTATACCCACCCTCCATCCAGGGGCGGAAATCCCAGGGGGGACATAGACATAGAAACATAGAAATTAGGTGCAGGAGTAGGCCATTCGGCCCTTCGAGCCTGCACCGCCATTCAATATGATCATGGCTGATCATCCAACTCAGTATCCTGTACCTGCCTTCTCTCCACACCCCCTGATCCCTTTAGCCACAAGGGCCACATCTAACTCCCTCTTAAATATAGCCAATGAACTGGCCTCAACTACCCTCTGTGGCAGAGAGTTCCAGAGACCCACCACTCTCTGTGTGAAAAAAGTCCTTCTCATCTCGGTCCTAAAGGATTTCCCCCTAATCCTTAAGCTGTGACCCCTTGTCCTGGACCTCCCCAACATCGGGAACAATCTTCCTGCATCTAGCCTGTCCAACCCCTTAAGAATTTTGTACGTTTCTATAAGATCCCCTCTCAATCTCCTAAATTCTAGAGAGTATAAACCGAGTCTATGCAGTCTTTGTTCTCCCCTCCCCTCCCATGATCCCCCCTCCCCTTGTTTTGAGAGGTGGGGGACGATCCCCTCCATTTTTTGTAATCCGGATTTTAAAACTAGGTGAAATCTCCGCTTTCCGTGAGACAGTGGGGGTGGGACTGATGATCGGGGGCGCTGATTGGATGAGAGAGACGTCGGTCAGCAGGCAATGTGTGTGGTGGGGGGGAACCATGATGATTCAGCGCGATGATTGGAGGAGGGAGGTGTCAGTCAGAGGCGGATGTAGGGGGGTGGGACTGAGGATAGAGCGCGGTGATTGGAGGAGGGAGACGTCCATGGAGCAAAGGTCATGGAGCGGAGCTTGAATTAGAAACATAGAAACATAGAAAAATAGGTGCAGGAGTAGGCCATTCGGCCCTTCGAGCCTGCACCACCATTCAATGTGATCATGGCTGATCATCCAACTCAGTATCCCGTACCTGCCTTCTCTCCATACCCCCTGATCCCTTTAGCCACAAGTGCCACATCTAACGCCCTCTTAAATATAGCCAATGAACTGGCCTCAACTACCTTCTGTGGCAGAGAATTCCAGAGACTCACCACTGTCTGTGTAAAGAATGTTTTCCTCATCTCGGTCCTAAAGGAATTCCCCCTTATCCTTAGACTGTGACCCCTTGTTCTGCACTCCCCCAACATCGGGAACAATCTTCCAGCATCTAGCTTGTCCAACCTCTTAAGAATTTTGTAAGTTTCTATAAGATCCCCCCTCAATCTTCTAAATTGTATGCCCGGGTCATAGGGTCACAAGCGAAAAACACACTCGGCAGCCCAGGACTCAAACCTGCGCCTCATCCGCAGCCAGGATCGATCCCAGGTCTCCGGCGCTGCAATCGCTGCCAAACCACCACTGGACCATCCCCCTCCCCACCCGAGAGCCCCCCCCCCCCCCCCCCCCCCCCACTTCATGCCAGGGGATGGCCAGAGATGTCAGAAGTCAGATGGGAGCAGTGCCCACAGGCCCACAGCCAGCGCAGAGAAGCAGCGCTAAATCCAGCTCAACTCCGACTGTCCCACCAGGTTAACCTACAGCCCTGCCTGGACTTACGGGAACGGCGGCCCAGGTTTACAGCCAGCGCGGAGAAGCAGCGCTAGCTCCACGGCTCCAGACTGGTGTCCCATCAGTCCAGGGAGGGCTGTAGGCTAACCCGGCGAGACAGGCAGAGTCTATCTTTCTGTCTGCAAGATTATTCTATTGGTACAGCCTCCGACTAGTCCACTGCATGAAGCCTCAAGGCTCACGTGTGAAGTGGATGAAAACCTTGCAAACTAAGTCATCCCTTCAAAGGACTATTAAGGATAAGGGGGAAATCCTTTAGGACCGAGATGAGAAGGACTTTTTTCACACAGAGAGTGGTGGGTCTCTGGAACTCTCTGCCACAGAGGGTAGTTGAGGCCAGTTCATTGGCTACATTTAAGAGGGAGTTAGATGTGGCCCTTGTGGTTAAGGAGATCAGAGGGTATGGAGAGAAGGCAGGTACAGGATACTGAGTTGGATGATCAGCCATGATCATATTGAATGGCGGTGCAGGCTCGAAGGGCCGAATGGCCTACTCCTGCACCTAATTTCTATGTTTCTATGTTTCTAAGATTCTGATTTCTTAAGTTCAGTAACAGGCATAGAGTGTATTAAAAATCTGTGTTCAACCACAATGAGACACACCTTCAGCACTTTGTGTTCGGCTCAAGATCCCATCATCTGCAGTTTCTGGTGTCTCCATTGACTTTGGTATTGGTTTTGTAGAAACAAAGAACTGCAGATGCTGGATTGCAAAATAAAAGACACAAAATGCTGGAGTAACTTGGTGGGTCAGGTAACACCCCTGGAGAACATGGATAGGTTCTGTTTTTTGAAGGGGGGGGAGCTCCAAAAGCATTCGACTAGCCCCGATGTTCGACTAGCCCTGACCTGGGGTAGATCGCCCTGCGTGGGGGAGCTGAGATTCCCCCCCCGATGCAGCTTGATCGCCTCAATGAGGAAGGCCAGCCGCCGGCTGCGGGAGTAAGATCATCCCATCAACGGAAGGTGAGAGCCCCGAGGACAAAGAAGGGAAGAGATTGAACTTTCATTTTGCCTTCCATCACAGTGAGGAATGTGGAGGAGTCACTGTGGTGGATGTTCAAGTTAAAATGTATTTTGTGTGTTCTGTGGCCTTTTAATGGTATGACTGGATGGCAAATGAAATTCCTTGTATGTTGCAAAACATACTTGGCTAATAAAATAGGATTACGATTATGAGGCGACGTTTTGTGTTGGGATCCTTTTTCAGACTGATTGTCAAGAGGGGAGAAGTAAGTTGAGAGAGAGGGGCAGGACAAAGTGTTGCAGGTAATACAGGTGGATATACTGTAAATGAGGGGGTGTTTTTTATGGGGATAAAAACAGGTGTAAGACCTAAGCATTGGAGTTAAGAATTGTGAAGCTAGAGGAAGGAATGTAGGTGGGAAGGGATGGGGAGGGAAAACGAAGGTACATGTCCAGGTGGGGTACAGGGGTGGGGGAGTTATTAGAGGCGATCTAAAATTGGAGAATTTAACCATATAACCATATAACAATTACAGCACGGAAACAGGCCTTTTCGGCCCTTCCAGTCCGTGCCGACCATTTATTTTCCCCTAGTCCCATCTACCTGCACTCAGACCATACCCCTCCATTCCCTTCCCGTCCATATACCTATCCACTTTACTTTTAAATGTTAAAATCGATCCTGCCTCCACCACTTCTGCTGGAAGATCATTCCACACAGCCACCACTCTCTGAGTAAAGAAGTTCCCCCTCATGTTACCCCTAAACTTCTGTCCCTTAATTCTCATGTCATGCCCTCTTGTTTGAATCTTCCCTATCCTCAATGGGAAAAGCTTATCCACGTCAACTCTGTCTATCCCTTTCATCATTTAAAGACCTCAATCAAGTCCCCCCTTAACCTTCTGTGCTCCAAAGAATAAAGACCTAACTTGTTCAACAATTTAATGTTGTAAGCTACCCATGGCGTATGGAGGTGCTGTTCTCCCAGTTTGCATGTGGCCACACCCTGGCAATGGAGGAGGCCCAGATATCAGTTTTGATATTGTCAACTGTACCGTGATACAGTGACAATGTTTTTTTTTGCATGCTGTACTGACAGATCATAGCACACATCAGACACTGTCCCTGTGAGGCGGTGCAGTTGTCCAGCGGTTGGTCGAGTTGCTGCCTTACAGCTCCAGAGACTCGCGTTCAATCCTTACTACAGGTGCTGTCTGTATGGAGTTCGCATGTTCTCCCTGTGACCACGTGATTTTTTATCCAGGAGCCCTGGTTTACTCCCACAGTCCAAAGAGATGTAGGTTTGTAGGTTAATAGGGCTTCTGTAAATTGTCCCGAGTGTGTAGTATAGAACAAGTAGATAGGTGATTGTTAAAGAAGGAACTGCAGATGCTGGAGAATCAAGGGTTACACAAAAAGCTGGACAAACTCAGCGGGTGCAGCAGCATCTAAGGAGCGAAGGAGATAGGCGACGTATAGGACCTATAGGTGATTGTTGGTTGGTGCAGACACGGTGGGTCGAAGGGCCTGTTTCCACCCTGTATCTCTAACCTGAACTAAGCTAAAATAAACAGGCAGTGCAAAAAGTTAAAAGAAATAGAAAACAGAATATAGTGTTCCAGGTACAAAGAAAGTGCAGATTGAAAAGTGCAATGGCTCTAACAGAGTAGACTGGAATATCAGAAAGATATTCGTAGCATTTGAGTAGTCATTAGAAGTGTCTGATAACAGCGAGGAAGAAGCTATTCTTGCATCTGGGCAATCTGAGGAGGAATTGTGGTGGACAGATTTGGGCACCATATCTGAGGAATCACGTGCTGGCTCTGGAGAGGGTCAAGACGAGGTTTACAAGAACGATCTCAGGAATGATTGGGTTAACATATGATGAGCATTTGACGGCACTGGGCCTGTACTCGCTGGAGTTTAGAAGAATGAGGAGGGACCTCATTGAAACTTACCGAATAGTGAAAGGCTTGGATAGAGTGGTTGCAGAGAATGTAAGTAAGTAAGTTTATTGGCCAAGTATTAACATACAAGGAATTTTGCTGTGGTGCTCCACCCACAATGTTTCCACTAGTGTGAAAGTCCAGGACTAGAGCCTCAGAATTGGAGAAGATGAGATGAAGATGAGAAGAAGGAGATGAGAAGAAATGTATTTAGTCAGAGGGTGGTGAATCTGTGGAATTCTTTGCTACAGAAGGCTGTGGAGGCCAAGTCAGTGGATAGTTTTAAAGCAGAGATAGATAGATTCCTGATTAGTACGGCTGTCAGGGGTTATGGGGAGAAGACAGGAGAGTGGGGTTAGGAGGGAGAGATAGATCAGCCATGATTGAATATACATATATATAGCATATGATAGTATGCTATATAGCACTACACGCTATTTAGCACTACACGCTACGAATCCCAGTTGTGGAGACATTCTGTTTAGTCTGGACTTTCATTCATGTATTGTGTTTTTTTAAATATATAATTTATGATGCTTTTATGTGATATACTAAGATTGTACATGTACTTTATGATGTTTTTATATGCAATGTATTTTTATGTAATGTTGTCCCTTATCACAGTCTAAGGATAAGGGGGAATTCCTTTAGGACCGAAATGAGGAAAACATTCTTTACACAGAGAGTGGTGAGTCTCTGGAATTCTCTGCCACAGAAGGTAGTTGAGGCCAGTTCATTGGCTATATTTAAGAGGGCGTTAGATGTGGCACTTGTGGCTAAAGGGATCAGGGGGTATGGAGAGAAGGCAGGTACGGGATACTGAGTTGGATGATCAGCCATGATCACATTGAATGGCGGTGCAGGCTCGAAGGGCCGAATGGCCTACTCCTGCACCTATTTTTCTATGTTTCTATGTTATAAGTTTATTATTATTATTATTATTATTATATGTACAACATATACATATATAGTGTGTGTGTGTGTATATATATCATATATATTTGAAGAAGGGTCTCGACCCAAAACATCGGCCATTCCTTCTCTCCAGAGATGCTTCCTCACCCGCTGAATTACTCCAGGAGTTTGTGTCTACCTTCGATTTGTACCAGCATCTGCAGTTCTCTCCTACATCCATCCATCCATCCATCCATCCATCCATCCATCCATCCATCCATCCATCCATCCATCCATCCATCCATCCATCCACCCATCCACCCATCCACCCATCCACCCATCCACCCATCCACCCATCCACCCATCCACCCATCCACCTATCCATCTATCCATCTATCCATCTATCCATCTATCCATCTATCCATCTATCCATCTATCCATCTATCCCTTCCTCCCTTCCTCCCTTCCTCCCTTCCTCCCTTCCTCCCTTCCTCCCTTCCTCCCTTCCTCCCTTCCTCCCTTCCTCCCTTCCTCCCTTCCTCCCTTCCTCCCTTCCTCCCTTCCTCCCCCTGGAGATAAAACCCCAGACGCGGGACTGAGTATGCAAGTGCTAATTGAGTCCGCAAGAGTGGAGTCGGGGAAGTCACTGTGTGGAGTCGGGAGGTGCTGTGTGGTGCCATGGCCGCTGAGTCGAGTCCCTCCCCCCCACACACACACACCCCCACACACCCCCCTCTCCTCCCCCCACACACTCCCCTTTCCCCCTCATCCCCACACACCCCCCATCCCCCCTACACACCCACACCCCCCCTTTACCCCTCCCCTATTCCTCCCCCCACACCAACCCCCCCACACCACCGCTTCCCCCCCCACATATATACACACACTGTACATACACACACTGTACATACACATAGTACATACATACACAGTACATATACACACAGTACAAAAATACATACATCAAACAAAGGAAGATTACGGAGAGTCAGTTTGTCAAGGAGGTCTCTCTCTAACTTCTACAGGTGCACAGTAGAGAGCATGCTGACCGGTTGCATCGTGGCTTGGTTCAGCAACTTGAGCGCCCTGGAGAGGAAAAGACCTCCCTTCCATCGAGGGGATCTATCGCAGTCGCTGCCTCAAAAAGGCTGGCAGTATCATCAAGGACCCACACCATCCTGGCCACACACACTCATCTCCCCGCTACCTTCAGGTAGAAGGTACAGGAGCCTGAAGACTGCAACGACCAGGTTCAGGAATAGCTACTTCCCCACAACCATCAGGCTATTAAACTTGGCTCGGACAAAACTCTGAACATTAATAGTCCATTATCTGTTATTTTCACTTTATCAGTTTATTTATTCATGTGTGTGTATATACGTACATAATGATATATGGACACACTGATCTGTTTTGTAGTCAATGCCTACTATGTTCTGTTGTGCTGAAGCAAAGCAAGAATTTCATTGTCCTATCAGGGACACATGACAATAAGCTGGAGAAACTCAGCGTGTGCAACAACATCTAAGGAGCGAAGGAGATAAGCAACGTTTCAGGCCGAAACCCTTCTTCAGACCCGGCCCGAAAAGTTGCCTATCTCCTTCGCTCCTTAGATGCTGTTGCACCCGCTGAGTTTCTCAAAGTTAAAGTCAAGTCAAACAAACTTTATTGTCACTTAGAAATACATTGATATATGCAGTTCCAAATGAACTTCCGTTGCATTTGGCTCCCTGTGCAACACGATAATTAACAGAAGGATAAACATGGATAAAAAGGATAAATAGACAATGGTGGCGGCCCATTACATGGCATTCAGGAGTCTGATGGCTCGTGGGAAGAAGCTGTTGCAGAACCTTGATGTTCTGCTCCTTATGCTACGATATCTTTTGCCCGAGGGCAGCAGAGTGAACAGTCCGTGATGGAGATGTGTGGGGTCTTTTATAATACTGCTGGCCTTAGACACGCAACGTTTGGTCGCAATATCCCCGATTGAGGGGAGAGAGGTCCCGATGATTTTTTTTTTCTCCAGCTTTATTGTGCACCCTCGATTTTCCAGCATCTGCAGTTCCTTCTTTAACACACATGATAATAAAGGAGGGTTACACAAAAAGCTGGAGAAACTCAGCGGGTGCAGCAGCATAGACTTATATCAGCCCAGCTGATAGACTTGTCTGTACCCTGTATTTATTTATTTTCCATATTGCTACCACTGCACTCTGTATTTATTTTTCTATATCGCTATCACTAAGAACGACGCTAAACTGCATTTCGTTGTACCTATACTTGTATTTGTGCAATGACATTAAACTTGAATTGAATTGAAGCATCTAAGGAGCGAAGGAGATAGGCGACGTTTCGGGTCGAGACCCTTCTTCTGATAATAGAAACATAGAAACATAGAAAATAGGTGCAGGAGTAGGCCATTCGGCCCTTCGAGCCTGCACCGCCATTCAATGTGATCATGGCTGATCATCCAACTCAGTATCCCGTACCTGCCTTCTCTCCATACCCCCTGATCCCTTTAGCCACAAGTGCCACATCTAACGCCCTCTTAAATATAGCCAATGAACTGGCCTCAACTACCTTCTGTGGCAGAGAATTCCAGAGACCCGCCACTCTCTGTGTAAAGAATGTTTTCCTCATTTCGGTCCTAAAGGAATTCCCCCTTATCCTTAGACTGTGACCCCTTGTTCTGGACTCCCCCAACATCGGGAACAATCTTCCAGCATCTAGCTTGTCCAACCTCTTAAGAATTTTGTAGGTTTCTATAAGATCCCCCCTCAATCTTCTAAATTCCAGCGAGTACAAGCCGAGTCTATCCAGTCTTTCCTCATATGAAAGTCCTGACATCCCAGGAATCAGTCTGGTGAATCTTCTCTGTACCCCCTCTATGGCAAGGATGTCTTTCCTCAGATAATAAAGGAGGGTACACATAATAATAATAATAAAGGATCTTGAATAGGAAGACTACAACTCCCAGCATGCCCCGTGACGGCGTCCGCAGCGCGTCCCGGCGCTCCTCCTTGGCTTTTCTCGCGAGAGTGGAGTGGAGTGGAAGGCGGGAGGGAGGGGTCCGCCGCTGACGCGCCGCCCTCATTTGCGCCACCCTCCCTCTAGCGGCAATTGAAGCGGCATTCGGCAGTATATAAGCGGCGGCTGGAAGAGGACGGACGGCTTTCCCAAGCCCGCGCCGCGCACTCGCCCCACCGCGCTCGCTTTTCATTATTATTTACCCCCCTCCCCTTAAAACCTCCCCAAAAAAAAAAAACAAAAAACGCCCCACCTCACCTGGATATACCATTTAAATTCTCCTCCGTATCCACATGGCGAGTTCGGCCAACTCAAACCCGGTGGTAAGATGTTTTTTTCGTGTGTGAGTGTTGGTTGTTTTTTTTATTATCCTCCGAAATAAAAGCGACTTTAAGATGGGAACCATTTTATATCTTATATGGGGAAGAGAAAGAGGGGGAAAACAAATCAGATTTACTCCTGTTTCTCCTCCCCAACAAGGGTGTTCTTGCTTTTATTTTTTTTGGTTTAAAAAGAAGAAGAAGAAGAGAAAAAAAATGACAAGAATTGCATTTATTTTTATTGGAGAAAATGTGTTTGGTTGCAGTCAATGGAAAATCACCACCCCATGGAAATCTCTCCCCTCCTCCTCCCCCCCCCCCTCCCACCTTCAAAAAACAGACCTGAAAATCTAGCAATTTAAAAAAATAATAATAATAATCTGAATTTATTTAACTCCCTCCAAACAAAGTAGACTTGAGCACCCAAAAAAATAAGATGGGCTGCAGTAAAGAAAAAAAATGTGCATGAGGGGTTTGTGTAACTGCAAACTGAATTGCTCAGAATTCAGAGAAAAGGCTGGAGGAAAAGCAAATAATTTCCTCAATGTGTGTGTGTGTGTGTTTGTTCTTATTATTTCTGCTTTTGGAGAGAGTTAAAAATCAACTTCTGGTGATTTCGAAAGTGATGCAGAAGAAAAGCCCTCTTCAACCACTTGCTTCTCAACCATTTACCAATTTTATGATTATTTTTAAAAAAAAAGGATGCAAAGGATTTAAACAATGCAAAAGTCGAAATACATTATTTTATTTCGGTTGCTTAACAAGGAAATTGCTTTTTTTTTGGCTTTAAGATGAGGGGGGGGGCAAAATGTTTTTTGGGGAATAAACCAAGAAAATCTTGGATTTAGTGTGTTTTAGAGAGTTAAGCATTGTCGTGGATGTGCACATTTTAGTTATTTTGGAAAGTATGTGTGATTATAATAAACCAAACACCAACACACGCTCTCTCTTACACACACACGCACCATTGCATGGACACTGAGGCGGGGTGAGCCATTTTGTTTTGTGGCTGGCTTGGGAGGAAGCGGGTTTTTAAAAAAAATGCCGAGGGGTTGACCTCCTCTCCTGCTCGCCTGCTGCTCCAAGAGGGCGGCGGAGGCCTGGCTCCTCTCCCGCCCGCAGCAGCCTCTATTATATCGGCGGCCGCCCGCCTGGGCTGTGCCTCCCGCCCTACGTCATGGGGAGAGGGCCGCTTATAAAGGCAGCCGGCGCACAGGCCGAGCCCTTCGCATCTCACCAGCCTGCCCCCGCATTACTTGTGCGTGTGTGTGTGTGTGTTAACACCAGGGATCTCCTTTCACGTTTAGACGGTGCAGAGATGCTGTCTGACCCTGGCACATTATGTTTCTGTAAACCAGCAATTTCTTGTTAATGCACATCTCCTTTTATTTTTTGTCTTTTTTTTCCATTTCTCTTCCCTTCCCCTCTATTTCGGTATATCAGTGCACTCAGTTCCATTTTCTATTCCCTTTTCCTCCTCTGCCCTCCATTTCCTCTCCCCTCCCCTCCATTTCCTCTCCCCATCCCTCCATTTTCTCTCCCCTCCCCTCCATTTTCTCTCCCCTCCCCTCCATTTTCTCTCCCCTCCCCTCCATCTCCCCTCCCCTCCATCTCCCCTCCATCTCCCGTCCATCTCCCGTCCATCTCCATCTCCCCTCCCCTCCATTCCCCCTCCCTGTCCCCTCCCCTCCATCTCCTCTCCCCTCCATTTCCCTTTCCCTCCCCTCCATTTCCCCTCCCCTGCATTTCCTCCCCCCTCCATTTTCTCAACCCTCCATTTCCCCATCCCCTACGATCCCTTCCCCCTACTCTCCATTCTCCTCCCCTCTATTCCCATGTGTCATGTACTCTCCTGGAATAGCCACACTAGTGTTCAGGGTGTGAAAATACACCACAGAACTGCATACATTTTTAACATTAAATATTCAGCTTTTTAAATTTTAACATTAAATATTTCTAACATTAAATGATCAGCCATGATCACATTGAATGGCGGTGCTGGCTCGAAGGGCCGAATGGCCTACCCTTGCACCTATTGTCTATTGTTATCTAGTTTGGTAGGTAGTTATTTCAAGTTAATCCTCGCACGATGACCAGTAAGCCTGCTAATAAAGTTGATAAATCAAGGGGGAATTTGCCACCAGAGCAACGAGCAGGAGAGATATGACTAGCCCTTTCAAAGAGCTGGCTTCTGAATGGGCCAAATGGCTACATTTTTACATTGATCTACATGGTACTTGAAGTTATGGAATTCTGTTGTCGAGCTCCACTTGCTGGTGAGAATTGGGATCTTTGCACCAATGTCTGTATGACATTGAAATCTAGTCGTTGCGTGTGTTTTCAATTTCATTAACACCTCTCCAGCTGGTTATTGATGTCACTTGGCCCCAATGGTTAAACTTGTGCTGTCACTTGCTCATATTATGAAACATCATTTTCGTGTTGCTCCAGATTCTTGGCGCATTTGGAACATAAATTTGCTTTGCAATTAAAACAGAAAATTCAAGGAACACTGAACAGGCAGCACGTATAGAGCATGTACAGTGTTTGCACCCGAGTATGTCAAAAGTGGAAGAAACAAGTACGTCATTCAGTTCCTCAAAGGATTGTTCAACAAAATGCAAAGCATTGGAAGGAGCTCGGTGGGTCAGACTGCATCTCCAGTCTGAAAAAGGGTACCAACCTGAAATCATTTGTTCACTGCTTCCATAGATGCTGACTGATCTGCTGAGTTCCCTGGCTCAGGATTCCAGCATCTACAGATTTTTTTTTGTCTCCATTCAGTTCCTTGGTTTCCACCATTTTATGAAATCATTATACTTTATCCTTTCTCTCCACTTCTATACCATTTCCCTGGATGTCCTTAGTTTAAAAAAAATTCTGTGAGTATTTAAATTGATCCAACATTCACCACCTTTGGGAAGTTCTCAGATTTCTTACGTAAAATCAGTGCTTCCTTAATTCGTACAAATTACGAATGAACCACAGTAAGCCCAGTGCACATTTTATTTTGATTCCGCTTGAAATTATTCAGAAATTTTGGAATAAGAAAAACGGATACAGACATACAAGATGGGAATAAAATGCGCTGATTGGAAATGTGATGTGAAATATCTTTCCTATATCTCCTCCAGTCATTTCTCAGTTACTTTACAAACTTAATTTAGCCCACTGCCCGACAGTCTAAGTTTTAGGCCAGTGAGAGACAAGGAATTGCAGATGCTGGAATCTTGAGCAAAAGACACAGTGCTGGAGTGACTCAGCTGGTCAGGCAGCACCTCTATAGGATGTGGATAGGCTGTTTCAGGTCGGGACCCATCTTTGTACTCGTGGTCTGTTTCTGCATTTATTTAGGCAAGTTTGTGCAACGTATTCTTGGAATTTAACCTGACAATCTAGTGTATTGTTCCTTTTAAAGGAAGTGTAGCTTTCTTGGAGTTCAGTCATTGCAATTGAGTAGACCTGCATGAGGGATCAGACCATAACAGCATAATTTCTTCACCCCTAAATGGCATTGTGTGTGTGTGTGGTTGGCCAAATCACTGAACCTCCACAATTACACGTTTGTCACCATTAAATATTCCAGTTCTTGAGTGCAAAGCAAATGAGAACAATGCGTTTTTCAACATCAGACATCTGCTTACTTCTCTTGTTGAAGTGTCCTTTCTAGCAGGTGCTGACTGGCTCTCCATCTGAAGGGTTCAGGCCCAAAACGTCACCTTTCCATATTCCCCAGAGCATGTCATAAGTGATAGGAGCAGAATTAGTTTTTCGGCCCATCAGGTCTACAATGCCATTCAATCATGTTTGATCTATCTCTTCCCCCTAACCCCATTGTCCTGCCTTCTCCCCAAAACCCTTGACACCTGTACTAATCAAGAATCTATCGATCTCTGCATTAAATATATCCATTGACTTGGCCTCCACAACATTCTGTGGCAAAGAATTCCACAGATTCACCACCCTCTGACTAAAGAAATCGGGAACATGTTTCCTGCCTCTAGCGTGTCCAATCCCTTAATAATCTTATATGTTTCAAGAAGATCCACTCTCATCCTTCTAAATTCCAGAGTATACAAGCCCAGTTGCTTCATTCTTTGAACATATGACAGTCCCGCCATCCCTGGAATTAACCTTGTGAACCTACACTGCACTTAATAGCAAGAATGTCCTTCCTCAAATTTGGAGACCAAATTAAAGGCAGGGAACATGTTCCTGATGTTGGGGGAGTCCAGAACCAGGGGCCACAGTTTAAGAATAAAGGGCAAACTATTTAGAACGGAGATGAGGAAAAACTTTTTCACACAGAGTTGTGAGTCTGTGGAATTCTTTGCCTCATAAGACGGTGGAGGCTGGTTCTCTGGATGCTTTCAAGAGAGAGTTAGATAGAGCTCTTAAAGATAGCGGAGTCGGGATATGGGGGGAAAAGGCAGGAACGGGATACTGATTGTGGATGATCAGCCATGATCACATTAAATGGCCTCCTCCTGCACCTATTGTCTATTGTCTATTGGCTCGAATGGCCTACACTTGCATCTACTGTATTGTCTAACCCATCTGGTTCTCTAATCCCTTCAGAGATGGAAATCTGCCAGCCCCCCAAAATTTTTGCAGTTTAGGGGCAACTAGGGATGGGAAATATGTATTGACATAGTCAGTGATGCCCATATAGAATTAATATATTCAATGAGCTTGCAGGGTGCAGAAGAGGTTAACAACATTGGATTAAAGCTACAATGAGAGGTTGGACAAACGTGGATAGTTTTCGCTTGAGCTTGGAGGTTGAGGGGATACCTGATAGAATTGTATTAGAGGGATGGATATGGTAGACGGTCAGAACCTTTTTCCAGGGTGGAAATGTCAAAGGCTTGTATCAAAGGGGACAAGTTTAAGCGGACGTGTGGGGCAAGTGTTTTACATAGAGTGATGGTTGCCTGGAATGCTTAGCCGGGGTGGTGGTGGAAATAGATATGATTGTTGCATTTAAGAGGCTTTTAGATAGGCACGTGGATATGCAGGGAATGGAGGGATATTAGTTTAGAGTAGCATCATGTTCGGCACTGTTCCTGTGCTGTACTGTTCTAGTTTAGTTTAGAGACACAGCGCGGAAACAGGCCCTTTGGGCTACCGAATCTACGCCGACCAGTGATTTTCTCTCTCTCCCCCCCCCCCCCCCCCCAAATACATGAGCCCTCTCCTACACACTAGGACCATTTACAATTTTTGCCAAATCCATTTAACTTACAAACTGTGTTCTATATTTTTTTTAAACTTACATTCGTGAGTCCAGGAAGGAACGTGACACTGCAGCTGCTGATGTCTGTCACTTCCCTAGGGTCTTCATCCACATTGTAACACCCAGCACGGCAAGAATGAATCATCAGGCAGCCCTGGTACCAATGCTGCCCATTCCCCTCTTCATCGCTGTGCAGGCAATTCATCGCTGTGCAGACACAAAATGCTGGAGAAACTCAGCAGGACAGGCAGCATCTCTGGAGCGTTTCAGGTCGAGACCCTTCTTTAGACACTTGTAATCTGTGCCTGTAAATATTAGGATAAATTGGGTAGACAATAGGTGCAGGAGTAGGCCATTCGGACCTTCGGGCCAGCACCGCCATTCAATGTGATTATGGCTGATCACCCCCAATCAGTACCCCAAGGTACGAAGGAACTGCAGATGCTGGTTTAAACCGAAGATAGTCATAAAAAGCTGGAGTAACTCAGCAGGACAGGCATCATCTCTGGAGAGAATGAATGAGAACCTCAATTTAACCTGTGGATAGAAGGAATGGGTGATGTTTCGGGTCTGTAGAAGGGTCTTGACTCGAAACGTCACCCATTCCTTCTATCCACAGGTTAAATTGAGGTCCTGCTTGCTGTCATCGGAGCTGCTCTCTCCAGCTGGTCAGGAAACCTGGAAATGTAGTAAATGTTCTAGGGGAAATTTTAGTCACGACAAATGTTGGCTGCCTCGCTGCTTGTTCCTGACATGGCAGAATGTTTAAATTCAACCCAGCATTTTGGGGCAGTGGAATTCCATCAGAACTGGAGAATCCTTGAGATGTAGCAAGTTGTAAGCTGGCTGTTTTGGTCAATGGTCAATGGTTTCTTTATTGTCATGTGTACCAGTTACAGTGAAATACATTTTTTTGCATACAGATCCACAAGACTATCCCTGTACATAAAGCCCATCACTCCAGTTAGCCTAAGCCAAGGGTTCCCAACCTGGAGTAAATTTTGCCTACCCAGGGGGTAAATTTGTTGATTCTGGATTTGTACATATTTTGTCTCATTGACTGACTATGTTTGGTTCTGGTGTACTGGTATCTGTTCATCACTAGTTCATAAATAAGTCAAATTACATTGTTATGTGCTATTAAAGTTGCCAGGGGTAAACGGGACGAGAAAGGTTGGGAACCAATTGACTAAACCTAACCCTAATGAATGATTGCACAGCGGAGGATAATACCAGGGAATTACTATACAAGAGGGGATACTTGGATTTAAGTGTTTGTAACATAGGACTAGGGGGTGTAAATAGAGGGGTGTAAAAAGTGTTTGGGGGGGGGGGGGGGGGGGGTACATAGAGCAATTAAAAAGTGTTTTGGGGGGGCTTGAAATTTTAATGAAGTATTGTTTTTTTTATTTTGGCTACAACTATTACTATCGTAATGAAGATATATATTTTAGTTTGATGTTGCAAAATGCACCGTGCATTTCATGGTGTTTGCAAATTTAATTTCATATTGATGTATTTACCACTAATAAAGAGCGGTACTTTCAGCAAGTTTAATCAAGTTATTGTATTAATTATTTCTGTATTAATTGGCCCATCACTGAGCAAATATAGTTTCTAGTTCAATCAGGAAATGCAAAATGCTATTAATATTTCATAGTTTTTCTAAGTATCTATTAAATCTTTGGCAAAAAGATTTGAGGTAGCTCAAATACATGTTAGATAATCTATTATTTGGACATTTGACGATGATTAACGACAAATATCCGACAAGACTGGAGAGTTTTACTTGAACGGATTGTTCTTTGGTTGTTTTGTGATACAAATCTCCGCTCTACAAGACCTCAATCGATGTACAATGGTTATTTGCATTTCTTGTATTTTTAAAAGCTTTCCAATGGTGATCCATAATAAATTTTCAAATTTCAGGTGTCAAAGGATGATTGCAGTGTGGCTGTAATTAGGAGGGAGTTGGCAGGAGAGAGACAAGAGGAGAGGTTAAGGTTTCTTGGAGAGGAGGAGAGATGGGAAAAATGCGGGGGGAAATATTGCTGAGAGAGTTTGAGAAATAAATTGAACTTGAGTACTCTTGTTAGCTCCATTGGCTATAGGTTTTCATTTCTGCTCGGGAGTGCTGGGGCAATTGTGTTTGTCATTTGAGTTCTTCTTAACCACATAACATATAACCATATAACAATTACAGCACGGAAACAGGCCTTCTCGGCCCTTCCAGTCCGTGCCGACCATTTATTTTCGCCTAGTCCCATCTACCTGCACTCAGACCATACCCCTCCATTCCCTTATAGTCCATATACCTATCCACTTTACTTTTAAATGTTAAAATCGATCCTGCCTCCACCACTTCTGCTGGAAGATCATTCCACACAGCCACCACCCTCTGAGTAAAGAAGTTCCCCCTCATGTTACCCCTAAACTTATGTCCCTTAATTCTCATGTCATGCCCTCTTGTTTGAATCTTCCCTACCCTCAATGGGAAAAGCTTATCCACGTCAACTCTGTCTATCCCTTTCATCATTTTAAAGACCCCAATCAAGTCCCCCCTCAACCTTCTGCGCTCCAAAGAATAAAGACCTAGCTTGTTCAACATTTCTCTGTAACTTAGTTGCTGGAACCCAGGCAACATTCTAGTAAATCACCTCTGTACTCTCTCTATTTTGTTGACATCCTTCCTATAATTAGGCGACCAAAATTGTACACCATACTCCAGAATTGGTCTCACCAATGCCTTGTACAATTTTAACATTACTTCCCTACTCCTATATTCAATGCTCTGATTTATAAAGGCCAGCACACCAAAAGCTTTCTTTACCATCCTATCTACATGCGATTCCACCTTCAGGGAACTATGCACAGTTATTCCTAGATCCCTCTGTTCCTCAATTCCCTACCATTTACCATGTACGTCCTATTTTGATTTGTCCTGCCAAGATGTAGCAACTCACACTTATCAGCATTAAACTCCATCTGCCATCTTTCAGCCCACTCTTCCAAATGGCCCAAATCTCTCTGTAGACTTTGAAAATCTACTTGATTATCCACAGCGCCACCTATCTTAGTATCATCTGCATACTTACTTATCCAATTTTCCACCCCATCATCCAGATCATTGATGTACATGACAAACAACAGTTAACCCAACACAGATCCATGAGGCACCCCACTGGTCACCGGCTTCCAACCTGACAAACAGCCATCCACCATTACTCTCTGGCATCTCCCATTCAGCCACTGTTGAATCCATCTTGCTACTCTGCCATTAACATCCAAAGATTGAACCTTCTTAACCAACCTTCCATGGGGAACCTTGGCCCACTTCTCTTGCCCCACTCTGTTGAGGCAGGAAAGGAATGTGTCTTCAGCTTTCCCTGTGCTCTGATTACCTCTGTTATCAGAATCATAGAGTCAAGATGCCCCATCTACACTAGTCCTACTTGCCTGGCTTTGGACCATATCCTTCTAAACCTTTCCTATCCACGTACTTGTCCAAATATATTTAAGCGTTGTTATAGTAGCTCCCTCAACTACCTCATCTGGCAGCTCATTCCGTGCACCCACTGCCCTCTGAGTTGCCCTTCCGGTTCCTATTAAATCTTTCCCCTCTCGCCTAAAACTGATATCATCTGGTTTGTAATTCCCCTACTCTGGGCAAAAGACTGTGCATTCACCCGATCTATTCCCCTCATGATCTTATACACCTCTATAAGATCACCCCTCATCCTCCTGCGCACCAAGGAATGAAGTCCTAACTTGTTCAACCTCTCCCTAAAGCTCAAGCCATTAAGTTTGGGGAACATCCGTGTAAATTTACTCTGTCGTAAAGAATTGGAGGATAATTTTTAAGTTGCAATTTGCCCGCCCTTGTTTTTGCCTTTCTAACTCATGTCAAGTCTTTGTCTGGGCTTTATTAAATTGAAACTTGATCATTACCCAATCTCCTTGCTGAAACACCATCTTGTGCAATGAAAGTTTCAACGGTTATGTGTTTTGGTTACATTTTAGCCAGTACTGTGGTTTTGCATTATACTGAGAGCATTCGTTGCTGCGGTTCACTTATTTTTTTTATTAATACGAGTACAGAAGTACAATGAAATTCAGTGAAATACAATGGAGAGAGAGCAGGGTTGTAATGGTGGAAAACAAGACATGCTTATTTAAACAAGGCGCAAGGAACTGCAGCTCTCAACTGGATACGAGCAAAAACTAGTGCTGGAGGAATCAGTAGGTCAGCCAGTTTCTGGGAAAAGATGTAATTTTTGAATAGCTCTTACATTCATTAAATTGGTAATTATATGAAGGAATGCATTTAAATTTGAATTTCAAATGTTGTGGACACCAAGTCATAATTTTCCTGTCTCGTTAAAGTGAATGGTGGGTAATACAAGCTAGTTTGCATATAAGGAGAAATATCCAGCTGGATATATTGCATTGTTTATAATATGATTTGTTTAATGGCTCAGCTAGTTTGTTGCCTTTCTTGCATGTTTATGCCTTGTTTATCATTAATTGGATCAGAAAATGTTGGGCAGCAGTATTTAGTTGTTGCCATGCTCTAAGCAATTTTGATTGACCATTCTGTAGCCAGAAACGTTCTGAATCAGGATAAATGGTGGTTGATCAGTCACCTCATTTTGCTCCCTATTTTACTGTGGGAAGCTGTAAGAGGACTGAGGTTTTTGTTTTGCAACAGACATTGAAGTTATAAGATGTACTGTGATTTGTTTACACTTTAAGTTTGTAGCAATTAGTTAATCAAACAAATTGTTGATGTGAATTTCTATTGGGAATGCGGGGAAATACTCAGTATTATTAGTGTCCGTATTCCATGGAAGATTGTGGTTTCCTGGGTATATGGTACTGTATTCTGTTTTTGTTTGTGCATCAATTCGTTTTGATTTCTTGGAATCTGATATCTCTGAGAACAAATTACGTACAGAGGGAATCTTGGGTTCCCAAGATTCATGGCTTCCTGAAAGTGACAACACAAGTAGATAGTGTGGTAACGAAGTTGTAAGGCATACTGATCTCCATTGGTTGGTGATAAGACCATAAGATCATAAGACATGGGAGCAGAATTGGACCATTCGGCCCATCAAGTATACTCCGCCATTCAATCATGGCTGATCTATTTTTCCCTCTCAACCCCATTCTCCTGTCTTCTCCCTGTAACTTTTGTCGCCCTAACTAGTAGTAGCTAGTTGACTGACCATGGGTGATGCATCCAGGTCGGACGCAAGCCTGGGCGATGTCATATGGAGGACAGGCTGTTGCCCATGTAGCACGTCCCCCCCTCCACGTCGCTGATTGATCTAAAGGAACAGCAGGGCCATTACAGTTTGGCACCAGCGCCGTCGCAGGAGCTGCCAGAGCGAGGTTGTAGACAACGACAAACTGCCTTAGGAGCTCCAATTCCGGATTTTCTTGAGGTTTACTCCTGGAGCCTTTTCCATGACTGGATATGGCCACAAGGTAGTGGAGGTTTTAAATCAGAGTTTTCCCTCTTCTGACGAGCCCCATCTGCCCCAGACTCATGGGGATGGGAGCGTCTACCTTCCCGTGCAGGTCTATAGCACATTTCCTTAACTAATCAAGAGCCTATTAATCTCCACTTTAGAAATGCCCAATGTCTTGGCCACAGCCATCTGTGGCAATGAATTCCACCCTCTGGCTAAATTACCCCCTCATCTCCATTCTAGATATCAAATGTTTGGACATAAAATTCGGGAAGTCATGTTTGATTGAACGATATAGCATAGAAACAAGCCCTTTGGCCCATCGCCGACAGTCGATCACTAGTTCTGTGTTGCCCCACTTTCTCATCCACTCCCTACACACCAGAAGCAATTTACAAAAAGCCAATTAACCCACAAACCAGCATGTCTTTGAGTTTGGGAGGAACCCGGAGTACCTGGAGGAAATTCTTATCGTCACATGAACCACTGTACTGTCTTGCTGTATAACATTTTGGTCAGGCAACATTGTACTGTAATGCACCAATCAATTATTCTGATTGCTGCATTACAGGAAGGTTGCAGAGACTTGAGAGAGGACGTAGAAGAGGCAACAAGTATGTTGCCTGCATTAGAGAGTATTAACAATAAAGGGGGATCAAACAAATGGATTGTTTTCTCTGGAGCATCGGAAGACTGAGGGGTGACTTCATTGAAGTACGTAAAATTAGGAGAGACATAGACAGGGTGGATAATCAGTCTTTTTTTCCAGATGGCAATGTCAGCGAGCTTTAAGGTATTAAGGGAAAAGCCTAAAGTTGATTTACCTGGCATGTTATCTGGTGCCTGGGACGCTCTGCCAGGGAGGTGGTGGAAGCAGAAACAATAGCCAGATTTAGAAACGTAGAAACATAGAAAATAGGTGCATCGCCATTCAATATGATCATGGCTGATTATTCAACTCCGTATCCTGTACCTGCCTCCTCTCCATACCCCCTGATCCCTTTAGCCACAAGGGCCACATCTAACTCCCTCTTAAATATAGCCAATGAACTGGCCTCAACTACCTTCTGTGGCAGAGAATTCCAGAGACTCGCCACTCTCTGTGTGAAAAATGTTTTCCTCATCTCGGTCCTAAAGGAATTCCCCCTTATCCTTAATCTGTGACCCCTTGTTCTGGACATCCCCAACATCGGGAACAATCTTCCTGCATCTAGCCTGTCCAACCCCTTAAGAATTTTTAAAGTTTCTATAAGATCCCCCCTCAATCTTCTAAATTCTCGCGAGTACAAGCCGAGTCTATCCAGCCTTTCCTCATATGAAAGTCCTGACACCCCAGGAATCAGTCTGGTGAACCTTCTCTGTACCCCCTCTATGGCAAGAATGTCCTCAGATTTGGAGACCAAAACTGTATGCAATACTCCAGGTGTGGTCTCACTAAACTGCAGTAGAACCTCCCTGCCCTTATACTCAAATCCTTTTGCTATGAATGCTAACATACCATTCGCTTTCTTCACTGCCTGCTGCACCTGCATGCCCACTTTCAATGACTGGTGTACCATGACACCCAGGTCTCGTTGCATCTCCCCTTTTCCTAATCGGCCACCATTCAGATAATAGTCCACCCTCCTGTTTTTGCCACCAAAGTGGACAACCTCACATAATTTAAGAGGCATTTGGCCAGGGACATGAACAGGCAGGGAATTGAGTGATATAGACGATGTGTAGGTAGATGGTTCGGCATGATCGTTGTGGGCCGAAGGGCCTGTCGCTGTGCTCTATTTTTTTATAATAAGCTTGATCAGGGTTGTAAGACTTAACGCCATCACGGAAGCTGGGGAATTTAAATGTAACTACATTCAATTTAGGGTGCAAAGCTAGTATAGGTCATCCCTAGCTTAAGAAAGACCAATTTATGGACTCCCTAGGGGGCGCTGTCTTGTATGACATGGCTGCCCAGCCTGCAGCTGTTTGTCTTTCACTCTTTTTAAAAATATTTTTTGTGAGTTTTAGTGTTTTGTTTTTAGAGTTCTAGTCTTTTTTATGTGGGGGGGAAAGGGGGAAACTGCTTTTCATGGTCCCGACCTGGTCGGAGAGGCAGCTTTTCTCTGGGCTGCGCTTTCGACCTGTCCTCGCGGCCTACCAGCGGGCCCGGAGCAGCGTTTCCTGAGGGGACAGCCCAGAACCTCGGCTTCGGCTTCGGCACAGCGCTGGAGCGCTGTCGCGGAGTGGGCGATGCCTTGCCTGGGTCGCCGCGCTGGCACTTTGGCGAGCTGAGACCGCCGAGAAAAAACATCGTGGAGCTGTGAGTCTGTGGAGCGGCCAGCGGCGCTGACTTTAACATCGGGAACCAGTGGGGGAGCTCCATCCAGCGCGGCCTTGTAGGGTTCGGAAGCCGCGGACTCCAGTAAGGAAGCGGCCGTTCCAGGTGTCCCAAGCCACTGAGAAGATTCTCCCGTCGCCGGAGCACCATCACCCGGCGAGAACGGCCAGGAACATCTGGCCTCCGTGAAGGCTACTGCGAAGGCCTCAATAGGCTCGACTATGGGTGGACATGGGATGGGGACTGGACATTGTGCCTTCCCTCAATGGGAACCATTGTGGGGGGATGTTTTTTATGTTTAAATCTCCTTATTGTTGTTATAGCTGTATTTTTTTAATGTGCTGCATTGGCAAGAAGCATTTCACTACACCAATTGGTGTATGTGACCAATAAATCACCTTTGAACGATCAGACTCTCATAATGTTAAATTCAAAAGTCTGATGTATGCAAATACGTATGTTCTTACAAACGGCAGAGCTAGTTTTCTCTCTTCCATTCCACTTTTGATAATTGTTCTTTCTTATCAGCCTTTTGTACCTTTGATAGACAATAGACAGTAGGCGCAGGAGTAGACAAAAGTGCTGGAGAAACTCAGCGGGTGCAGCGGCATTTATGGAGCGAAGGAGATAGGCAACGTTTTGGGCCGAAACCCTTCTTCAGACTGATGGACAGACTCCATCAGTCTGAAGCATAGATGCTGCTGCACCCGCTGAGTTTCTCCAGCACGTTTGTCTACCTTCAATTTTCCAGCATCTGCAGTTCCTTCTTAAACACAGGTGCAGGAATAGGCCATTCAGCCCTTCAAGCCAGTACCGCCATTCAGTACCTCGTTCCTGCCTTCTTGCCATGTCCCCTGACACTGCTATCTTCAAGAGCCCTATCTAGCTCTCTCTTGAAAGTATCCAGAGAACCGGCCTCCACTGCCCTCTGAGGCAGAGAATTCCACAGACTCACAACTATCTGTGTGGGAAAGTGTTTCCTCATCTCTGTTCTAAATGGCTTAGTCTGGCCCCTGGTTCTGGACTCCCCCAACATCGGGAAAATGTTTCCTGCCTCTAGCGTGTCCAAACCCTTAATCTTATATGTTTCAATAGGATCACCTCTTATCCTTATAAATTCCAAGTATACAAACCCAGCCGCTCCATTCTCTCAGTATATGACAGTCCCACCATCCCGGGAATTAACCTTGTGAACCTACGCTGCACTTCCTCAATAGCAAGAATTGTCCTCCCTCATATTTGGAGACCAAAGTTGTACACAATAGTCCAGGTGTGGTCTCACTCGGGCCCTGTACAACTACGGAAGGACCTCTTTGCTCCTATACTCAACTCCTCTTGTTATGAAGGCCAACATGCCATTTGCTTTATTCACTGTCTGCTGTACCTGCATGCTTACTTTTATTGACTGATGAACAAGGACCCCCAGATCCCGTTGTACTTTCCCTTTTCCCAACTTGACATAATTTAGATAATAATCTTCCTTCCTGTTTTTGCTACCAAAGTGGATAACCTCACATTTATCCACATTAAACTGCATCTGCCATGCATCTTCCCACATACTCAACCTGTCCAAGTCACCCTGCATTCTCATAGCATCCTCCTCACAGTTCACACTGCCACCCAGCTTTGTGTCATCTGCAAATGCGCTAATGTTACTTTGAATCCTTTCATCTAAATCATTGACTGCAGTCCCAGCACTGAGCCTTGTGGTATCCCACCAGTCACTCACTGCCTGCCATTTTGAAAGGGACCTGTTAATTGTCATTCATTACAATATTGTAGAGGTATGGTTACAATATTTAATATTTTCTGACTTAAGAACAAAATTGTCTAATGAACTCTTGTAAAAATCTGGCATCTCGATGGTCTCGACATTCTGCAATTAACTTATAACTACCCTCTGAATAGACTATTTGGTTCACAGTTGGAGATGAGTAATAACATTGACAAGCTGGCCAAGTGATCTCATGCCCCTGGAATAATAATATTAAAAACATCGAGTTTTGGTGACGGAAACCGTGTCAAATATGAATGGAACAAATTACTAAGAAAGTTGAAAGCAAAGAATTTTGAATTTGGATGAACGCTGATTTCACCTCTTTGAGGTATCTGGTGCAAACTTAATGCCTGTTTTTCTGCATTTAGTACAGTAAGTATGGCTTTCTGCAGTCAAACTATAAAATGCATTGCAGGGAAACAGGTCCTTTGGCCCACCTTGTCCATGGGCTAGTCGCATAGTCCACTTCTATAGATTTCACTGGCAGCACATTCCAGCTACATACAAGAAGAAAGTTGCCCCTGAGGAACTTTTTAAATCTCTCCCTTCTCACCTTAAGTGTATGTCCTCTACTTTAAAAATCCTCGGGGAAAGACTGCTAGTGTTCACTTTAGTTGGTCTGTTGTGGATGATGCCAACATGTACTTAAAATGTAAAACAATTGGTTAAAAAAATAATTGACTTAAAAGGATTAGCTTCATTGTCACGTGCACCAAGGTACAGTGAAATGCTTTGTTTTGTATGCTGTCCAAACAGATCAGGTATATTATAGTTAAATTGAATCAAGTCGAACTAGAGTAAAGGGGGAGATACAATGTGCAGAATATAGTTCTCGGCATTATAGCGCATCAGTTCCATAGACAAAGGCCAATGTCCGCGATGGGGTAGACGTGAATCAGACAGTACCCAAGCAAGATGGCATTGTAGTGTGGTGACATGGAGGACATTGCTTGTGTCTTTGTGTCAGCTGTGGTTCACTGATGCGTTAACTAAGTCGATTTGAAGCGCACTGCCATTTTCTAGCCGGAAAACTTTCACAAGCAGGGATGAGATTACTATCTAGGAATGTACTTGCAAAGTGATGACTGAGGCATAACTGTGGGCCAATCTGCTGGGAGAGATTCCGACTTTTAGTGCTCTTTTATGCTTATCTACAGTTCAACATGTCATTGGAAAGAATCTCAACATGTTGAGAGCAGAAGAGGAAAGAAGACAGGAAATAGAGTATATGAGAATAGAATGTCAGTTAACTCAAAAGGGAAGTCAAATGGGCTGCTGGCATTTAAATAATATGTAGATAATTAGAGGCATGATGCATCTTAGCAAAAATAAAGAAGGTGAAGATAGATACAAAATGATGGAGTAACTCAGCAGGACAGGCACCATCTCTGGAGAGAAGGAATGGGTGACGTTTCGGGTCGAGACTCTTCTATCTCTCTCCCATAAAGAAGGTGATCTATATTTAAAGGTGCTGGGCAAGGCTGGTATTCTTACAAAGTGTTTATCATTGTTTAAAGAAGAAAACACTGACAATATATCGGTAGAAATGGAGATGGTAGAAATATTTGATAAGCAAGATTGCAGGGCTTGCAAGGAGACCTGGTAGAAGTATATAAAATCATGAGCAACATAGATAGGGTAGACAAAATGTTTAAGAAGGAACTGCAGATGCTGGAAATTCGGAGGTAGACAAAAATGCTGGAGAAACTCAGCGGGTGAGGCAGCATCTATGGCGCGAAGGAAAAAGGCAACGTTTCGGGTCTGAAGAAGGGTCTCGACCCGAAACGTCGCCTTTTTCCTTTGCTCCATAGATGCTGCCTCACCTGCTGAGTTTCTTCAGCATTTTTGTCTACCTTAGATAGGGTAGACAGTCAGTACCTTTTTCCCGGAGGGTGGTGAGTGCCTGGAATACACTGCCAGGGGTGGTGGTTGAGGACGTTTAAGAGACTTCTGGATATGCATATGGATATGCAGGGAATGGAGAAATATAGTTTAGAGTCATACAGCATGGAAACAGGCCCTTCGGCCCAACTTGTCCATGCCGATCATAATGCCCCATCTACACTAATCCAATCTATCCACATTTAGCCCATGTCCTTCTAAACCTTTATTATCAATATAGCTTTGCAAATGTTTTTTACATTTTGTTATAGCAGCCCACACCACCACAGTATATAGTACCATGTAATTGTTGGGCTGAATGGCCTAATTCTATTCTTACAATTTATATACCGCTACAGTTTGGAATGGATGTGTAACTCTTTGAGAGGGTACAGTGGGGATTTAGCACTATGAATCTGGGATATGGAAATGCAGCTTAGTTTGGGTTATTCTACTTGGAGCAAAGGCTGTGGAGGATAACTATAGTGGAAGTGTATAAAAGTACGATGTGCAGATGAAGTATACAAAGAAAAGATGTTGCCATTACTTAATGGTACAGGGGACATCAATTTGATGTTTTAGACAAGGGATACAAGAAAAATATGAGGAAGAGCATTTATTGAAAAATTCCCAATGAATTTCGGTCTCTAACAGGAATTAATTGCCACAGAAAGCTGTGGAGGCCAGGTCAATTGATATTTTTTAGGTAGAGATAGATAGATTCTTGATTAGTACGGGTGTCAGGTGCATGGGGAGAAGGCAGGAGAAGTAGGAATGTTACAAAATGTTGAGGTTTTAAAAATCAAGCCTGTAATTTAACCCTTCAGATAAAGCATAAAAATAACTTTAATTTGATACCTAATTCACTTTCATTTTCATACTCGGTAATTAGCATCTTGTTCCCTATTGCTTTGCCATTGACTTAACACAAAAGCTGTGATTGAGGACAGTCAAAAGCCCATAACTTTCTTAAAAATTAAGAGAACTGAATGCAATTTTCAGTTGTTATCGATTGAAGCATTCTGAAACAAATATGAAACTTACTTGGATGACCTGAAATTAAAGCATATAATGAGTTAGTTACCTAATTACAGCTATTTACAGAATTGACCATTGTGACGGAAATAGTAATAAATACCCAGACTGCCTTGAAAATTCAAAAATGTGATATTCTCAAGATCAGAACTTTAATATTATTTTATTATATGCTGTAAGTCTGTAACAGATAGGTAAATAAATTACAATTTCTAGCAATAGACCAAGTCTTTATGGATCAGTTGCTAGCTGGTACATTGGCATATCATAATCAGTAGCATCATACTCCTCAGATTGTAACCAATAAGCAACTCTGTATACCTTGGTTTTTCCTCAGCTTTTCCATTTTGGCATTGTAAACTACAGATTTTTGGTCTTCAAACCACACATGACATGCCTTTCTGCCCACTACTTTCCCATTAAGAATGTCCTGCAGATCATCACATTTGGAGTAGTCCAAATTCGGATAATCTCTGCGAATGCTGTCTAAATCAGTCTCTTTTGCTGGGCATTTGGATTGACAATTTTGCATTTCTTCTTCGGAGACATCTGTTTAAAATGTAAAGGAGAAAAAACCAACTGAATAGCATTAACATAAACAAGTTATTATTTGCAGTTTTTTAAAAAAATGACAAAGTTAAACACTAAAACAAATAGCAAATACCCAACATAAAATTCACGTTCATCAGTTTCATCAAATCAACTAAATTAATCTAATCAATTAAATTCATCTAAATTGAAATGACTAGATCTAAACATTTATCGATTTCTTAAGAAAAGGCTAGTTTTTTAAAATAGCCTAAGTATCCAAATAACAAATAACAAACTGATCCCATTCACACAAGAATTCACAATATAACATGATTTTTAAATCTCACTTTGTCATGAATTTATATGCCAAATGGAAGGGATTTAATGATTAATTCCCATAAATTAATCCAGAAACATCCACTCTCAAGATAATCAAAATCATTATTTTTTGCACAATACATCTAACTAAAACTGTGCAGTGAATATCTAGTATGAAAGTATTGATCATGGATGGATCATGAATAACACAAAATATAGATGATTTCGATATTTGTATGACATGATTATGCAAAAAAAAAGAATTTGATTATCTTGAGAATGGATGTTTCTGGAATGTGATCGATTGGATTGTTGCCGTTGCCATAAATTTAAGCCCCTATCGGCAGCCAAGAGACGGCCGATTCATATGTGGCCCTAAATAATTTTTTTTGCATCATAAAATTAAAATGAAGCCACACCAAAAAGCAAAATAATATGTTAAATAAATGACATACCTTTTGTTTTGTCCCGATATTGCGATCCGCGATGTTGAAGGCGTGTTTAGTTACATTTAAATTCAATCCAGCGACGCAATGGTCCAGCAATTTTTTTTTTAAACCAGGAAGGGAACATGTATGATTTTTCTTCATCAGCTAACGGCCCGAGGAAATCCCTCTCCGACAACTAATACAAACCTTCATTTTAATCCCCTCCCCACTCCCCAAAGTCTCCTGAATTGCACGCACATGTAGTGGCAGATCTACTGCGCCGCTGATGGTAGGTTTTGTAACAGCACTAGGAGAAGGAAGTTAAGAGGGTAAGATAGATCAGCCATGATTGAATAGCAGAGTAGATTTCATGGGCCGAATGGCCTCATTCTGCTCCTATCACATGAACTTTGAGTAGCTAGTATAATATTTATAACCAAAAATATGACCAGTTTCACCCGTTAATCACCTCTTTTATTTTGCTTCATTTTTTCAGCCTAAACTCTACAGATCAGTGATTGAAGACGTGATTAATGATGTGCGGGAACAGTTCCTTGATGAAGGAGTGGATGAGCAAGTCCTTATAGAATTAAAAACGGTAGGTCTTTTAGTTAAAACCCGATGCCTGTTTTCAGGGTTAAACTAATGATAAAACTGAATGAACAATATAAGTTTAATTTAGTTTAGATTTTGGCGATGATCAGTTCTGAAGGAGCCTATTTCCATGCTCTGAAGTCGAAGGTAAAGTATAAAGTCAATTAAAAATATTCACGATTTAATGTGTCATAAAATTAGGTTTATTTTCCTGGTCTCTTCCATATTCACTGTTTTACTGGCATTGCTTAAATCCTTGGACTGAGTTGTAACATGATTTAAGAAAATGATTGCAATTTTTGGTATTGTCTCATCTATGTAGAACCTTTGGGCACTTTCCCACAGGTGTTTACCAATCATGGCAAACGGCGAATAGCTATCAAAACGGACACGTAAGGACTGTTCTCTCTGGTACCCCCTTCTTTCACCGCCAACGTGTGTCCCCCTCTTATTGTCACGTTCCTGTGCATGACAGGGGTTACAACTTTTAACTTCTCACTTCTCACCATCTGGGGACCTACTGTATATGTATCCTGGAGAAACAGCAATTTACTTGTACCACTTTCTGTTTGGTATATTTCATTATAGTTCATTATAGTTTAGCCTCTTTAGAGAGACCAAAGACAATTAGACAAGTGCATGGGTAGGAAAGGTTTAGAGGGATATGGACCAAATGTGGGCAAATGGAAGTAGCTTAGGTGGGACATCTTGGTCGACATGAACGAGTTAGGCAAAATGACCTGTTTTCGGTGATACATGACTCTAAATGCAGATTGATCTGTCCTCCCCCCAAACCTTCAAGTCACATCACTTAGTTCTGTGCTCCATTCTGATCTCTCTGTCCTTGCCTTTGGAAGTGCACGCCACCTTTCAACCAGGCATATTACAGTCTAGTGAACGAGGCACTGAATTCAACAACTTTAGTTGATGATTCTGCTTGCATCCACTTGCACCTTTTGTTAGGTTGACCTTTTATTTCTCTTCCGCATGCCATCCCTTTAGCATTGAATCCTTCCTGCATTCCACTTCTTTCCTTTTGTTCTCTCCGCCCCTCTGTCCCTTTTCTGCTTCTTCAACCATTCTGATACGAATGTCAACTGTGTTCATTTCTCCAGAGATGCTCCCTGATCTGTTAATCGTTTCAACCTTTTGTTTTTATTTCAGATTTCCAGAACATGCTATATTTTGTGTTGATTTGCCAGTCTGAACCTGTCCTTTAAAAAAATCTTCTCTCTTAACTCAATGAGATTTTTTTTTTTGTAGTTGCTGCTGTTCTTACACCAGAAGATGTACTGAAAGTGTGCCCTTTCTGTTGACATTTTAATTGTGCTTTAGGATTACTGATGTGGTTTTCGAAAGGTAGTTTTGTTGTCTTATCTATCTTGAATTATGGTCACCGGTATTTCTAATCTTGTTGTGGTCAATCTCAGCAGCAGCATTTAAATGTTAATGATTTCTTCTTGCCAAGGTTAGAGATTGCCTGTTTTCAGTTGCAGGGACACAATTATGGCACAGATAATGCAAATTAAATGTTCTATTTCCACTTTGCGTGTACCCCACAACATCATTCTAATTTTGCAGACTTTAAAAAGTCTGTCAATCTAAATCTAATTTGTTACAGTATATCTTGTAGTCAGTTTCGCAATTGTTTTTTTTGTTAGTTTAGTTTATTGTCATGTGTGTTGAGGTACAGTGAAAAGCTTTTGTAGAGTGCTAACCAGTCGGAGGAGGAAAGATAACACATGATTGCAATCGAACCATCCACAGTGTGCAGATACATCATAAACGGAATAACGTTCAGTGCAAGTAAAACCATTAAAGCCCGATCAAACATAGTCCGATGGTCGCCAATTAAGTAGATAGTAGCTCGGGACTGCTCTCGTTATTGGTAGTTTTGTTTAGAGATACAATACAGGCCCTTCAGCACACTGATTGCACGTCGACCTGAGATCCACACACGCACACACACACACACACACACACACACACACACACACACACACACACACACACACACACACACACACACACACACACACACACACACACACACACACCAATGTAAATTTCACCAAGCCAATTAGCCTTCAAACCTGTACATCTTTGGAATGTGGGAGGAAACTGGAGCACTCGGAGGAAACCAACATGGTCACATAGAGAATCTACAAACTCCATACCGACAGCACCCGTAGTCAGCACCGAACCGTGCCTCTGGCGCTGTAAGGCAGCAACTCTACCGCTGCACCACCATTCCCGCAAGGTAGGATGGTTCAGTTGCCCGCTAATAGCTGGGAAGAAACCTGTAGCAAAAATCTGCTGCTTTTCTGTTGGATTTTCACTGGTTTTTGAATTGTTTCAGCTATGGGAGAACAAACTAATGCAGTCAAAGGCTGTGGATGGCTTCCACTCCGAGGAGCAGCAGATTTTAATTCAGGCTCAACAGCAGCAGCAGCAACAGCAGCAGCAGCAGCAGCAACACCACCACCAGCAGCAGCAGCAGCAGCAACAACAGCAGCATCAACATCAGGCCCAGCAGCATCAACAGACATCGCAAGTGCGCACCATCCCTGCTAATTCAGGTACGTTACCCCACCGTACCTTACAAACAATGTCAGTCGGGGACGTTTGCAATCTGAGATTTGGGCATATTTCGCAGTGTGTAAATAAGGAGGGTGCATGATATGAGTTTTATGAAGGTCTGAAGAAGGGTCTCGACCCGTAACGTCACTCATTCCTTCTCTCCAGAGGTGCTGCCTGTCCCGCTGAGTTACTCCAGCTTTTTGTGTATCTCCTGAAGCGTTTAGTTTAGTGATACAACGCGGAAACAGGCACTTCGACCCACCGACCCCGTGCCGACCAGTGATCCCCGCATCTTAACACTATCCTACGCACAGTAGGGACGATGTACACTTATACCGTTAATTAGCCTACAAACCTGTACGTCTTCGTAATGTGCGACGAAACGAAAGATCTCTGAGAAAATCCACTCGGTCATGGGAAGAACGTCTTGTCAATTGCTCCTTTCAATTTTTCCCCAACTTTAGTAGAGTTTTGAGGCACAGCATGGAAACGAGCCCTTCAACCCACAGAGTTTGCGTCGACCAGCGATCATCCGTACACTAGTTCTATCCGACACACTAGGGACAGTTTACAGAAGCCAATTAACCTACAAACCTGCATGTCTTTGGAATGTGGGAGAAAACCCCACACGGATCACTGTGACCCGGGGAAAACCCACGCAGTCCCAGGGAGAATGTGCAAACTCCGTACAGACTGCACCCGTAGTTGGGATCGAACCTGGGTCTCTGGCGCTATGAGGCAGCAACTCCACTGCTGCCCCACTGTGCCATTGTCCTGGTCTGAAGATTGATGGTGATGGTTCCATACCAGGTACCTGAGCAGCTAATCGAGATTCACACCTTCAGCACTCTATTGACGATCTGCACTATTGGATGAAACATTAAAATAAGGTCCTGTCTGCCTTTTCACAGTCACGCAGCACAGAAACAAGTCATTTGTCCCAACTTGCTCATGCTGACCAAAATGCCCCACCTACCCTAATCCCACTTGTACATGTTTAGCCCGTATCCCTCTGAATCAGGGGTTGGCAACCTTGTTCTGCATAGGGGCCGGGATGCATGTCTGTGAGCGGATGGCCGGGCCACATGTATCACGTGTGCACATGGATCCCGCTCCCATCCCGTCCCGGGTGGCAGGCATCAAATCACGTAAGGTAGACAAAAATGCTGGAGAAACTCAGCGGGTGAGGCAGCCTCATTCAATCTTTGCATGACTCACCTGCTGAGTCTCTCCAGTATTTTTGCCAACCTTCGATTTTCCCAGCATCTGCAGTTCTTTCTGAAACATGCTCACGGGAGGTGCCCGGCCGCTGCTCCGGGTGCTGGGCCGCTGCTCGGGGCGCTTGGCGGGCCGGATGAATACGGTTAAAAAATCCGTCTGCAGTTCGGATGATTTTGTGTTACCGGCCGCATTCGGCCCGGGGACTGTAGGATGCCGACCCCTGCTCTAAATGTTTCCCATACATTCAGTTGGTTTTAAAGATTCAATGCCACTATTTAAAAGAGGTTCTTCATGGTAATATAGCTGGCATTCTAGGCACTCACCACTCTGTGTTTTAAAAAAAAAAACAAACTTGTACCCTCCCATCTCTTTTAAACTTTCCCCCTCCAACCTCAAAGTTATGCCCTCTAATCATGAACACTTCCACCCTTGGAAGAAGGGCAGAAGAAAAGTAACCATTCGTTGGTCTGAGAATATTAATGTATACAGATTAATTTATTGTGAAGCTAAATTCTTGGTAGCCCTCAATTCTTTCATAATTATTTCAAAGTGTTCTTGGAAAAGACCATGGCTTCATTGTTTCCGTTTTTTTGTGGGAGTTCTTTCGATGTTTCTGCTGGTGTGATATGTGTGACTTTTCAAAAAAAAAAGGACCACCTGTATCACTCGGCTAGGGAGACGGTGAATCATATTTGCAAGTGCTAATTGCATTATTTCACTTTATCTCGTAGTTTTCTCATCTTCCCATAAATCAGGACCGCAAGTTATTATGCAAGATGGAAAACTAATACAGCATTTGAATCCAACTGGCATGGTAAGGATATTCTTTTGCTGATTCTGTCATATTTATTGACCATTTTGGCGGTTGATGGCAGGCTGTTTTGCAACCATTCTCATCCTTGTTCATTACTTAAAAGTTTCTCGTAGCTTCTATCTTTGTGGGAATTGATTTTGTGTTGCTGCAGCCTTTGTGTAATTCCATGAAAATATAAAGCTGCCCAACAAGTGCACCCTTTTCATTGATTTTTGCATTCTGAAAGCTGTCAGCATAATCCGGACACTGATCAGTTCTGCATGCTCTTCCGGTTACTGCCACAAAAGGGCGCACGTCTCCAGTTGTCTGCCCTTAAACTTGTATTGGCTTTGGATTAGAAGGTGTGGAACAGCCAACATTTCTAATTTGTTATGGAAATAGTGAATGCTGATCTGCCGCAGATGCCAGCTGCTCCGATTTCAACTTTATTTAAAAGCGTGTGGGAAGGAACTGCAATTGCTGGTTTTCACGGGAGATGGACACAAAATGCTGGAGTAACTCAGCGGGGCAGGCAGCACCTCTGGAGGGAAGGAAAGGGTGACGTTTCGGTTCAAGACCCTTCTTCAGACTCTTCGGACCAGTTCTGACTAAGGGTCTCCGCCGAAAACGTCACCCATTCCTTCTCTCCAGAGATGCTGCCTGTCCCGCTGAGTTACTCCATCAGTTTGTGTCTATCTTTATTTAACTGCTGTCTACAGCTCCGGGGGGGGGGGGGGGGGGGATGGTATCCACTTTTGCCGATTGTCTGCTATAACCTATTAAGGCGGTTTAATATGTACAGTATTGGAAAACAGCCAGTAAACATAAACTAAACAGGACACGGTAGCACAATGTGTAAAAATATCTTTAATAAAATCTGACAATGTGCACTTTAACCACAAATCTCAAATTATGGAGCACAGAGGCAAATAAATAAATGGTGGGTCTTTGTCCCAAACATTATGGAGGGCTCTGTAGATACATTCTTGATTAGTACGGATGTCAGGGGAGAAGGCAGGAGAATGGGGTTAGGACGGAGAGATAGATCAGCCATTATTGAATGGCGGAGTGGAATGGCCTAATTCTGCTCCTATGACCTAAACGAAGAAATATTACAAGATAATATCAGCGTGAGAATAAAAATATCCTTCAGGCATGCCTCTTGCACACATTAGTGTTAATTGTATCAAAGAAATATTGCTTAGCACTACAAAAGTGAAAATCCTTCTTTCGCCACAACATAAACGTGTTCGTCACCGCAACCAATGTGAGAAATGACCTGTGTTTTTGTACCATGTGGCTAAGGGGACCTCTAATGGACCAAAGACCACTAAAGGGACTTCTTTTTGTGATTGTTTTGTTTGAAATTCAGTTGAAATTCTGAGTTGTGAATCTGTTGAATTCTTTTTCACCCAGAGAGTTGTGAATCGTGGAATTCTCTGCCACAGAAAGCAGTGGAGGCCAATTCACTGGATGTTTTCAAGAAAGAGTTAGATATAACTCTCAGGGCTAAATGAATCTAGGGATATGGGGGAAAAAGTAGGAACGGGGTACTGATTTTGGATGATCAGCCATGATCATATTGAATGGCGGTGCTGGCTCGAGGGGCCGAATGGCTGTACCTATTGTCTATGTTTCTATTATTTCTTTTGCAGAGCGCAGCTGCCACCGCGGCGACTCTGGCATTACCAGCTGGCGTCCCAGCTCCCTACCAGCTTTCTAATGGACCAATACTAACAAACACAGGTAAACGCACGTCCTAGCCCAAGGCTTTTGTTTCCTGGTTACAACAGAGAAAGAGGCCATTCAGCGTACCAAGGCCATGCAACTCCCAGCATGTTGTCGAGGCAGTGTGGAGACAGCCATGAATACCAATTATCTGACCGCAGAAACGTCACCAATGTCTGTTGCCATAATTCCCTTTTACCCACCGGGAAAATTAGTGAAAATATTCTCACTGCTGCAGTACTGCATGTACTTTGATTCTACTAACAGCATTGGATTCCAGGAGCAAGAGGTTAATGGACATATTTGTAGGAAGGAACTGCAGATGCTGATGCTACACTGAAGAAAGACATGAAATGCTGGAGTAACTCACCGGGACAGACAGCATCTCTGGAGAAGAGGAATTGGTGACGTTTCGGGTCAAGACCCTTCTCTGAGACTGAAAAAGGGTCTTGATCGGAAACGTCATCAGTTCCTTTTCTCCAGAGTTGCTGCCTGACCGCTGAGTTATTCTAGTGTTTATCTTTAATGGACATATGCTGCTGTTATCGGACTGGTCGGCATGAACGTGTTGGGCTGAATTTGCATGCTGCATGGCTCTGTGACTATATATTCATGTATTTTTGGGTTTGCTTGGATATCATTGGAACTTGAAGACGCATTAGAAGGTGGGATTCTTTACATTGGAGAAGGCACTGTAGTATTCTTGCCTTTGCAGAGACAATGACACAAAGAAAACCCATACAGCCCATAGCTCCATGCTGGCTTTCATTAGGAATCATAAGACATAGGCGCAGAATTAGGCCTCCCGGTTGCTAAACACTTTAATTCATCTTCCCATTCCCACACTGACCTTTCTGTCCTAGGTCTCCTCCATTGTCAGAGTGAGGCTAAAGGCAAAGTGGAGGAACAGCATCTCATATTTAGCTTGGGCAGCTTACAGCCCAGTGGTATGATATTGATTTCTCTAACTTCAAGTAACTCTGGCATTTCCTCTCTCTCCATCCCTCCCCCACCCAAGTCACACCAGCTTCTCGTTTTGACCCAACAAACAGTTAACAATGGCCTGTTTCCGTTATCATTGTTACTTTTTTGCAAATCTTTCATTCATTGTTCTGTATCTCTCTACATCATCGTCGATATCCCTCGTTTCCCTTTCCCCTGACTGGTCTGAAGAAGGGTCTGGACCCGAAAGGTCACCCATTCCTTCTCTCCAGAGATGCTGCCTGTCCTGCTGAGTTACTCCACTTTTTTGTGTGTATATCTTTGGTTTAAACTGGCAGCTACAGTTCCTTCCTACACATTAGATCGTGGCCCTCCATAATGTTTGGGACAAAGACCCACCATTTATTTATTTGCCTCTGTACTCCACAATTTGAAATTTGAAATAGAAATTTCTTCGGTATTCACCAAGGAGAAGGATATTGAATTATGTGAGGTAAGGGAAACTAGTAGAGTAGCTATGGATACTATGAGTTTCAAAGTAAAAGAAGTACTGGCACTTTTGAAAAATATAAAAGTGGATAAGTCTCCAGGTCCTGACAGGATATTCCCTAGGACACTGAGGGAAGTTAGTGTAGAAATAGCCGGGGCTATGACAGAAATATTTCAAATGTCATTAGAAACTGGAATAGTCCCCGAGGATTGGCGTACTGCGCATGTTGTTCCATTGTTTAAAAAGGGTTCTAAAAGTAAACCTAGCAATTATAGACCGGTTAGTTTGACTTCAGTGGTGGGCAAATTAATGGAAAAGATACTTAGAGATAATATATATAAGTATCTGGATAAAGAGGGTCTAATTAGGAACAGTCAACATGGATTTATGCCTGGAAGGTCATGTTTGACTAATCTTCTTGAATTTTTTGACGAGGTTACTAGGGAAATTGACGAGGGTAAAGCAGTGGATGTTGTCTATATGGACTTCAGTAAGGCCTTTGACAAGGTTCCTCATGGAAGGTTGGTTAAGAAGGTTCAACTGTTGGGTATAAATGCAGGAATAGCAAGATGGATTCAACAGTGGCTGAATGGGAGAAGCCAGAGGGTAATGGTGGATGGCTGTTTGTCGGGTTGGAGGCAGGTGACTAGTGGGGTGCCTCAGGGATCTGTGTTGGGTCCTTTGTTGTTTGTCATGTACATCAATGATCTGGATGAAGGGGTGGTAAATTGGATTAGTAAGTATGCAGATGATACCAAGATAGGGGGTGTTGTGGATAATGAAGAGGATTTCCAAAGTCTACAGAGTGATTTAGACCAGTTGGAAAAATGGGCTGAAAGATGGCAGATGGAGTTTAATGCTGATAAATGTGAGGTGCTACACCTTGGCAGGACAAATCAAAATAGGACGTACATGGTAAACGGTAGGGAATTGAAGAATACAGTTGAACAGAGGGATCTGGGAATAACCGTGCATAGTTCCTTGAAGGTAGAATCTCATATAGATAGGGTGGTAAAGAAAGCTTTTGGTATGCTAGCCTTTATAAATCAGAGCATTGAGTATAGAAGCTGGGATGTAATGTTAAAATTGTACAAGACGTTGGTGAGACCAAATCTGGAGTATGGTGTACAATTTTGGTCGCCCAATTATAGGAAGGATGTCAACAAAATAGAGAGGGTACAGAGGAGATTTACTAGAATGTTGCCTGGGTTTCAACAGCTAAGTTACAGAGATAGGTTGAATAAGTTAGGTCTTTATTCTCTGGAGCGCAGAAGGTTAAGGGGTGACTTGATAGAGGTCTTTAAAATGATGAGAGGGATAGACAGAGTTAATGTGGACAAGTTTTTCCCTTTGAGAATAGGGAAGACTCAAACAAGAGTACATGACTTTAGAATTAAGGGACAGAGGTTTAGGGGTAACATGAGGGGGAACTTCTTTACTCAGAGAGTGGTAGCGGTGTGGAATGAGCTTCCAGTGGAAGTGGTGGTGGCAGGTTTGTTGGTATCATTTAAAAATAAATTGGATAGGCATATGGATGAGAAGGGTATGGAGGGTTATGGTATGAGTGCAGGCAGGTGGGACCAAGGGAAAAAAGTTGTTCGGCACGGACTTGAAGGGCCGAGATGGCCTGTTTCCGTGCTGTAATTGTTATATGGTTATAAAGAAATCACATGTGGTTAAAATGCACATTGTCAGATATTATTAAAGGCCATTTTTTATACATTTTGGTTTCACCTTGTAGAGATCACAGCAGTGTTTATGCATAGTCCCCCCCATTTCAGTGCACCATAATGTTTGGGGCAAATAGCTTCACAGGTAATTGCCCAGGTGTGTTTATTCGCCTCCTTAATGCAGGTATAAGAGAGCTCTCAGCACCTAGTCTTTCCTTCAGTCCTTCCATCATCTTTGGAAATTTCTATTGCCGTTTATCAACATGAGGACCAAAGTTGTGCCAATGAAAGGGCAAAGAAGCCATTATGAGACTGAGAAACAAGAATAAACTGTTAGAGACATCAGTTGAACCTTAGGCTTAGCAAAATCAACTGTTTGGAACATCATTAAGAAACAAGAGAGCACTGGTGAGCTTACTAATCACAAATGGACTGGCAGGCCAAGGAAGATCTCCACAGCAGATGACAGAAAAATTATCTCTATAATAAAGAACAATCCCCAAACACCTGTCTGACAGATCAGAAACACTCTTCGGGAGTCAGGTATGGATTTGTCAATGACCACTGTCCGCAGAAGACTTCATGAACAGAAATACAGAGGCTACGCTGCAAGATGCAAACCACTGGTTAGCCGCAAAAATAGGATGGCTAGGTTACAGTTTGTTAAGAAATACTTAAAAGAGCAACCACAGTTCTGGAAAAAAGGTCTTGTGGACAGATGAGACGAAGATTAACATATCAGAGTGATGGCAACAGCAAAGTATGGAGGAGAGAAGGAACTGCCCAAGATCCAAAGCAAACCACCTCATCTGTGAAACACGGTGGTTGGGGTGTTATGGCCTGGGCATGTATTGCTGCTGAAGGTGCTGGTTCACTTATCTTCACTGATGATACAGCTGCTCATGGTAGCATAATGAATCCTGCAGTGTATAGACAAATCCTATCTGCTCAAGTTCGAACAGATGCCTCAAAACTCATTGGCCGGTGGTTCATTCTAAAACGAGACAATGATCCCAAACATGCTGCTAAAACAACAAAGGAGTTTTTCAAAGCTTAAAAATGGTCAATTCTTGAGTGGCCAAGTCAATCACCCAATCTGAACCCAATTGAGTATGCCTTTTATATGCTGAAGAGAAAACTGAAGGGGACTAGCCCCCAAAACAAGCATAAACTAAAGATGGTTGCAATACAGGTCTGGCAGAGCATTTCCAGAGAAGACACCCAGCAACTGGTGATGTCCATGAATCGCAGATATCAAGCAGTCATTGCATGCAAAGGATATGCAACAAAATACTAAACATGACTACATTCATTTACATGACATTGCCTTATCCCAAATATTATTGGGGGGTGGGGGGGGGGGGGGCTGTTATGTATAAACACTACTGTCATTTCTACATGGTGAATCCAAAATGAAAAAAAATGGCCTTTAATAAAATCTGACAATGTGCACTTTAGCCACATGCGATTTTATTTCTATTACAAATGTACAATTGTGGAGCGCTGAGGCAAATAAATAAAGGATGGGTCTGTGTCTCAAACTGTACATTTCCCTCTCAACCCCACTCTCCTGCCTTCTCCCTGTAACCTTCGACGCTCGCTCCAATCAAGAACCTATCAATCTCCGTTTTACAAATACCTAGTGGCTTGGTCTCCACTGTTGTCTGTGGCAATGAATGCCACAGATTCACCATCCTGTGGCTAAAGAATCCCTTCAGCTCCATCCCTTCTCCTTTCTCTGTACTCCTGCGGCTTATTCTCCCTCACTCGTTTACAGTAAGTAGATGATTAATTTATATCCTTTGGTCACTTATTTTTCACCTGTGCCGTTATATGGCGTGATGACTTGTGGAGAACCTATTTTAGCTTTTTTTTAACCATTGCACTATATTTTGTAAATGTATCATATAATTTAAATACAATTTTAAATGGTCTAATTGTAGCAGCACTTGGTGTGGAAGGGTGGGTATGGTGGGATCGGCACTGCACCAAAGGCTTTTAGTTCACAACCAGCTAACTAATTTGGTAAATTCACGTGTCCCTTCTCCTCACCCGAATCCACCCATCTCAAAGAATGGATTGACTGGACTTATATTCACTGGAATTTAGATGGATGTGAGGGGATCTTATAGAAACATATAACATTCTTAAGGGATTGGACAGGCTAGATGCAGGAAAAAAAATCCCCATGTTGGAGTCCAGAACCAGGGATCACAGTTTAAGAATAAGGGGTAGGCCATTTAGGACTGAGAAGAGGAATAACATTTTCACCCAGAGTGTTGTGAATTTGTGCAAATTCTCAGCCACAGAAGGCAGTGGAGGCCAATTCACTGGATGTATTCAAGAGAGTTAGATATAGCTCTTAGGCCTAACTGAATCAAAGGATATGGCGAGAAGAGGGTACTGGTTCTGGATGATCAGACAAGATCATATTGAATGGCAGTGCGGACCTACTCCTGCACCTATTTTCTATGGTCTATGCCATCTCTTGTCCCACCTACCTCACTTGCCTCATTATTGCATCTCCCCTCCACACTTTCAGTACAGAGAAAGGATCTCAACCCAAAACGCGGACTATCCATTTCATTGAACTGATGCTGCCAGACCAGCTGAGTTCTTCTTGCTTCATATAACAGTATCTGCAGTCTTTCACGTGGGACATTGTGAGAGATTTGAAGGAGCGCTATAAAGTTGGAAGGTTTCGCCAGGTTGAAAGATCTAGGGAAGGAATTGCAGAATAAGGAATTGTCAGCTGCAGGCAATGATAGAGGGAGGATATTGATGCTGATCAAGTGACCAGAATTGGAGAGCCACACAGATCACAGGACGGTTGTAGGCCTGGGAGATGTATTTATATCTGAAAGAACTGAAACAGACACAGAGGTCTGCATATTGTGCTTTATGATCTCATAAATCTCCACCTGTTTACAAATTAGCGTTGAAAATATTACAATTAGAAGCTTCATGCATATTTTCCACTTAGTTGCCTACGTTTCACGTAATGGAGACGCAAGGAACTGCAGATGCTGGCGTACAAAAAAAAAGACACAAAGTGCTGGAGTAAGTGTGGGTCAGGCAGCATCTCTGGAGAACATGGACAGGCGATGTTTCGGGTCGACACCCATGACGTCATCTATCCATGTTCTGCCTGACCCGCAGAGTTGCTCCAGCACTTTTATGTCTTTCACTTGACACGGTTGTAACGTGTAAAGCTTTCACTTGTAGCTTGACCAACTATTCTTGTTTCTCCACAGGGCAACTGCTGCAGTTTGTACGGACCCCGAATGGGGCCCACTACTTCATTCAGCCCCACCAGCAAGTTGTACTGGCACAATCGGTCACTCAGCAACAGGTCATCCAGCAGATGCAGTCCGGCAGTGTGCAAGCACCTGTTATACAGCAGGTGTGTACAGCCCCATGCTTCTATGCCAGAATAACTATCAATCAACGGCAACAGACATGTGTAGGGACGATCTGCAGATGCAGGTAGACACAAAATGCTGGAGTAACTCAGACGGGACAGGCAGCTTCTCGGGAGAGAAGGAATGGGTGACGTTTCCGGTCGAGACCCTTTAGTCTCGGCCCGAAACGTCACCCATTCCTTCTCTCCGGAGACGCTGCCTGTCCCGTTGAGTTATTCCAGTATTTTGTGTTCATGTCAACTGAAAACTGGATAGTTGTATTTGGTGATCTTGAATGAAGGATAAATTCATGTGACTAATCTCAGTTATTCATAGTGTTATTTTTTTTTTTTGTTGGTTGAAAAATATTGCCTGATATTTATAGGGGTATAATTCCTTATAGGTGTATAATAAATATTACGTCCTCCCCAATTTACGTAATGCTGTATGTTAGGCTGCTTTAATCTAGAATTCTGGTAATAGGCACTAAAGGTAAATAAAAATATGATATGGAGACGCAGAGTGCAGATGCTGAAATATTATAAAAAGCAAACTGCTGGAGAAATTCAGGAGGTCAGGTAGAGTCTGTGGAGGGAAATGGACAGACAAAGTTTCGTCTCGGGACCCTTCATTAGTTAGTTTATAAAAGGGTCTCGACAATGTCTTCTTACTCTCCACAGATGCTGTCTGACCTATTGAGTTCCTCCAT